>VCAZ01000099.1:1497500-1831466 GCA_005784505.1 Bagarius yarrelli
AAGCATTTATACATGATCTAATCTCACATCTATCATGTGATGCAGAAAAAAAGAGTGATGATGAGTCTTAGCAAAAAGGTAGACTTTACAGTACTAAGAAAAGTACATTACTTGGTGTTCTTTTACGGGGCGATTGATATAGACACAGATGGGTGCAGAATATGCCTCTAAAACCCGATCTTCAGCACAGCGAAGAGAATTATTTTAATGATGAGTCTTTTCCTGACGAGGCTAATTCACCAGTTCCATTCTGCTGAAGTGTGCAAGGATGTGCCATAGTAAGACTGTTGGTCTAAACCTGGAATCTGCCCGCAGGTTCCATTAACCCATGCTGCTTCCTCTTTCTCAGTAACCGCCAGGATGCAGATCTTTACCCGAAGCTGTTCAGAAGAAGTTTGACATGCTGTAGAAAGATTTTCTAATTTTAGTGTTGTTTTTTTTTTTTTTTTTTTTTTTCTCCACCACATGCTATGTATTAAGCAGTAAGCGAACAGCTGGTTCTCAAAGTTACTGTGTTGTAAGGCGGATCTCTAAAATAGCTGGTCAATACAGGGTGTTTTAATGTTTGCGTCGTTCGTACGAAATGGAAATGGTCCAGGAAAGAACATTTGATGAACCACCAACACGAACACATCCATCCTTTTTTTGCTGTGATGCTTTTCAAGTGTCCTTAATAGAACACATTATTCCAAATCTTTGACATACAAACTTGTTAGATGTTCTCGTCCTACATTTCCTTTAATAATTAGCAGACAAATGAGTTTTGCCGAAACGTATCTGCATTCCCTTTTTTTTCCTGCATGTTACTGTGAAATCCTACCATTCCTTTGTACTCCGCATTCCAGTGATCAACAACAGATCAGTGAGTTTATAAGACTCCATTTGCTGCCAGCATTTGTGATCATATTAGTGGACTGTGATGGAGGCTGTCTGTCTGTCTCTTTCTCGCGCCACTTTTCCTTTAGCCCTCTATCTTGTCTGCATGTATTTTTCATAACGCACAAACAGCAGAAATAAAGAATGGCTGTATAGAAACTGCCCACAGGATGTTCGGTGTTTGAGCGGGTTAAACATTCTAACTTGCCCCGTTGTCTTTGTGTGTTTGCAGGTTGTGAAAGAAGGCTGACGCAGTATCTGTGATATGCGTCGTCTGACCTGAGGACGAGCGAGTATCTCTCTCTCTCTCTCTCTCTCTCTCTCTCTCTCTCGTTCTCTTCTCTTCCTCCTTATCTTTTTCCCTTTTCTCTCTCTTCTCCTGAAAGCTTGTTGCCCCAGTGCAACTTCAGTGTAAACAGAGCCTTCAGATACGCTACTTTTCAATTTGAGTGACTGAAAGGACGACAAGAAGGAGGAGGAGGAGAGAACCTGAGAGAAGACCTGCCTTTGCTTACCTTCGAGCTAACAGAAGGAGAGGAGAACAGAAGAGAGAAAGCAGGGGTGAAGCATAAGGAACTGAAAGCATAGCGGAATCTAGCGCTCGGTGTGTGTGTGTGTGTGTGTGTGTGTGTGGAACCAGAGCAGATTTGATGTTGTGAAACGAGAGCAGCTCAACATCCGTTCTGTTCTTTATAACAACTCGGAAAGAGTGGGAGAGGAGTAAATATGGGAGTCCTGCTGTGGAGCATGCTGGTGCTGGCACTGATCTGTCCGAATCATTGTCTCAGTGTCAGAAGCCCTCTGGACAGGTACAAACGGTAAGACACGTATATTTCTTAAATAAATAACTCGATACCAAATCAGGCACCTCGTTATTTCTATTTAAAAATGTAACATATTTATATGTAATAATATAATAACATTGATCAGATTTTTTTAATAGCATTTTTGGATTACTTAATGTAAAAAAATCTACTTTTTATAAGTGAAAAAGTTTTCTTATTTGTTTTTAAAACTAATTCGACACGCAGCCCTTGTGTAGTACAGAAAACAGCAAATACAGTCACTCGCTTTATCTGCACTGTAGAAAAAAATGCGCATTACTGTAACTTAAATATAACACTTCTTATCTAGTATATAGTGAATATTGTCTTTGTTTATAAAAAACTAATTCAAGGCTGATAATTGTTGCTCTGAAACTCTCCAGCTGTAGTTTTGTACCAAATTTGTACCTCTGTATTTTAGTCATGTGACCACGCGGCGACCTAAAAAATTAGCCAGCCTGGCGGCTTACACTGTGATCTCCGTAGGAACGCACTTCAGCTGCCAATGTTTCCCCTTCGCCCGGTACCGAGGCGCATTTATTGGCACAAATCTACAAATTTCTCCTTTTTTTTTTTTCCCTGTAAAATCATAGCTCGGGCTTGTCTCTTTATTGATTACTGTATCTTACTGCACAACAACCATCCAGCATTTTAGCTAAATAAAAGAAATCTCAGTCCGTGACCTGTCAGGACACCGGAAGATAGCTTTGTTTTGCCTGCTGGGGGGCATTCCCCTAACAGCGTGACATCACATGAATACCACAGAGCAGGTAAATGCTTAAATCTGATTGGCCAGTAGATGTGCATTATTTGTGTGTAACGGCAGAGATGGTTTCGGCTGTAATATGAACAGATTGCTAGGCGCTTGATCGAATACATTATTGTTTCTTCAGGAACGAGTCTTACACAGGGACGCTGTCTTATGGCAACCTTACACCAATCCATCACAGATTTACAGAGAAGTGTGTTATTTGTGTGGAGGTGTTTGTCTAACATCGTCATCCTAAGTCTCGGTTTGCGTTTTTCTTGGTTTTCTCAGTAAAATAACAGGTTATGCTTTGTGTGTAAGGGAAGGACTGTTTACTGCAGCTACAAAATCTCCTTCTTGGACAACTTCGAATCGGTCTTTCTCTGTGTCCATTTACTATATTTATTATATATCATATTTTTAACTCTGTTTAATATGCATATATGAATCAATTATATAATGCTTTTTTATCTGTGCTCTGCTTGAGGTGATGTTAGTGTTTTTTTCCTGCTGTTTAGATTTGAAGAATCCGTGAGTCCAGAGTCGGAGGAATGCTTTCAGGCCAGGCAGCCTTTCGTCCTGTCCAACCCGTACAACTTCTCTTTGGATATACGCATGCCGGGGGTCGTCCCAACAGCGGTAAAAAAGCACACCACACCTCAGTTACGTAAGAACAAAATACATGTAAGATAAAAACTCCAAAACTCCAAATTCATTAGTAATCTGTAAAAAAAAAAAAGCGTGGAATAATAGAAAGATTGTGGAATACTTTTAAAACAGAGTTCTTCAACGTTATATTGCATCAACGTCAAATCTCATCATCTACAGTGCATAAAATCATCAGGGAAACTGGAGAAATCTCTGTACGTAAGGGACAAGGATAAGGACCTTTGATAGATGCCTGTGGTCTTCAGGCCTTAGACGACACTGCATCACTTATCGGCAAGATTCCGTGATTGACGTTACTAAATGAGTCCAGAAATACTTCCAGAAACCACTGACAGTAAACACAATCCGCTGTGCCATCTGCAGATACCAACTAAAGCTCTATCATGCAAAAAGGAAGCCATATGTGAACATGGTCCATCGTGTTCTTTGGTCCAAGACTCATTTAAAGTGGACCGATTTAAAGTCCAAATTTGACATTCTTGGTGGAAATAACAGGCGCCTTGTCCTCTGGGCTAAAAAGGAGGGGAGACCTTCCAGCATGTTATCAGCATGTTATCTAGACGCTTATTATTTCCAGACACATCCAGTCCGCGAGGTAAAAGCATCTTAACTTGTCAGAAAGCGCAAGCGTACCGCAAGTCATGTGACAACAACAAACCAGTCAGCTTATCCTTTGGACTAAAACACCCCATTATTGTAATGAAGAGCTTAGCTGATGGTTTGCTTAGAACCGACATACGCTTTTGGAGCGCAAGCGACCAAGAGCTTTGAAAAGTAGGTGTAATCCACACGTCAGACATTAGGCGCGATATGTAACCAGCCCCTTACACTGCTCGCTCCCATTTTTTGTTATGCTACCTTCTTGTCGGAGCTTAGAGAGGAATCAAATCGTCTGGATTAAAATCATTAAAAGGTTAATCTAATCTTTTACACCTATGGATTCAAACACTGCTGGAACCCTTTCTGATGGTTGAGGAAGCTTTTACCTTTGCAACACATGTTAACTTTTTTTTTTTTGTACTATTTTTCTGCCATTCCAAAACTCACCACAAGTATTTTAGCGTAGCCCTGCAGTGGCATTCACCCCTCTGGCTTGGTGTTTATCATGGTCATGAAGCTGCTTTCACTCAGGAAGTGTGCACTGTGGCCTGGCTCGTATCTCCTGCAGTGTTTGTGTGCTCCGTATCGATCCTCCACTAATGTAGTCATTAAAGCCGGGCTCTGTGCTGCAGGCCATAGCTAATTGGCCCTTGCGGCTGCTTCGCTTTTGTCCAAAGAACAGGGAAACCTTAACCTGTAGAAATGGGGAGATTTATCAAGTATAACAAAGTCGGTATACGTTGGAGAGCTTCTGCGCTTCTCCAGATTGAGAAAGTATCAGGAACTGGGGAGGGGCTGATAGGCTGCTTCTATTATTATTCTCCTTACAGCTCTATGACTCATCGGCAAATGATTCATCGCAGGCTCTCGTTGATAACTCAGCTGGGGGAAGTGGGGGGATGTGAATGTAATATCACCGAGGAAACAAGAGTCGGCTTCATGCACATTGAGCAATTGATGAGTTGATGACCTTTGCTTGGCTCCGGGGGGTCTCTCAAGTTGTTTTAGCTCCATGTTGCTGTTCATCTATTTGTATGCTTGTGTGTGTGTGTGTGTGTGTGTGTGTGTGTGTGTGTGTCTTTTAACTCTATTTAGATAATTAGCTTTGTTTGTCAAGCCCTATACCGGATGTGTATCTTGGGTCAGGTCTCAATAAAGTCCTGTCTTTTTTTTTTAGATTTAATCTAACAGCTGACAAGAGCTAAAATAAGAAAAGCTCCTGTGCTCCTGACAGAATTTTACTTAGCAAATCGGCCTGTATCAGTGCATTAGTTCGCTATTGCCACCCCAGAATGAAAAATTGATTTAGGCTTGTTGCCCTCAAGCAAGAAGTCAGAGGGCTAGATGACAGCCAGAAGCTCTCAGCCGTAGCCAAGCAATTACAGCATTGCACTGCAAACGACGTGCTGTCATTTTTGTTAGTAATGTCACTGAGGGCTGTTTGAACTCTATTTTCCTCCCATTTTACAAACACACACACACCCGCACACTTTTACGTTATGTTTTGTGCAAACCTGATGAAGAAAAAAAACATGTGCTTAACTTGTTTGATTAAAATTCTAGGATTCAAGAGAGAGCAAACTAGAACTCAGTGTCTAAAGCTCATCCTGTCATTTCTGTTATGGGATTAAGCGTTGGCTTCTTGCTGAAATCTAGCCAGATTGTAGCATGTTATGCAAAGTCAACGAGGAGAAGTGTGAAATAAAAACCCGCGCAGGGCCGTGAAACACATCACCAGTCTGCTTGTTGTATTCGAGATGTGTTCAGAAAAAGACACTGCGACTGTCTCGATGATAATTATATGTTTCCTGTTTTACAAACAGCGGAGGGGTGAGCTAACATTAACCCTTGTAATAGTAGGGTGTCGTAACTCAATCACAATATTTTGACGGAGATGAAGGACCGATTTTTGTCGATCATGCATCGTGTTGTTTTGATATCGAATGACGCATCACGCTGCCAGGATCACTGCAGCCTGGACACACAGGTGTGACTCATAGTCCAGATATTCTATGATGTAATTTCTATTTCTCTAATTGCCATTCCAGGTTTTCTCTTCTTAGCGAAATGCTGCAAATTCATGTGATTGGCTAATGTGTTTTTACAGTTTATGACCAATCACATGCATTTAATCAACTTTATTGGTCAATTTTTTCTGTTTATTTTCTTAACTTGTTTCCTTTTGTTTAAAAATTAGTTTTAATAGTTACTTTCCCCTTCAATTTAATTCTTATTATTAAAATATTATTTATATTACATTTACAGTATTTGGCAGACACCCTTATCCGTAGCGACTCAGCGACAACTGAGTAATTGGGGTTACGGACCTTGCTTAGGGGCCCAACACTGGAAGCTAGGTTGTGCTGGAAATCGAACCCTAATCCTTCAATTAGCAGTTTAACACCTTAACCACTGAGCTACCACTTCCCCACCTGTAAAAGTCAGTACTTTGGACTATGCAGAGAAGCTGCTCACATTGTCCTCACGTAAAAGAATCTACTTCATTACCTCGACGCTATTTAAACACACAACCGTCTGATCTGGAGTCAGACGTTCTACCGTTGCGCTATGAAAATAATAATTTGTATTCCTAAATTGCGCTCCGTTTCTGATTTTAAACATGCGTGAAATTCAGACTGGTTAGTAAAAAGTGCTAGCTGATCAGAATATCATAGGTTTATTGTCCAGCACCACCAATCTGTCACTACTGAGCCCCTGAGCAAGGCCCTTAACCTTTTTAACTGCTCAGTTGGCTGCAAAAAATGTGATAAACGTAAGCTTGTCTGGATAAAAGCATCTGTCAGATGTCAGAAATGTGAACGTGAATTTTTGTGCTGTCCAGTAACAATATTTTGTGGTAAATTTGCTCACCATCACGCACGATAATTTTGGCCGTTATCCTACAGGTCTTATCTTAAGTTGCTGGTTTGATTGATGTAGGTTTCTTTTTGTTTTGCAGTCTGATTCCTATTACTGTATGGCTGTTCCTGTACCCACGCAAAGGGAAGCCTATATAGGTGAGTAACAACTGTACAATCATTAAAAAAGGAATCCAGTAAGCGTGTAAGTGGAAGAAATACTGTTTTAGTTGCTTCTTTAGGGTGTGTAAGTGAGGACATATTGAGGTCACCACCCTTTTTTTCTGTATTAACTCTTTTAACACCATGACCCACATTCGGAAACAAATCTCACATGAGAAATATCAAAGCTACCCGCTCTCTTTTCTGCAAAATGAACATTTCTTAATATTATAGTTGCTATTAATAATGTCCGTCTCAAGACAAACAGTCTAACACTGAGATGTCCTGCTGTCTAACCCTCCAAGTGCTTCCAGTGTGTTTGCTCAGTCCCAGCAGAATAAGATTGCCACATTCCTTCCTCACCATCACCAGTAGAGAGCGAGTCGTCAGGCCTGCTGAATCGTATTGGACAGACTTTAACAAACAAGTGAAGAGAATCACATCACACACTTCACAGCTGTAGGCAGAGCCAGCAAACCTTGTTTTTCGCCTCGGTCACAGTTACAGCTATACTTCTGCGCCTCGGTTACAGTGCTCTGTGTGAGTATAGAAGGTTTAAATGCCTTCTGCTTTATGCAGGTATTAGAGCCACAAATAAGTGAAGGACTAGATGAAGGTGTCATTCTAGGGGGGGAAAAAAAGGGTTTTTTAAGAAAACTAGGAAATAAAAAGTTTCAAAAATATTTTAGTCGATAATCGATAATTAATTTGTCTGATTTTTATGATGAAAAATGTTATCAAATTCCCATCCCTATAATCATAAAATGATTCCATCACAACTAGAGCTGTGTATTGGCACGGGCCTCACGATACGATACATATCACAATACGTAGGTCACGATACAATTTATCACAATCTAGTGTAATACAATACATTTTACAATTACAAAGTAAAACCAATCAGTAAAAATAAAACAAATATAAAGCTGGAGGAGCCTTTATTTTTTTGCCTTTGAGACACTGGCTGTATGCATCAGCGCCAACTACAGGAGCGGAGGAGGAATTTATTTACACACACTGAGGGGTTTGACTGAATATTAACAAATGTAAATCAGTTCAAAACATAATCAAAATATGTATTGATACAATATCGTAAATAAAAAAAAAATATTGTGATTGTCAGCTATATCAATATTTTACCCAGCCCTAATCATATTTCAGTATATAGGAAATTCATTACATTGACAGCATTTGGCAGACACCCTTACATTTGACTCTTTTCTACAACCAGCAAACAGCAGTGGCAGTTTGGTGGTGAAGCTGGGAATCAAACCCTGATCTTCCAATAAGCAGTCCAACACCAAAACACTTTCCACAATATCATTTGCTTCTATTACCATTAAAATGAAATATTTAATGCTGTTTAGAATAAATATGATTTATTCCCAATAATCAAAATAGAAGATTTTAATTTGCATTTTGGTTGTGTCAAACGTTTACTAGTCTTTTTGTGTGTCACCCTTTTTTGCTACTGACGTTGCCAATGCAAACGTTGCAGATTTGGTGACGAAAGTAGTTGAACATAAATCCCCAGTATGACACAATGCTCCCTGACGAGTTTCGAGCTGTCTGGTGGTGTTGGCTGCTTCTGTAGACTTTATTCTGCTGCCGTTGCTGTCAATCCGTTCAACATTTTTGTCAATTAAGTTGAGTCTACTGTCAGCCATGTCCACGCTTTCAAATTTCCCAGATGAAGCGATGTGCATTGGACCCTGAGTGAAGTATTTTATTCTCCACATATTCCTTGCTCTGTCACTCTGGATTTAGATTGTAGCTCATCCATCAGGCTGAACTCGTGTCTGTGTATTTTACTTTATTATAGACTTCGCTGTATAAAAAGCAATATTCATATGGCAATATTTAAAAAACCCTGTTCCAGGTTAATGCCCCAAACTCCTTTACTATATAGCAAGTAGATTTTCCTTCACTGAAACGAACTAAATTAAACCTGTTTTAGCATGACAATGACAGTGTGGTGCAAAATTATGTTAATAAATACATGGTGTGTTATGTATGGCTGGGCAATATGGGAAAAAATGTAATCTCAATCATTTCCGACCATAATAATTTAAGCGATATACATTTGAACATATAAATTGTCAGGTTATGTAGGTATAACGATTGGAATGTCTAAGGCTTATCACCATAAACATGATTCATAATAATATTGTTTATCGATTTAGCCCTAGTGTTTTGGGCGTTAAACGGAGGAACTCAATATATAAATTAAGTTATCTTCGTTTGCTGATTGGAATGTTGACATGTTTTAAGCCTAGTTTAATAAAAAAAAGTTTAGAGTTATCATCGTAATCACGATTCGATATAATATCGTTTATCGACCCAGCCCTAGTGTTTTGGGTTAAGTAGAGGAACTCGAGTGTCCCGCACAGAGACTTGACCTCCAAAAATGATCATAAATCCCCTTAAAAATCTGGTAAAAAGCCTGAATTGAATGTTCAATGAGCATAGACAGTAGGTGTTATTACACTTTCTCAGTTCTGTTTAATCTCTGCTTCTTACCAAAGACTTAAAAGTATCTGAGTCACCAAAAAATAAAAAAATAAATGTTTTAAACTAGATTCTTTCCTTTTCTCCACTAAAAACCCTGAACTTATTTGCCCCATATACCCCAAAACTAAACTGAAATACCCAGAAGCTGAGCCAAAATGACTACTGCATCTCCTCTCTCACCTCTAAAGCCTAACTCTTAGTTTATACACCACTCATGGGAAGCTTCCTTTACTTTCTTTTTTTACAGTATTATTTTATTGCTACCGAAATTACTCATCTATGTGATGAAATGAGCATTTATCTCTTTTGAATCCTTGCAGACTTGCCTGATGCTTCATCTGTCAGCAATTTTGGTTTCGCTCCTCATAACAGCATCTGTGAAATAAAAATGTAAATTCCGGGCTGTTTTTTTTTCCTTGTGGTGGAGTTTATGTAAATCGATTAATTTTGTACCTGCATCGTGATTATAATGAGCCTGAAAGTAACTTCAGTAAACGTCAGCTCAAATTATCACTAGCAATCAAATGGGAGGAAAAAGATTTTTTTATAGAGCAAATAATAAGAGCGAAAGGTTTATTCAGGTTTTTATGTTCCGTAATTTAATTTCATCAAGTATTCTTCATCAGATATTTATTTATTGGTTTATTTATAGGGTGTAAGTTGTGCACCGGCAAAAGCCAGTCTGCTAATTAACATGGAAGTAATTGTGTCATACAAGTAAAGGAAATACACGACTGCTGTAATAAATGTCCCATACGACAGTTTCTGTCTAAAGGATGAGCCGCTTTTCTGCTGGATGAGGTATAAAACTCATTTATTCTTGTTAGGGCTTCATCCATCATATCTTAGAGGAGCTGTCAATTCTGATGTTTAAATACACACATATTTAAGTCCCAAGTCATATGAAGTGATATCGATTATGTGAAACTTTTCAGGTAGTTTAAGTGACAAGTGTGGTTGCATTTGAGCGCATGTTCGTGAATTCCCTTTCCCTTTCAGGCCATTGTTACATGAAGCAGACCTCATTTATCACTATCAACTGTTTGACAACACACACACACACACACACACACTATTCCTCCTAAAAGTGCTTTATCGACCTGCATGTTTTTCTGTTCATCATATCAGCTAGCCCAAGCTTTTACAATTAAACGAAACACTGTTACACTATGATGGACCGACTTAAGAAGTTAAAGTTGTTCTATGCAGACAAATCGCAGTTGGGCCACCTGTTTTGCTTACATCTGAACAATAGTGGAGAGAGAAGGAGGGAGAGAGAAGGAGGGAGAGAGAAGGAGGGAATAATATGGAGAGGGATATGGAGAGGAATGGAGGGAGATGGAGAGGGATGGAGGAAGATGGAGAAAGATGGCAAGAGATAGAGGAAGAGAGAAGGAGGGAGAGAGATGCAGGAAAAGAGACGAAGGGAGAGATGAAGAGGAAGGGATGGAGAGTGAGAGATAGAGAGAGATAAAGAAAGAGAGAGCACTAAGTAGAGTATATTGTTCCTATTGTAGTTAGCTTAAGCAAATTGCCTTTACAGGAGATTTATTCTGGGGTTTTTTTTTCAGTGATTGTGTTTTACTCATGCTCAGTGCAGCTTGGATGATTTAACACCCGTTTATTGTAGAAAAAATACCTTTGCATGAATAGACTGTAAAATGCGAGGATGTATAATACAGCTTTTCCAGGACCTGACAGTGTATATACACTCCTAGATACAGCAGTTTGAGGGAATGTACTCGAGTAGCTATGTAGCCGTTCAGCCGGCTCTTTGCGGCTCAATGCATTATTAAGGTACCCCCACTGTCCACTTTATTTGGAACACATGTAGAGTCAGGAAGCTATTCAGGTCTTCCTGTTGGATAGGACGAGTCTTTTCATATTTATTTTTCAAGATTTCTCCTGTTATTTGAGTGGTATTTCTTTTATACTTCTAGAAATATATTTATAATAAACTGTAAAAACTTTTAATCCAAGTTTATTATTGGTCTCAAAGACAGGCACCTATTATTAGTAGTATTAGTACTAGTAGCAGTATTTCATAAAGCTAAGACGTTTACAGAATTTGGCAGACGCTCTTATTCAGCACAACATTTATCTTTTTATACAACGAAGCATTTAGGGGTTAAGGGCCTTGCTCAGGGGCCCAGCAGTGCTGGGAATCGAACCCCGATCTTCCAATTAGCAGTCCAACACCTTAAACACTGAACTAACACTTTCCCATGGCAGTGTAGAATTAATAGTTCCACTGAAAAGAACACACAGAATATAAAAATCACTTCAATGTGTAGGTTACAAATATGTAGTTGGTTAAATAATCCACACCAAGGCATTGTGTTTGCTTGTTATTGTTATTTATATATTTATTTTTTGATCAATTCTTTATTTTTGCATACATAATAAAACCATTCTGTGAATTGTACCTGTGTAAATGCAGTAATGAAAGACTGGAAGTGGCTCCTGCATAGAAGCTCTATTTTGTGTGTGTGTGTGTGTGCGCACCTGTTGTTGTGTTCTGGCGCTTATCATCCTTATTAAAAATGGAGGAGTATTCTGTTGCATGAGCCCGTCTGCGGGGTCGATTAAAGAACGGCGAAAGCGATTCTGTGTTGCCCCCCCGAAAGCCAATCAGCTCCTTTTTTCACCGATGCGACTAACGACAGCATTGATATCAGGCAGTGGGGGCAGTCAACCATACAGATAGCTGTTGTTTGCTTATGATGACAGGTGTGTGTGTGTGTGTGCGCGTGTGTGTGTTTGTTTGTATGGTATTGTCTGAAGGTGTGTGGCGCACGACTGTTTGACAGGTGATGACTTTATTCTGTATATACAGGGACTGAATTTGCTTTAAAGGTCCTGATTAATGACCAAACGTCTAACTACTTCATTATAAACTGCTCTCAAAAAGGACAGAGTGTTAATGGTGGGGTGTTAGTGAGACAGACAGAAAGCGAGATAACGAGAGAGAGAGGGACTGTAAGTTAAAATTACTTCCCACTGTGCGCACAGACTCCCTTCAAGGCAGAGAGGATTAAACCTCCGTCAAGTCTTAAATCGCGACTGTATTTTCAGTGTAATCTTCTTTGTGGATGTGGATTCTATTGCTGCAGATCCTGATGCGCATGCTGAAAGAAATGACTTGATCAAATTTTAATAGTATTACTTTGTGCTTGTGCTGCATGTTTTTCAGAAACTATTAGTACTTTTTTTTTTTTTTTTTTTTTTTTTTTTTTTTTACCTTTAAACCCCCCCCCCTCCCACTTCCTTAATTTGATCATCTGCCAATTCCACCCAGCCAACTTCCCCTGTCGGACAACAACAACAGGCAAAGGGGAAAAGCTATCGCATGCGTCCTCCGAGACACTTAAAGCCAATTACAGCGAGTATTTGAAGCTCTGCTGCGTCACTGAGTGGAGTAAAACACTCCGAGGGAAGTGCGGTTGACTGTCTCCTGCCTACGTGAGCTCGCACACGCTCACTACTGCTTAGTGATTTCGACAAACAAGAGAATGTAAGCCATCAGCGTAGGTCTCAGAGGGCACAATTATCTTCATATCCACAGCTTCACCCCATCAGTGATGTTCTTTTCCTACTGTATTTTAACAAATGCTAATTTTAACCATTTTTTTAAAAACACAAGTGCCCCGTGTGTATAATAACTGTACCGGCTCTATTGTGTAAGCTTTACAGTCAGCTGGTTTAAGGACTGGCCGTCAGTCAGAGGATGCCATGCATTATTCATAACTCCATTAAGCTCGCCCGGAGAGAACGTCTGGAATAGGGTGTCAATCAAAATCAATATATTGAATTGCCACCCCTGGTGATGGTTTTGTAGAGGCCGTGCTGCTGAGTATGCAGTAGCACAAAGATTAAGGTTGAATTTACAAACAGGAAGCGAAGTAAACATGAATTATTCAGAGAGTCCAAGGCTCAGACCCCAAATTCTTTTTTTGCTTGTTTTTCCATCGTGCTCTGCTTTGTTTCAAGCAATTATCAAATCAAAATAGGTTACGTCTCAGGTAGAATGTCTTTAATTACCACAGCCTAGTAAACAAATTCTATTAGAAAATGCTGAAATGATGACAATTACGGACTTTTGTGGAGGACCCCACACACCCCACACACTCCTCCCCTTTGGAAAAAGATACCGTAGCATTCGGAGGCTGCTCAACACCCTGAACTGAACTAACTCAACGTACAAATACGCACAAACACTCAAACATTTTTTGTTAAGCACAGTCACTTTACAATGCACAATATTGTTGTTAATTTGCACATTTCATGTCTACCGCATCTCACAATATGGTTGGCGCTATTGCGTTATGTTCCATTCTCTATTGTCTTCTTTGCACTTTGTAATGTTTGCATTGTTTATTGTTGTTGTATCTGTTTCTGCACTGTGTGCACTAGGTTGCACACATGCACTTTATGTCTATCCTGTTTAGTGGAATTCTATGTTTTGTGTAGCACCAGGGGGTCCTGGAGAAACGTTACTTTATTTCACTGTGTACTGCATCTGCTATATATAGTTGAAATGACAATAAAGCTCCTTGAACTTGAAACTTTTTTTTTTAAGGACTATTCAAATGTGTGTGATTGTTCAGCATGTCAGTCCTTATGCTAACACATGACTGTTTCTCTCCTTAGTGAACTTTGTGCCCCATGCTTCCATGGAGACAGCCCACCATATGCTCTTGTATGGCTGCAGAACCCCCTACTCCACCAAAGGCTACTGGTAAGTGCTGCATTTTCCCCCACTTTTAGACTATGATCGATGTCTCTAATTCTAATCTATTAATTAAATCATCATATGGCTTCATGCAGTGCAAAATGAAGGAGTCATTTTCCAAATAAACGAGTTGGCCGGTTACTTATTACTGACGCTGATAAACATTCTTGTTGGTGGTAATTGATAAATGATGAAAGCAAATGCGTCGAACGGATCATTACAAGCTGCCGGAGAGCCCATAATTGATTTTATTTAGCCTTATGCACTAAGTCTTAGTAATACACTGCTAAGAACCTCAAGCAGCTCATTCCGGTCCCAAATGTGCCACATAACAGGAACAGCAAATGATGCTTTGTCCTCCTGAGAGAGAAAGAGAAGAAGAGAGAGTGAGAAAGTGCAAGAGAAAGTGAAAAAGTGTGAGAACACAGAGAGAGACACTAATGAACATGCCTGTTACCAGGGCAACCACATCCAGCTTGACAACAGGGGTTGTTGGAGCCGCCCTGTGGGGTTGTGGGTTGGATAAGGGGGTGGGGGAATTTCTTATATCCAACTCGCAGCTCTTCTGTTTTTTTATGTTTGATAAGCAACACAAAAAAGAACAATACAGTAGAGTCTAGACTATTTCAGGTTGGACAGACTAATCCACGCCTCTGCAAAGAAAACCAGCCATGTTTTTAACGCTATAACGAGACCACAGCGTAATCCTCTGCCCCTCTGTTATTTTCGTCCCGAGGCATGCAGAGGAGGCAAACGCACTTATGTAAGATTTTATGTACATTTTTAAATGTGTTGTCTATTTTTTTTTTTCTTCCTTTCTTTTTTGACTTGCATATGAACAGATACTTTTGCAGGCGATTTCTTAATCCCATCCCTGATCAATAGTAGATCGCCGGTTCGTCCAAAAACAGACTCCTTCATTCCACTTTATATCTCTTCAGACAGCAACAAACGTTCAGCGTGAAATTGCGTCTGTGAGGCTCAGGAATGCTGCAGAGGATCATTGAGAGGAGGGAGGCATAAAAAATAGGCCAAGTCATGACTTATCACACCCAAATGCAGAAAATCCAGTGAGGTGGAAAAGTCGTGGAAAGACTGTGTAATAGGAATAAACCAGGCGCAGATGAAAGAAAATACCTTGTTCATGTTTTCACCATAGTGTGTTTTTTAGTATTATTTTATTTGAAGTGTAAATATGCTCTTTAATTGGCAACGCTGTGGCTACTCAG
The DNA here is from genome assembly GCA_005784505.1 of Bagarius yarrelli. NCBI lineage: Eukaryota > Metazoa > Chordata > Actinopteri > Siluriformes > Sisoridae > Bagarius > Bagarius yarrelli. The sequence continues at coordinate 1,512,710 of VCAZ01000099.1, forward strand.
TTGCAACCTCCAATTTTCACATTTTTCTTAAACTAATGTGGTGTAAATACTTATTATTTATTGGTATTTGGGGGTTTAGACAATGTGTTAAGTCACAATAATACAGCTAAATTCGTCATTTTTGCAGTTCCTGCCACAGCAAAACCTTTAAAAAACTGTTATTTATAGTCATTAATTATACCACAGACTATTAATCTGTATTTATAACATAAACTATAAAACTATGTTAATTTGCAAATGACTTCTAACACAATGTAAAGCATTTCCTTTAGATTAGTCAGTTTCAGCGCAGGCAAACCCGGACCTCTACTTTAGAAAATTTTACAGAAGATCACGATCTTGCCAGGCCTCCCTTTTGCAAAGTAAAATGATTTTAAGCAACAATAATGTTCTGCCGCATTTATTGCAGCATGTATGTCATTTAAAGTTGTTCCAGGATGAATGAATTTCTATTATTTATTATATAATTTATTTAATATTTATTTTTCGTATTTAAACTAAACATCACGCCAAAGACAAAGACAACTAAAAACAAGAAAATACAAACAACCCTCTACTAAAGATGGGGTTGTGTAACAAAATATCGTAAGTCTATATTCTTTTTAGTGCAATCTTACGAAGCTCACGGTAGCTTAAGAGTACTGTATGCGTAGTTATTAGGCGATGTTACTCTAAGACGCAGCAGGGCGGTTCCCAGACATAATGATAATACAGGGTATTATATTACGAAATATGCTATGGTAAATTACAACATGGTCACTTAACAAACACTTAACAAAACAAGGGTGTGAGCGACCTTCAAGAACACAACCTACAGAATGGCCGTAGATGCACGTTTCCATTAACAAAAAAAATAAAAAAACTTCTATCTTTTCTTTAATCTGAAAAAGAGAAAGGACTTTTGTTTGTTTAATCATTATTTTGTGCTGTTTTATGTGGTTACTGAGTTTTCTCTGTGTTAAAAGTCAGCAATAGAATAACACATTTCCACTGCATGTATCAAGTGACCCAATTTCGATTTTTCCCCCTAAAGTGGCACATAATGGGCTATGACCCACGATAGTGTAAGCAGTAAGAACACATGGATTCCGATATATTCGGATCAGATTCAGGCCTCATTCTGATCTAATTGACATGAAGAAAAACCTGAACTTTAAAGTCTCTCTGTTCTGCTTATATAAAACGGGTTAAAGTAAAGTAAAGACTAATTGAGTTAGAGTACATATCTTCAAATATTCTCTAAAAGTAAAAGTTACCCAAAAAATGTACTCGGGTAAATGTAATTTGGTACTACCCACCTCACAGCTCTGGGGGACGCTTTGTTTGGAACACCGGTACACCTGCTCATAAGTGGATCCACATTTATCCACTTAGAAATCAGCTCAGTGTGTGAAGATTCGCACAGATACGTTCGCTAAACGACAATTAAACATGTTCATTGGAATATCAGTCCTGTGTATCAGCCAGACCGTCGAGCTGAATGCAGAAGTTTTGGATTATGTAGCACCTTTTTATTGGCAAAATAGGTGTCTGGCTGTCAAAATCCTGAAGCCTGTTCAGTTCTGAAGCCACAAAAACGTCTGAGGTTGAAACTAGTCGAATATTAAAGCCATGTCTGGACAGTTTCTGGTTTGTTCTGATGAGCAAATGTTGCGATGGTTAATTTGACGATCATGTTTAATTTCACACAAGCGTTTTTAGTATTTTCACACTGAATAAGTTTCAAACGCAGTGCTCTGTCTTGATCATGCATAGCGGCGGTACATTCTGGCAAATAAATAAACATATTTGTATTCAACTCAAGCCAGACATTTTTGTAATTTTTCACATTTCTGAGTGTTAAAATACCGACTGATTCTTCAGCAGGAATTTATGATGGAAACATGTTTGTCTGTGTGATCTGTTTTTGAGCTTTTGAGGCTCTAGGCAGGGTTGGTAGATGGGTAAGTGATGAAACGGTGGCTGTATTTCACACTTGGTGTATGTGTTTGTACAGGGATTGTGGGACAGAACACGGTACCTGTTTTGACGAGGCCAAGATTATGTACGCCTGGGCCAGAGATGCTCCACCCACCAAACTCCCTAAAGGTGATCTGTGTCTTTAGACCATGAGCAATGTCTGTATCATCTTTTGTTTTTTAGACTTTCTTCCTTTTGTCAGTCATTTTTTTCCTCTTTTCCGACTCCCTTATTGTCAATGACTTCAGCACAGACAATGTTTTTAAAAAAAATATGAGTAGTAATCAGAGGATTTTCTCCAAACCATTGCTCTCCAGTGAGACTTTAATCAACATATCTGTACAGAAAATAAGCCACAAGGGCAGTAATTGCTTCTTTAGCCCCCCCATATATTTGTCCCTTTCTGGCTGTTTATTTCACATCTGATCTCATCGTTCTGCCATTTTTCTCTTTTTTTTTCCTGCACAGATGTTGGCTTTAGAGTTGGAGGAGATACCAGGATTACCTACTTTGTGCTGCAAATCCACTATGGTGATGTCCATAGCTTTAGAGGTACGTTTTTACTGATGATCCCACCTGCAGTCTGAGGCACAGTGGCCCAGCTGACACGCTAAAAAGAGAAGTTTTACAGCTAACTAATAACAAGAAAATACAAACAACCCTCTACTAAAGATGGGGTTGTGTAACAAAATATCGTAAGTCTATATTCTTTATAGTGCAATCTTACGAAGCTCACGGTAGCTTAAGAGTACTGTATGCGTAGTTATTAGGCGATGTTATTCTAAGACGCAGCAGGGCGGTTCCCAGACATAATGATAATACAGGGTATTATATTACGAAATATGCTATGGTAAATTACAACATGGTCACTTAACAAACACTTAACAAAACAAGGGTGTGAGCGACCTGCAAGAACACAACCTACAGAATGGCCGTAGATGCACGTTTCCATTAACAAAAAAAATAAAAAAACTTCTATCTTTTCTTTAATCTGAAAAAGAGAAAGGACTTTTGTTTGTTTAATCATTATTTTGTGCTGTTTTATGTGGTTACTGAGTTTTCTCTGTGTTAAAAGTCAGCAATAGAATAACACATTTCCACTGCATGTATCAAGTGACCCAATTTCGATTTTTTCCCCTAAAGTGGCACATAATGGGCTATGACCCACGATAGTGTAAGCAGTAAAAAAAAACACATGGATTCCGATATATTCGGATCAGATTCAGGCCTCATTCGTATGTGGAAATAAATTGAATATAAAAAACTTAGTGATCGTTTGACAAATCGAGAAATAATTAATGCTTCTGCCAATTATATTAGATGTGTTTCTATAGGGGAAGTGGTGGCTCGTGGTTAAGGTGTTGGACTACCAACACCTTAACCATGATTGTGGGTTTAATTACCAGCTCCACCAAGCCACCACTTTGGATAAGAGCGTCTGCCAAATTCCGTAAATGTAAATCCTTATAAAGAATTTTCCAATCTGTTTTTTTTCTATATAGAGATTTGAAGTCCTCTAGAATTAAAAATAAAAATCTTTATTGATTCTTATTTATAAAATTATTTAATATTTTTTTCAATGTAACATAATGTTGTGATAATGATGCTATTTTCCACCAGAGTTCAGACATTAGCTGCTTCTGCACTACTGTTATTAAGGTTTAATGTTACAAATGTTGTGTAATGACTGTGTACTACAGCATCACATTCTCTCCGGCCTTCGTTTTAATCAGATCCTCTGTAGTCATTGTTGCACAGCAGCTGATACGTTCCAATACGTTCCTTTTTTAAGGCAGCGAAACACTATGACTTCAAAACCCTGCAGGAAGCTCATTTTTGTGTAATAGCGAAGAGTGAAGCTTTTGATAATCTAGAGATATTTTTATATATAATTGCACAAAATTACAGTTGCCCTTTAAAGCTATTCTGACATTTGGCAGGCACCCTTATTCAGAGTAACTTACATTTCATTTTTTTTTTTATCCAACTGAGCTGTTGAGGATAAGGGGCCTTGCTCAGGGGCTCAGCCGTGGCAGGTTTGCGGTGCTGGGAATTTGAACCCAATTTGAAGTGGTGGTGGCTCATAGTTAAGGTGTTGGACTAGCAACCTGGAAATTGTGGGTTCAATTCCCAGCTCCACCACGCCACCACTGTTGGGCCTCTGAGCAAGGCTCTTAACCCTCAATTGCTCAGTTGTATAAATGAGATAAATGTAAGTCGCTCTGGATAAGGACCTCTGTACCCAAATGCTGTAAATGTAACCCCATGATCCTCTGATTAGCAGTCCAATACCCTAATCACTGAGCTACCACTTTACCCCATGCATAGACTTGGCTATTTGCCCAGTGTTTTTCTTAAAATCATTTTTTTTAAAACATTTGATGAAAAGGCATTTGATCAAATTCCACATAGACGTTACATCAATTCAAGTCTGATTGTTTTGTCCTGATTCTATCTTGTCTTGGTTTTTAGATCACCATAAAGACTGCTCAGGACTTAGTCTAAAAATGACTTCCAAACCGTAAGTTTCTTATCCTCATCCCTTCTCATAATGCTGTTACCGATCGTCTGCACGACTGCGTTTGAAAAATTGCACAGTTACAGAATTTCCTCCAGGCTTGTAAACTTTCATGTTGCATTTAATTGAAAGTAATAACGAGATTGGAAAACGCCAGAGTTTGATTTATACAAGCGCTCCGTTCCCCACAGACTGAGCATGTATATCGACTCAAGTAGTATAGACTGTTAGAGCCGTCTGGAGGCGGGTTTTTTTTTTTTTTTGCTTTTATAAAGTGTATAATTATAGGCATTATCAGGGTGTTGTGGTAAAAATATGGCATTTTCTGTTGAAAACGAACAAAGTAACAAGGTATAAATAGGCGGAAAAAACACTTAAAGGATTTAAAATCTTTCTATGCTTATAGTTAATAGATTGAACTAGCACACAGCAGCGGGTTTGTTTCCTTTTTCACTCTATTCCACATCCAGCTTAGGGACTTTAATCTGCATGGGTCATGTGCTGATTGATAGGCAATAGAACTGTGACATTTATTAACGTAAGAGATCCGGGTTCAGCGTCTCACCTCTATCCTGGTCTCCACACTGCTGTAATTGATGCTGATAAATAGCTGATAAAAATGACTGACAACCAATTACTAGCGCTCCTTTCTACTTTTCTCGTCAGGCCATCGTTTTCTATAAAAAACAACAAACTCCAAACTAATACAGATCTGTTGTTTTTCCCCTGCACACCTGTTACTCCAGGCCGTAGATCCTTAATAAAAGGTTTTAAAAACCTGTGGGATTTAGAACGATTTAGCAAAGCCGAACAAATTCTCCTGCAAAAAAAAAAAAACGCTTAGCGTAATCATGAATCACCCTGTGGGATCACAGTCATAAAATTAAGTATGTCATTCTTTTATATACATAATGTCCGAATGCCTTTTTAAAAAAAAAAAAAAAAAAGCAATCTCCTTTATAAATATTTCAGTGTTTAAATGATTAAATCCTACGATGAAGCAGAGAATCTCATGTCATTTTGTATTTCCTGTCTAGGCAGCCGTTTATAGCAGGCATGTATTTGATGATGTCCATCGACACCGTCATCCCTCCGGGAAAGACAGGTACACCAAGGAGACGCTTCTTAATCTGACGCTGTTTGTATATATTAATGGAAACCTTTTAAGAGGCAATCGTTTTTTTTTTTTTTTGCCCTGGAATTTTCAGCATTTAAAGCTTTTTACAAATATCCGTCTTATTTTTTTTGCGAAAACTGAGGTAGTTAAATTCGTTAATTAATTAATAACATTTGATATTCCGTCATGTTTATTTACAGTAACCAATGCTGACATTGCCTGCAATTACTTATCATACCCGATGTACCCGTTTGCCTTCAGAACCCACACACATCGCCTCGGTAAGGTTTTTTTTTTTTTATTGTCCTTTACTTTTCACACACATTTCAAATTGTAAAAAAGTTCATTTTATTTTCCAAAATATTTTTTTTTTTCGTGTGTGTGTGATTTAGGTAAAGTTGTAAGTGGTTACAGAATTCGGAACGAACAGTGGACGCTGATCGGCCGTCAGTCTCCACAGTTACCACAGGTACTTCCCAGATGTTTACATAGCATCCTGTCGTACCCGAGTTACTTCAAGTTCATAGTACATTTTGTATGGGAATTTTTCTAATCTCTTCACTGGGTCTAAAATGTATGTTCATTTATCATGACTGGAAATTTCTATTGGTGCTCTCAGACAGAATAGGAAACATTTTTACTCCTAATATTTGATTAGGAATGTCAGAAGGCAGTAATTGGGGCAGATACCAACAAAGATGGTAAGCTTTACATTAAACATGTTTGTATCCAGGCAACATGGAGGCTCAGTGTTTACCACGGTTAACGCACAATAAGATGCTCCCAGGTTTGTATCCCCAAGGGATATTGCATGTTTTTCCTGTACTCCGGTTTCCTTCCACACCCTGATTGTATGTTAGGTTAATTCTAAATTTCCCATAGGAGTGTGCGTGCGTGAGTGTGTGTGGTCGTTCGTCTGTACGTGGCTCTACAATGGACTGGTGACCAGTCCACGTCCGCCTTTTCATAACTTCTTCATAAGTTTCCAGTTTTAAACTATTAAACTTGCTATTAGGAGGATGCTCTTTCCTACCTTCTGCTTATCCAGGGCGTGGTGTTCTAGCATATGCCAGTATAAACCCTTGCCTTATAGCCCATCCATGCGTGTCACAGTTGATATTGAGGATTCTCCAGCTAATAGCAGATGGCTTGTCTCTCTGAGTTAAAGGCCAGGATTAAATGTCATGTGCAGGCCATGCTGAGACACTACACTTCCTTCTGTGCAGCTTCGTAGTTTAGACACAGCAGGAAACAGCAGCTGAGGCGAGACACGAGCATGTAACAGCGTTAGACAGATTTGAAACACGAAGAGGCTCTTCAGTTCTGACACTTCATTTTGCACCTGAATCGTACATCTGCCTTTGTTCTTCTTAAAAAGTCTTTTTTTTTTTTTTTTTTTAATTTTTTTTTATATGTTTCTGGAAAAATTTTGCAGAATACAGGACACACAGTGGGACTCATTGACTCTTGAAGTACTAAGAAAAAAACCTCTTTTTGTCTTTGATTTTTAATAATTAACTTAAAGATACAGTTTTCTTTAAAAACAATATAATTTATAGAAATTGTGTGGGATGTGGTATTGCCCCTGAAAATGTTGGTGCTAGGGATTTGGGGTAAAACCTATAGATGGTATGACAGGTTTACTGACAGTTCTGCTTATTCCACTTCCACTTATTAAAAGATTGTGATAAATCAGACAAAATGGATTACACCTTATAGGATAAGATCTTTCAGCACTGACTTGGTTCAGAGGGGGTTTACTGTCAAATAAATCCCTGAAAGTCTTGATGGACTTGATTATAATCTGCTTTTTTTGTGGGATTATAAATAAAAACTATTTATTCCTTTTTTTCGTGTTTTTCAGCTGGCAGGCTTTTTCACAGAGATCTTGACTTTACTCTGTGCTGCACAAGCACCAGACCGAAAAATATAAAAATGGCGTTTTTAAATATTCAGTAGAGTTCAAATCTTTTCGCTTCATCCATTTTTTAGACTTTCAGTCTTGACTAGAACTACATTGCAATAACACAGAAAAAACGATGTATTTCTTGTATTTTACACAGATTGAGCAGCTGTTTCTGTCCCAGCAGGAGTCCGCCTGCAAACTCCATTTCTTTGACAATATTTAGACTAATTTTAACCTTAATTTACATTTGCTTTTGCACTTTTGGTAGGGATGCACCAATACTGGTATCGGTACTGGGCCCGATACTGTTCTTGTAAAACTACTTGTGATGTCATTGCCTTTTTGAAAATCGCATTTTTTGAAAATAAAACGATGACAACCCACGCATGGCAGATTGCACACTTTGTTTGGCAAAAATATCAGTAGGTACATAAATATGCACTTCTAATACAAGTAATCTGATAAAACTAAAAAGTTGATGAAAATAAAAAAATTGCTGCTAGCAGCAGCTTTAGCACTTGGCAACCAACCCTGCAGCAAACGTTTTTAAGACAAAGGAAAATGGAAAGAGAGAACCCAAGAAACAAACAATCTCGCTTCCCAAAAAAAGGACGGGTATCGGTATCGTCGAGTATCGGGAGGAAAAACTTTTCTGTCTTAAAAATTGTCTTTAAAAATCGTATCGGTGCATCATAATTTCTGGCATTTAGTAGATGCTCTTTTGTAGAGTGACTAAAATTTATCTATCTGTCTTTTTTTTTTTTTTAAACCAATTGAGTAGTTGAGGGATGAGGACCTTGTTCAGAGGCCCAGCAATAGAAGCTTTGTGGTGCCGGGAAATGATCCCATGATCCTCCCACCCTAAATTTCGGTGCTTTTTCTTGGTGGACCGCATCTTTTCTTAGAGATCTGACTCCAACAATATGAAAAGAATTTCATCCACAAGGTTCCTCAATTAATCTTTCCTCAACCATGAAATTGCCTTTGCCTTCACAGACCAGTTTCTTCTCTGTTTTTAATTTGAAAAAAAAAATCACTACATCTAAAAAAGCCTGCTTATTTATGTTTATCTTTTCTGTAGATTTAGTTTTGTAAACGCTATGCAAGCAGAGGTGTGATGTAACAATGTGTAATTAATGTGTAATTAATGTGTAATTAATGTGTAATTAAGTCTAAAAATCTATTTTACTTGTACTTTTTCTCTAAAGCATATTTATTACTTACTACAAAGGAAGTAGCGATGTGTCGTTTATGCATGATTTGTTCATTTTAAGTGAATCTTTAATATGACTCTGGAACAAGAAGTCGTCACAGAGAGTGATTCGTTTCTTTTAAATGAATCCTTAATATGACTCTGGAACAACGTGTCATCTCAGAGAGCGATTCGTTCATTTTGTATGAATCCTTAATATAACTCAGGGGCAATGAGTCATTCCAAAGGGTGATTTGTACATTTAGGATGAATTCTTTTACTCTTTTACTCTGTTTAATTGTGGCTAATATATTCAGATGAACAGAGAAGTCACCATATTAAAAATTGTTTTTCAAATACATAATAATAATTATTATACCTAAAAACATAAACATTTGCTTTTAGTTAAACAAAAAGGAATGACATTTAATGTTGAAAATATTTTCATCAGGCTGATGCCATGTTGTAGTGGGTTAAGGAGCTGAAACCCACATGAAAAATTGCCCTCCGGTGACCTGCGTTTGATTCTGGCTTGGGTCCTGATTCCGGTCCTACCCCTCGCTCTCTCCCCGCTTCATCTTTCTGTCCTAGCAATAAAGACATAAAAAAGCAATAAATGCCCCAAAAATATCTTCGAAAAAATTATACTTAAGTACAGAACATCTCACATCCTTTAATACTTTTACTTAAGTTATATTCTAAATGATGACTTTAACTTCTACCAGAGTCAATTTCCAGTAAAATAACTATCATTTTACTTAAGTGTTGCTTTCAGGTACTTTATCCACCTCTGCCTGAAAGGATATAATTGTAAAGGTTAGGAATTGGGTAGACAGACTGCGTCTCTGTGGGTTTTTTTTTTCCCCCCTTAAGAATTAGTAGAAACTGTGTGTTTCTTTCAGGCCTTTTATCCAGCTAGCAACACCATCGATGTGAGATACGGAGACGTTCTAGCAGCTCGCTGTGTCTTTACAGGAGAGGGAAAGACCTCTAAAACACGAATTGGGTGAGTTAAAGCCAAAGTGAGTCATTTTTTGTAAAGTCCTTCTTTCTTTTTTACTGTCGTTCAGCTCGGCAATTACTTTATATAATAGCACCACATTTAAGTGGATTATGACCATTTTTGTGATGAATTAATCCACGGCCCGATCTAATCTTTTTTTTTTTTTGGGCTTTATTGTACCAGAGTTGTTATTCTCTATACTCTATAATGCCTTCAGATTAAAATCCTTCTAAAAAAGATGTCTTAAGATTCACTCAAGCCAAGTGTGTGACAGGTGGTCATTAGTGCTGTTTGTTGCCCAGCCCAGTGTGGCTCCCTGTCACAGCTCCTCCTTGGTAACCGTATGTGTGTATGTGTGTGTTCTGTGTGTGCATATGAGCTGTAGCCTGTTTGCAGAATTGTCAAGCCTAAAAGAAAGTTGTCTCCAGGGTAACATGCATTTTTTATGACACTCTTTTGTGACTGAGTCTACATGTGTGTGTGAGAGGGGTGTGTTTGTGTGCTCCGTTGGTCTGCCTCCCTATTCTTGTTGCCATGGCAATTTGAGATGTGCACAATGGCGACCCCCCGGCGCACCATAGGACACATCCCATGGGAAGCAACCCAGAGCACCAGTCTCACACACACACACACACCTTCTGCAAAGATGTGATGCTTTCAAATGGCAGTGAGTAGAGTAGAGTGAGATTTAACCGCCTCGGAAGAGAATTTGTTTAAATACTATTCACATGGAATAATATTTAGTTACACCCTGTCACCAGGTGAATCACACTATTAAACCACTACCTGTTAGGGTGTAAGTGGGTAGTAGGAAGTATGCCAAAAACATTTTTATCAGTATATATTATACTTGTCTTTGTCATTAGTCAAGTAAACGTTTTATAAAAACATCAATATAAATGTCAATTTATTTAGCGTATCATTGATCAGTTATTACATTTTTTTTTTCTTTAACTTTTATAACCATATTTTTTTTTTAAAGAGTTTCTCTTTCCTCCTTATATAGTAAAATATTGTATAATACATTTACTGCATTTGGCAGATGCCCTTATACAAAGCGACTTACTTTTGTTAATCTCTTTTATACAACTGAGCAATTAGGGGTTGAAGGGCCTTGCTCAGGGACCCAACGGTGGCAGATTGGTGGGGCTGGAAATTGAACTCTGATCCTCCAATTAGCAGCTCAACGCGTTAACCACTGCGCTATCACTTCTAATGACATTGAGCTGCAGTGTTCAGGCTTAAGCTCTGGAGGCTTAGGCTCGTAATCGTTAAAAGTTTGATGGCTTCGGCAGGAAGAGTTTGACTTGTGGTCCAGTGTTGAACAATTATTTAAGAACTAATCGAAACTAAAATTTAGAACCTTTATAGATAAACAAACTACTTTAAAGGCAAAATAAATAAATAAATAAACTATTGTAAAAAATATCGTTCATTTATCGTAATCCAGGTAATTGGTTAATTAATCAAGGTTTTAATTTAAGGTCATATCGCCCAGCTCTACTGTGGTCACTGTAGGACTTGACTGAGTTATTGGTCGCTTAATTCACATTTCTGTTTGGATTTAAATGTTTAATATGTAGACAGAACAATATTAATCACACACTCTGTCGCCCTGATGAGTCTGGATTTCCTTTTCAGTCTGGTTCCTGCCTTATATCGTCTCAGGGAGTTTTTCCTTGCCACTATTGCCGCAAGCTTGTTCATTGGGAATAAATATGAGCTTAAATTTTACATTTTTATTTAAAGCTAAATTAAATAGAATTGAATAATATTTTTTAATAAAATAAAGTTGTTTATGACATTCAGGTTCAGAGGTAGTGATTTTTCTTTTTTTATTTCATGCTAATATATTTGTGCTGGAATTTTTTTATTTTTTTATTTTCAGTGGGACGTCTAACGACGAGATGTGCAACTTCTACATGATGTACTACATGGACAGCAAACATGCTGTTCCTTACATGGATTGCATGGATCATGGCAGCAGCAGTCTGTTCAGAAATATTCCTCCCGAAGCCAATGTTCCCATCGCTGTTAACCCGGACCAGATGATGTCTATGATGCATGGCTCCGAGCATAAAGGTACACGTCGGTGTCCCCGCTGTCTAATAATTTTTATGATCAAGGAGATTCGCCTTCAGAACGGCCCCCCTCATGAATTGAGATCATGCACAAAAATTCTAAATGAGCACACTAATCAAAATATAACATTATTAATGAATAACTTATTATCTACATGGCAAAATGATTAAAATCAAGTGTAATTAAAAAATACAGCTTTAAGCAAAAGGAGAACGGAAACATGCTTCTAATTGAATAGAAATAATTGAAGAAGGCCAAAAGGGTGGCTTTTATCGATTATTACAGTTTTTGAGAATATGTGGGGTAAAGTAAACACACACACACACACACACACATTTACACCTGAAAATTAAAGAGAAGCTTCAAATGATCACAAAGGTAATGCATTCAATTTTGGGGTTTCTTCCAATCACGAATGCCAATAATTGGTAAAGAAAAGCAGGCAGGAGGCAAAAACTACACCCGAGATGCTTTAAACAGCAGGATCCCGACACCATGTTTTTAACTTTTCACTCTGCAGTTGCTTGTAAATCCTGCTCTGATTTCATCAGGCTCATTTCTAGGTCATCTGACGGTTTCTCTCTCTTTTCTTTTTAAAGACGGCGAAGACGCCACCACGCTCCAGCAGCCAAAAAGAGAGGAGGAGGATGTTCAGGATCAGGGTGAGTCGACTTCGATAAATTACTGTGCTAACGAGAAGCCCATCCTGCTGATGATCATAGACTGCAGTGAAACACATCATTATGCAATCTGTATCATTTTTTTTTTAAGAATCAGGTGTACAGTAGCGTCACAAGGCACAAATAGAAACTGAAGAAGATAAATGATCGCGCGGTGACTGCCGGCGGTCATTTAGACGTGCAGCTCGTGTTCATTCCAGAGTTTTTCTTTCCTTCCTGCAGGCTGTAAACTGAGTTTAAGTGACTGCATATTTTTTCTGCCTGAGATTTGTGTTTAGAACAGCGTTGCCTTGGTAACCACTCTGGTGTGTGAGGATGCTGAAACTCCCCCCGAGGAGGTCTTATTTTTCTTTTCTGTCTGAGGTAAAGTCGTGACAGATTGGTGTCACGTTCACTGTTGAGCTTTTTTTTTTTTTTTTAAACCAGGTTGTATTTAAGGATTTGGCTTCTGGATTTAAGCATCACTTTGAGGTTTAGCCAAATAAAAAAGGTTTTTTTTTTTTTTTTTTTAAATCTAATTTTGCTTTTCCCCGTCCCCGGTTGCCCAGATAAGCTGAAGATATCCAGAGATATAAGTGAAGTGAATGCAGATCAAGGCAGCGTGCTTTGATGTTGTGAAGCTGGCATCTGCATTGGTAACCTCCGTTTTTTTTTCTTGAACGGTTTCAGGACACAGGCCTTTAATCTTTACACACCTGCTGAGAGCTCACTCCAGGCTGAGAACACAGCAGCATCACCGTGTCATCAGCATTACAAAGAAGACTTCTAATCGCTTGTTGCTAATGCGGCAAAAACTCAAGGACACAACGCAGCTGAAACGAAATATATAAGGAAGATAATATACTACAACATGGAAGCATATTTTTAGGCGATGCCGGGATTATACTGATTATACACGCTAGTGACACCAGTTAGACAAGAAGATTATGTTTTCATTAGAATCTCCGAAAAGGTCGATTATAGTCATGCGTCATGACGTCAATTGAGATGTGGCTTCTTTTTAATTGACAAGTTAAAATGCATCATTGCATTCATCTGATGGTTTCTAAAAAGGTCACACGTGCAGACTGTAAAGAAGGAGGGTCGGATTTGCATATAAATTTCACAATGGAAGAACAGCATTATGTGCAGTTTGCAACCATAAAAGCACCCGGATAAATATTTATCAGCAAGGTGACTGATTTACATAAACAGGCAGTGACCTTGGGGTAGAATTACAAATACAGCTAACGCAAGTAAAAAAAAAAAAAATTTCAACCAGGAAGCATTTATTCATGTTTTTCAACTCCTCCGCTGATTAAACTTTAAACTTAATTTTTTATTCTATAGTTTTATTATTTTTTTTCTAAAGAAACTGCATACGCTTTATTCATACATTTCTCGTATTTGGCCAGAACAGCAAGTTAGAAAGACCTACATGTATCTTATTTTTTATCTAACTAAGTAGTTGAGGGTTAAGGGCCTTGCTCGGGGGCCCAGAATTATCAGCTTCATGGTGCACTTCAAATCAGCAGTCCGACACCTTAAGCACTAAATTTGCCACTTCCATAAAGAAGGAGGAGTTGTTATATACTGGTATAAGAGTATTATTATTAGTATATCATTATAATTGGGTTATAGGCAAAACATGCCTTTTTTTTGGAATTCTGTACAAAGAAATTTGCCTGTGGTCGTATCATGTACAGGCAGGCGAATAATCCGTCAGTGTTGCCCAAGATTGTCCCACCATTAACTCGTTTCACAAAAGACAATTATAACAACAGCTGTAAAAGGGTCTTTTTATACCTGGTCACACTTTTTTCCGGATCGGATAGCTATCGGTTTTGTCCAAGCGGTTCCATTTACACTCTGCCACAGAAATGTGTCTTAGCGAAAGAGATAGAAATCAGATTATTTTTATTCCTGACCTGAAATGGCAGCCACCTTATTTTGCTCTATTTGGGTTTGCGGATGCAGTCGGAAAGCAAACAACACTGCAACATCGCTGACGCACCAAAAGGCAGTGATTATTATGTGCAGCATTTTCGCTGTCGGCAGTACTAAACCTCAAGACTCGGCGAGATACGTGGATGAGAGTTTAGGGTTAACAATGGCAGTAAAAATATAATGCTGGCTTCTTTTACAGAACAAGACTGGCTATCCTGTTTTTAAATGGTGTGCCAGAACTTTGAATATCTAAGTGTGACCCTGCATATTAATTTAATGAAAAGGTGCACACACACCTCCGTCAGACTATAACCGTCAACAAGCATGCTAAAATAAGCAACGTGCTTATTTCATATTGGGATTCATACCCATTTTGGAGGGCATTTACACCAGGTGTTTTTACATTTACATCATTTGTCAGACGTCCTTATCCAGAGCGACTTGCATTTAACTTTTTTATACAACTCAGCAATTGAGGTTTGAAGGCCCTGCTCAGGGGCCCAACAGTGGTGGCTTGGTGGTGCTGGGAATTGAACCCCCGTCTTTCTGCTATCAGTCCAACTTAAAATGTTGCACAATAACTGGTGGTGTTTTTCATCAGGATGTGCCTTATGTTAGGCGTGACACATAATCCAATCACACTTACAGAATGGAGTCCCCACCCAAATTTGCAGGTTTATCGCAAGCCACTGGCTGAATACTGAGTACTTTTCTTACCAAAGGAGAAGGTGTCGGTCTTCTGATTGTAGAGATCTGTAAAAAAAATAATTAAACAAAGGTCCAGATTGTGTCCAGGTTACAAACTGGTGGTGGTTTTAATAATTTACTACATCAGTGATCTTCAGATGTACAGGTTAGAGTAACCACCTGAATTTCAGACGATCTGTAGTAACTGGCTTGCAATAACCCGGCACTGGATGAATGTCTGTCCTCCGAGTGTAGAGAACGTGCCGGGCCAAAAAATCTAAAAAAAAAAAAAAAAAAAGCCAGATTGTGTCCAGGTGTTCGAAACCATCAGATCTCACTAGCGGCCCTTCTGAGATTCATCCTCCATTTGTGTCATGTTTTGCTAGCAAAGAGTGAGAGGCCTGGTACAGTACATGCCGAGCAACATTCAACCATGGAAATAAAAATCCTTTCTCGTCCTCTAGTAATCTCCAGTGATATTATTGAGCTAGAATCGGGGAATGTATTTGAATGTCAATCCTGCGACTACAGATGAAGATGAAAATGAGATTGCTTTTTTAGATTGTCCTGTAATGTTTCTGACAGGTTTACCTGCTGTAAAGTTACACCAACAACTGAAAGCAAGTGCAATAGCGAAGCTTTCCCACTAGGAGTGTAAGTCGGCAGGCCAGTTATTCTGTATTTATTGTTTGTCTAAATGCAAATCTGGTGAAAATTCTGTCGCTAAATTTTTGTGGTAGATTCTTTCACTTTGCCTATGAAAATATTTTCCTATATCCTTTTTTTTTTTTTTTTTAACTCGATGGCTATTTTTGGCCTTTTTTAACTTTTTTGTGCGCTAAATAAAGAGTAATAAATATCGCTGTAGGTTCCTTGTAATGCTTCTCAGCTCTAGATTTTATATCTCCTAATAATTGCAGTTCTTTAAAGTATTAGCATGCATGACTGTTCGTTCGTGCCCTGCTATTAAACATTAATTTGCTGTGTCTAGTGCTCAGTAGGTGACCCTGTAAGAAAGATCCACAACAGCGCCACACACTGTTTAACATCAAATGAGATGTGCCTGGTTTGATTTTCAGATCTTCCATAGAGCTTGTTTTTAAGGTAGTGTTCTGTGATTAGACGCACTCAAAACAATGTCCAGTGAATCTTTACTTTGGATTGTGTGCTGCTGTGTTCTCCGGACGGATGCTATGAATATGTTAATCTTCAATCCAATTGGGGGGGGAGGGATCAGTTTTATATGCAAATATTAGATTTAGCCCCCTAGACCAGTAGTGCAAACCAGAAAACTAGTAAAAAGTTAATTTATAAGTAATTTAGAGACAAGTAGCTGTTGTTTTTGTTTTCTCCGCACAGATCCACACCCACACACACCCCCAGCGTCTCGTGCTTACAATCACAGTCTGATTCACAAACTGCTAAAACCCTTCGAAAGGTCGGCACATAAAAACTTGCCTTTGATTATGCAACTAAGATCATCAACTGTTCTTATCACATTAAGAGCGATTTTAAAACTCATTAGTCACTCTCACTTTTTAACCTGTATTAAACAGTTTGGATAAAGTAGCATTATTATGGGTTGTATGCAGTAACAAGGATATGAGTTAACGGTATTCGATATCCACTGAATTGGATGCCATATTACACACAATCGGCATATTACTGCTCATCAAATGTTATCTTATTAAAATGAAGAAACTAAATTAGCAGATCACCCCAGCGAGATGTGAGCCGTGTCTAAAGGGCTTCTTCTCACTTCCCATGTATTTCAATGCCTAACAGATTTGCTCTGTTGCCATGGCATTTCCAACCCAAAAAAAAAAAAAAAACACTGACTACAAGCTTTGACAGCCTCATTGGTCAGCGAAGATGTGTTTTCTCTCTGACTCCATTGGCGGCCATCTATTTATAGATCCTTCTGTGACATTTCATATTCCCCGTGATCAGTGCACATATAGTCACCGTGTCCTGGTGTTTACAATGTCCTTCAAGTACACGGACAAACTCGGAACCCATTCCTGGAACAGCTGCAGATTATTTTTGCACTTACATTACTTTATTCAGTTTTACCAACAGGACGAACAGTGCGGCAAAAAAAAGAATTCAGTGTCTTGCCTTTAGAGTGGCGGTGGTGGTGAATCAAAGATGCTAAGTAATCTCTGAGGATTAGAATAGATGCAAGCCCATCTGCCTCTTGCATTGTTTTTTCTCGGCGTGTCCTCATTAGCCTTTCACGGAACAGGATTACTGAATAACTAATAGAAGCTGTCTTCCTGCAATATTAAACCCCAGCTGTAACATTCACTACAGGACAAGATTGGAGAGGGGAACGTAACTGTGGTGCCAATGTGTCTGAAAAATGTGATCTTAGCTATCGTACTGGCGTGTTGCTAAACTAACTAGCCCTTCGATTAGGTCATTTATGGCACTGAAACAGCAGTTAGTTAGCAGGGTTAGTGCTGTTCAAGAAATAGTTGACCATTCAGGCAAAACCAGGCCAGTGATGGTCATCTGATCAATTTCCATTGTTGGATTTGTGTACATGGGTTGATTAATCTGAAACAGTGAATCAGGACTCTTTAAACATGGTAATAAGATCCATCTCAAGTGATTCGAACCAAAGCGGATACCTCATAATACCTGCGTACTGGGAACAGCCAATATAATAACCCGTGTAGCAGAATTGATGCTTTCAAACTATCCAGTCATACTTATAATACGCACACAGTAGGAGCTGATTTCAGTCACTCTCGAATTTCCATCTAAAAAAACAAAAATAAGAAGTCACAGCTTGGGTCATAAAGAACTCTTTTTCGGGTTGTTAAGTAAGCTCGGCAGTTCTTCACATAATCTGTCTATTAATAAAAAAAATAATAATTAATTTGTTTTATGTCTAAAATCGCATACTTTCGTACTATATAGTAGGTAAAACTCAGTATGCGAGACGGCTAGTATGTCTAGATCCTTAATATGCAAACAACAGTTACTGCTACTGCCGCCCAGGGTTTAAAGAATGCATACGATGGACACTTTACTATCCCATAAGGCCAAGGGAGAGATGACGTCATATGCGGAAGTGGCGGATAGCAACGTCGTGGCAATTTATGAGCGCTTTAAGTGCTTAAAGAAAAACACTGATTAAACAAGTGCAATTTAATTACAAGGAACAATAAAGTTAAACATTATCCAACTTGAAATTCTCGCTGCTTTGATGTCGTATGTCAATAGCAAAATAAAGGATGTAGTAGATCTGAACTTTAGACAATATAGAACATACTTTTGTTTGGGAAGTACAAATCAACCTTAATTTAGTACATACCCCAATACTATGTGATTTCAGATGGAGCCCCTGTGTTTATAGAGTTCATGTGACTCTAAATCAGTGACTCTAAATTGGAGGTGATCCTGTGTTACTTTCGGTAGCCTACAAAACCCTTGGAAAAAAATTATAGATTTTTGTAAAGGTAAAAAAAACAATAATAAATGTTTGATTATGCTTGATTGATTTTTTAATGTTAAAATGACAACCAAAAAAGGTAAAAAAAAAAAACCCAAACAAACAAACATTTTTCTTCTTTAAATAACATTTTTACATAAAGGCACCACATTAAAACCTTAAAAATAAGCAGCATTATAGTGTAATGCTGCCACCACCATTCTTCACCATGGGTTTGATCTGTTCTAGCTTGGTCTGATCGGATCATAGAAGTTTGCCACCTGTTTCGGGGTAATTAGGGCATATTTTTTTTTGACTAGTCCCTCTGTCTCATCGCTCAGAAATGAACAATATGAGAGACCAGCATTTGCCAGATTTTTCTGCGATTTATGTAGTACTTTTTTTAAATAGGACTTTTGTTAATGACAGCGGTTTTATTGTAGACATTAGTTCGGACGTAATTAGTTAATTTTTAGCACAATTGCAATCCCAATTCTAAAAATTCACCCCAAACATCTGTGTATTGAATTTCAGAAACTGTCTCATAATTATGCTATTTAAACAGTACATTTTTACATCCATCGCATTCGTCTCTGCTGCCCGCTTGTAATAGTATCACCTGAAATGGATATTAAAGTACAAAAGGAACCTTAGATCTACTATCTGCTTTTTAAATTAGATTGCCTGTTCAGGTTTAATCAAGAAATGGACTAAGGTGGAGAAAAGTCATCCACTTCAGTCAGGCTTGGAGAGAAGTTTACACTCGCCCAGTTATGCTTTCAAATGAATTAGATTATGCAATTCTTTACCCTCCCCTTGAGATGAAAAACAGCCAACGTCCTCCTACCGTTGTGAGAGAATAACAAGATCAAAGGTTTTATTTTGGACGCACATCAGTTCTAATTAAGCATCAACATTTTACAGGATTAAAATAAAGCCTTTGGATTTCATTTGTAATCTCAATTAAAGGGAATTTAATGCTAATTCTTCAGGGCAGGTCTGAAAAAACACCATCAGTCTAAAAGCCTGTAATAAAACCCATTCATAAATAAGCCGAATTGTATCTTCAACAACTGTACATTGTTTTGTTTCTCTTTGTTTTTCTGTCTGTAAAACCGCTTTGTCGAGATACGAGTCTTAATAAGACTTAATAAGATTCTTAAAATCAGGACCGTCACGTGAGCTTTAATATCATGCAGTGAGGTTTTTTTTATTTGATCTACAGAGCTCCAGATTAAACTTCTCGATACTATTTGGAGTTTTTTCTAAGCAAATGTCTGGCCCTTAGCTGCTTGTGACAGTTCGAGCTGTGGGTGAGGATGTGAAAGAAGACGACACGTCTCTGTTTGACTACAGCTCGCTCTGTCTCTGCAGCAGCAGACTAAAGCTGTGACACTCATTATCTTCAGGCTCTTAAGCTCGCAGCTGGACAGCTTGATAAATCACTTGCTATATTTGCTTTTGCTGTTATTAGGACACAAATCCAGGCACCGTCGGGTGGTATGTCTCCGCGTGTTTGCTGGCTAGCTTCTGATTGATGGGCTCAATATATAAGAAGCGACCTTTAATCATACATCAAAAGTAGGTGGGGCTTCAGGACATGGTGCTTGTTCAGACGAAGTAGTGGGATGGAAATAAGCGTGCAGATGGAGTTTAAATACTCAAATATACAAATAGACTGATGCTCTGGTCTGGATATTAGGGTAGTTCTTCTGAGTGCCTGTGATGTTTCGTGTTAATCGGGTGCTAATTGAAGCCGTTCTTTTTGTAAACGCAGCGGCTATTGTGCATCACTCATGAAGCATTTGTGAAATATGGCTAAATGACTAGTGGTTATTTCTAATGATGTGCTGACTTTTTTGCCAAATGACCTGTCCGCTAGCATGCGGAATACAGTGTAGTCTCCCTAAAAGAGAAGAGAATAGAATGTGATTTTTTTAGGGCAGTTAAAAAGGCAGTAATTAGTCTGGTTTGAAAAATTTAACATGAAAATCTTTGATATTGTTATGAGATTAATTGTTTAAAACTAATTAAAACAGAACAAAACTTTTCTGTTATATTAGTCACTTTTAATGATGCTTGAATACCGTATATGGTGATGGTGCTATGGAAATCCACACTCAAGGCGTTCTATACATTAAGATTCATATACTGAACATAACACATTGTTAATGAATTGAACTGAAATGTGTTGATACTATAGAGATTTGCAGTAATTAGTAAAGGTATTTGATAATAATTGTAATGGTTAGAAGGTATACGGTGATCTGTGACATCCCCACAATGTTGCACTACATACGTTATGCACATAATGTCCCTAGCAGCACTGATGCACTTTCACACTTACCTACAAGTGGATAAAATAATCATTTTCTCTGGTCTTTCTCGTCTGCTGTGTGCACAGCTGTACATCTGTTATCCTCCATCAGAGAGATTGACTCTCCCCTGCAGCTCAATTCGCATAGACCGTTCTTCTTCTATTACTTCCTCCGTTTCTTCTTCCTGTTCCTCAACTTCTATTTTTCCTTCTTCTCTTTCTTCTTTGTTTCCCCTTTCTCCTGTTTCTCCTTGTGCAGGTGACTTCTATTCCCTTCTCTCCAAACTCTTAGGGGAGAAGGAGGACATTGTCCATGTGCATAAGTATAAACCCACGGAGGCCCAGGTGGATTTGGTGGCTGAAATCGATAGCATAATGCAAAAAAAAGACCTGGGTTGGCGCAGGCCCCGGCTAGGATATGCACAGAGAGACGGTGCGGTTCTGGTGAGGGACAGAGTGCACAAGTTTCATCAGTTAGAGTCTACTGTAAAGCCTCCAGGGACCAAGACTGCACTTGCCAGGCTGCCAGGCTCAGGGGTGGCCATGGCCAAAAAACAAGGTGGGTCTTGGTGTCGGTTCACACGCAACGAAACAGATACAGGGAATAGTGTGGTTTCTCTTGTTGAATGCTTTTCTTTTGCCTTCCCATCCCATTGCTTACATTTTTCTATGGTTTCGAGGACGGTTAGGTCACCCTGTAGGATTGCAGTATGTGGGGTTTTGTAGTAACTGGGGACAAAAGACTTGATGATACAGCAGTGCAGGTCCAAAAAATATCACATTGCTATCACATTGCAGTCATCGATCTTAGTGGGAAAATCTTAGGATCTGGCGGTTGTTCTAAAAAAAAATATCTGGGCCATGTTCGTTTTTTTCTTTTTTTGGCAAGTGGGAAAAAAAGGAACAGAAACTGTAAGGCAAATATAGCAAAGTCATTTAAATAAGAGGCAGCAAAGGTCCTTTCTCCTGTTCAGCTTCGCAAAGTTGCCTGTATAAGCATTATAGAAGTAAATCTATAAGCTCTCTATAAGCAGAATTACTGTTTTTTCCTCGTTTGCACTCTAATATAAGATCGCCATAGTTGGTGGGGTCGAAGCGCAGGGTCAGCTATGATAGACCGCCCCTGTTGCAGGAAGGATTAAGGGTCTTGCTCAAGTGGGCGACTAGTGGCGGTGGGGCTTAAGCCCAGGTCATCCTGGTCTTCAGATCAACAACTCAGCACCTTAACCATTCGAGCCACCACTGCCACCAGATGAGCCACCAGATGTCAATTTCGCTGCAATGTCACTGTGTGTCTGTTTTATCGCTGTCAGACTGCTATTGATCAGCGCTCAGGATCGAATTACAAATCCAGAAAGGAGGCAGAGGGTGGAGGGGGAGGAAGGACTGGGTGGTGGTGGTGGACGAGGGAATAAACTTTCATGCAATTGCCATTGTAATAAATTTAATAAGACGCTATATTGTTTATTTAAAATCCAGTCTTTTATCGCAATCCTTGTCCACGTCTTGCTAGAGAATAAGATTATAAAGACGGCTTGCTTTCTTGTTGTGCCCTTGACTTTAGCGAGAAGCTAAAGAAGCTGCTTGGAATACAAATAAATCAGATAGAGATTGCGTATAGCATGTCAGGTTATAGATCCCGAAGAAAAGACTACACCAGTGCGGATGGGACAGATTTGTGTCACGGCCAATGGTTTACAGCACAGGACCTCAGATTTGTTGCGCTCATGTCATGGCCATGCATCATGGAGATTATTATAAAAATATAAATGTTATTAAATATATATCAACCTTATCCGTAAGACCTTTATCTTTTCCCCTTTTCGATAAGTTTGTGACTCTAGTACATTGAAAAGCATCCTTAGTACAGACCGAGCAGTGTAAATCATATTTATTGGTAGGCTCATGCTATTTTTTTGCCAAGCAAAATGTCCTCATCAGACACAACAGTGCATCTTCACTTCATTTCCTTGTGCGCACGAGACAAAGTGTTTATTAATCATGAAGCTGGTCTGGAATAGGCATCGTTATTGTTTTTGGCTCTCAGTGATTTCACACTCCATTACGATTCCAGGTCATTCAGAGCAATATGAGGCTATCGGGTAGCCAGAAAAATTGCACTACAGGAAAATAGCATGTGATAAAATATCTTAAATCGACTGACATTTTGAGTTTATTATTTGTTTTGCAGTTTATCGCCTTATTTATCTGAAAGAAGTAATATAAATTTCAGGGTGGTTCCTGAGGTATTTTTCTGCGTCTGTTTATCTGCACGAGTAATTTTATATGGTCCGGACATTTATTCCGTATATCAATTTTTTCTGATTGTTTCTAAAAGATGATTCCAAGTTGATGTAATAGCTAAAAAAATTAAAAATACTTTAAAACATATAGTTTGTTATTTTTTATTAATATTTGTATTAATTATTAATTGTTTAGTCGCTTTAGTCATTTTTCCTTGTTTACTGTTGATGTTTTTACTATGAAATTTGCTGTTATTATTATTTTTTTAAACAATTATTAATTAAAATTTTTAACCTTGGAAACCCTTACTGCTTAATTTGACTGAATAATATAAAGTAGTTACTTACTAACATTCATCAAGGTTAGTTTGATTGTCATTGTATTGTACATCATAAGCTCTAAACTCTCGGCAGTGTGGAAAAAAAAGTAATTAGCAGCTAATCCCACAGTGGACCTCAGTGTGAATATGGCGAAGCCTCATAAAAGCCTTTACACCTTCATTTGACTCTGCTACCACATGCCTCTCCATTGCTCTCTCAGGCATGTGCCGGGCTGGATGACTGCCTGCCATCCAGCAAACATTGCCCGGAAGAAAACGATACACAAGTCGTCTTGATTTTTATACACACTGGATCAGACCCAAGTTAGCAGATTGTCGGATTGCATTACAGCGTTAAATGAAGCAAACAGCACAGCTCGGTGTTCAGATCAGGCAGTCAGCAGGTTTCTCCTCTGTTACATTACACCATTGTGATTACACCACCATATGCCGTCGCCTAATTTGTTCATCATGATGGGTTATATTTAAAGATTGTGTGTGTGTTTGTGTGTGTGGGGATGATTAGGAGCCCATCTGGAGCAGGTGACTGGTTGGCCAGAGGTGCCGCTGCAGCTGGGTCAGGTGTCTGGTCTGGCCCTGGACTCTGATGAAAACTTGGTTATCTTCCATAGAGGAGATCACAGTTGGGGAATAAAGTAAGTACCCAAAACCTACATGTAGACTACAATCACTACACATCATCCAGGAGGAATATAAATGAACATCTGACCACCTGCATAA
Source organism: Bagarius yarrelli (assembly GCA_005784505.1). Classification (NCBI taxonomy): domain Eukaryota; kingdom Metazoa; phylum Chordata; class Actinopteri; order Siluriformes; family Sisoridae; genus Bagarius; species Bagarius yarrelli. Next base: position 1,536,840 of record VCAZ01000099.1, read on the forward strand.
AACATGGAATTGCAGACTGGTGATGTAGGAGCCATTTTTGTTAAATTGTGTATGCAGGGCGTGTGGTGGTTTTATTTATTTTTTTATTTGAAGTGTGTCTGTAATGTAAAAAATGCTTTCTCTGTCATTCCGTGGTTGTCTCACAGATCCCATAATCTCTTGTTGCAACCAGTCTGGTAAAATGGCTTTGATCAAAATTTAAGGAATAAAAGCGTGACACACAAACAAGTTGTCATTTCCTTCTTCTCGTAATTCCTGACTGTAAGCACATTATTCTTTAGGAATTACACTTATCCAGGGTGCAAAGCTACGGGTACATCAAAGGAAAGTCATTACAGAACGGTTTAGTATTTCCAATACAACATTAAATTTATCTCCTCTTTTATCATCCAACTGAGCAGATGAGTTAGGGGCCTTGCTCAGGGGCCCAGAAGTGATAGCTTGGTTGTGTTGGGAATTAAACCCATAAATATCTCTGTAATAAAACACGATTTTTAATAGTTAGTAGTATTATTATTACTGAAGAAAATAATAGTTTTACTTGCCCACCACCCCACCGTCGTTTAGATTTTAGTATTAGTTGATTTTTTTTTTTTTCTTTTAAATTAAAGTAAGTTTAAGAAAAAAAAAATACCGCAGGCATTTATAAGCTAATTAAAGGTGAAGGAAAGCAAGGAAGAGACGGGGACTTTAACAAGTACAAGCCCCCACCCCCACACTGACACCAATATTAACACTGTTGTCACATGTCGATTAACCAGTGGGGAAAATTTCCTTAGCTTCACAACCCTAATTAAAATAAAGCCAACTTCTGTATAACATTAATCAACACTGCCTGCCAAATCAGAATTGAAGCACTGACTGCACAGTGAGATGATAAGTTATAGTGAGTAATGCAGAATTGTTATATATTAATTTTTTTTATACATGTGTTTGTGCTAGACGTGACGTTGAAAATAAGGTTGTTGGATATTGGACAAAATTGACATTGCAATATATATATTTTTCAATTTATATCGCAATATAAAAAATTCACCACATGACGAATAGCTCTATTTGGAAAGAATGAATTATTTTAGAATGATTTGGGGTGATTTTGTACCTGATACAATACAGTGTTATATTGTGTGTTTTTTTCGAGCTACACATTGTTTAATGTTAAGATGTGTGACATTCTCCATATCTTCACACCAAGATTGTGATATCTTAATTCTGCAGGCTTTATTCTGAGACAGATTGGGGCAGTTTCCTTTGTATTTTCAATTCATTCCAAAAATGAAGAAGCTTGACACTCTGGTCTGTTGTTACTGTTGCTGTGTTTTGTGTCTTTGTAAGACTGTTCATTTAAAAACCATTTTACAAAGTCTAAGGGAACACACGAGACCCTGTAGTCATTAAAGCTGCTTATGGACTGCCTCCCTTACTAAGGTGTCATTAGGACAATTTCAGCTCCAGTCACGTCTGACTGGCTAATCCACAAAGCTCCACCGGAATCCCTCGGCATTAGCGTAAACAGAGCTGCGTGCGGAGCGAGTGATGAATAGAGGCTGATGCCTACTAATAATCTACTCATTATTCAGCTGGGCGTGTTTGCATCGGGTGCTTTTTCATAGCTATGGGTTGCATGAGAGAGTTGAAAAGAAAGGCGGCTTGTGGTTTCTGCGATCTTTATGGCACTTAATGGTGTCAGATGATATGCGAACAAAGCAAAACAAGCACTTTTGTAATCATAGCATACACTGAAGTCTATTATGGTCGATGGGGGGTATTTAAGGTGTTGCTCTTATTGCAACATATTTAAGGCATTAAAGGGAAATGTGTTATTATTTGACCGAGATTTTACCCATAATGTGTTAAAACACGTTTTTTTTAATGGTCTTCAGGACAGAATTTGACAAAAGCACAAACAAAAGCACTTTTTGGTAACATTTTTAGGGACCCTTGTATCCATATGTCCTGACTTTTTTTAGGAAAATTTGCAAAAAAATCCTTAATAAATATTTACTCTAGTTAATATATTGTGTGGGTTTACTCCGGGTTCTCCGGTTTCCTCCCACAGTCCAAAAATATGTATGTTAGGTTGATTGGCCCTTGCAGAGGCGGCTGGGATGGGCTCCAGCAAATCCCTGTGACCCCGAATTAGGGAATAAGCGGGTATAGAAAATAAATGAATAATAGATTGTGTAAATAATTTTCGTAAACTGCTCTAGGAATGCAACCGTTCCTTCTCATGATTGATTCCAACACAGACACAGATGAGTTCATTTAATTTAATATAAACTGCAGTTCGGGCACCCAGGAGAATAGAAAATCTAATATGCACTGATGAAACTGATATTTTTAGCGACGCTGGGCTAACTATAGTAGCAAACGTCAGTCCTGACTCGTCAAATGTTTTTTTTTGTGTGTGATACAACAGTAATGGTTTATTGTAAACTTTAATTATATTTTAGATTCAAACTAAATACTCACCAGTTGTATTAAAAGTTAGCTTAAATATCTTAATCAAAGAAGCCCATTTGGGGGGGGGGGCACTCAATCTTGCAACCCTTGCTGCAGTCACGTGCACTTAGAAAGCAGATGAATCTCGGATAAACCAGACTGATTAATTGATTTAACAGCAAGGGTACTTTATCAGATCTAGTTAATGATTTTATTAATTTATCGGTGCAATAAAAATGTCATTTTCACCCATATCGCCCGATAATTGATCAGTCCGATAAATATCGTGCATTCCTAAATTGCTCATATAGTTTCAGATTTTTCTGCTGCCCTTTCTACACACTTAATAGTTTCAAAATTCTTTACGTATTAACTGTGTTTAATATTGTTCTTAAATCTATTATGAATTGTTCAATAGATGTTAAATGTTTACCAGTATGCTGTGTGTGTACACTTTGCGTGTGTAGATACACTGTTTATCGTACAGCGTATGTGTATAAAATGCAGCAGCCTAAATTTAGGGTAGTTTAAAGGTTTATCTCCTGTAACCTCGATTATCTCTTTCATTTCCCAGTTCTATACATTCGTCCTTGAATAGCCAGGAAGAGAAGCTGACCACAGCTAGCATGGTGACCTAGGGGAGGTGATAATTACCCTTCTTATCTGCTCCATATCATTTCCACAGTGATGCAGCATTTAAGCAATTCTGTGCAGCCTCTCGATAAGGAGCCATTTTGGTAGCTGGTATGTAAAACTGTCCCCCCAGTCTGAGCTGCCTCGGCCTCTGTGTTCTGTGGGCCGACCCTGCTGGCTTTCTACTAAGCACCTGAGAGAGATGGAGAGGTTGTGGGGGTGGAAATAATTGGAAAAAGAAAGGAGAGTGAAAGACTGTGAGAAATGCGCAGAGTGGAATTAATGAGCTAGGTCTGAAGGTGGGGAAGGGCAGCCCTGTTAAATCCATTCATCCTCTGCCCTGAGCTGCTCCACATCTTGTTTCAGACCGGGGCTCAAATTTATCTTCAGGGAAGAGCAGGTATAGAGGATTCCCTGCAGAAATGAAGAACGAAAAATGCTTTTGTTGTCTGTTCTGAACAATTAGACGAAAGAGCGATGGCACTGAGTTGCTTGGCAGGTAAATTTGTTATGCATAACAGGTTATATTAGAAAATCCGGGAGGAGGTTTCAGCCTGAGATTGTGATAAATCAAACACACACTTTGTATGCATGAAAATAAAGATGAGGTTGTTATTGCAGTTCCTGTAGGCTCTCTTTACTGTCAGACTTTAATTTACACCCATCAAATAAAAGTCTTGTTGACCTCATAGCTGCAGTTGATTCCTCTCCAGAATAATGAAGGTATTTTATTATAATATTCTGATAAATATTTCTGGTCTGAACAGTGTTGCTGCTTTCTATTCACACATTATAAGATGGTTTCTATAGAAGCATCAATGGTGTTTATTTCTTTGACAGCTCTTTCGACAGTGACGCGATTTACCTGCAGCGGTCGCTCGGCCCCATTCAGCAGTCCACCATCTTGGTGGTGGATCCAGTCAAAGGCAAAGTGCTCAAGGCCTCAGGGAGAAACATGTGAGTGCTGATGTGACATTACTCGCCTGCTTTGTGTTCTCTGGTTAAATGCTTATAAGTCTGTCTGCTCTGGACAGGTTTTATATGCCTCACGGTATCATGACTGATAAGAACAATAACTATTGGGTGACGGATGTAGCTCTTCATCAGGTAATCAATGATTATTGTAATGATTAATCCGCATTTCTTTTTTTGCCCACACTTTTTTGTTTACATTCCAACGTATTCTTATAAGTTCTGCATCTTTTTACTGTTGTACAGCGCCACACTGTTTTAACTGTGCTATTGCATGCCTTTACATTAGGTCAGGGGTCACCAGACTCGGTCCTTAAAGGCTGGTGTCCAGCAAAGTTTAGCTTTAACTTGTCTCAAAACACCTGCCTGTAAGTTTCCATTATAACTATTTTAACTTCAGTTGAAAAGTTCAGGTGTGTTTGATACTGAATAAAGAAACAGGGTTATACTGTATATTAATGCTATATCATGGGGCTTATTCTTACACAGCGTTATGCAGTGCATATTGTGGTGATTTAAAATGGCATTATGTACGTAAACATATTTTTTTAGCACACATTTTTATGCCAGCTGATATATTGATTTAGCAAACCAACAACATATCAGTTGAGCTCTAGAAGAAATATGCCTCATTTCAGCTCTGTTTTTTACAATGCAGGAGTTCTGTATGATTTCCTTCTGTTACTATTATTATTATTATTCCCTGCTGCCGTAGGTGTTTAAACTGAGCAGTGAGGGCAAGGAGAAACCGCTGTTGGTTCTGGGTGAGGCTTTTGTGCCAGGCTCTGACAAAAGCCATTTCTGCCAGCCCACTGACGTGGCCGTGGACCCGGACACTGGCAACATCTATGTGTCTGACGGCTACTGCAATACCAGGATCCTCAAATTCTCACCAGAGGGCAGATATCTGTCCCACTGGGGAGCAGGTACACACCCTGCACTCTCAGACGGCTGTTATTGTGTTTCTGACCCATGAGAGATAAAGAAGAGAGAAAAGCACAATGTGTGTCATTCATGTTGTCTGTTCATTGTAACAAAATGCCTTGTTTTTATACTAGCTTTATTTTATGTGTCTGCGTGGGGTGTTAGGCTTTTTAGCTGAAAGTTTTCTTAAATTAGTTGAGTTTTATTATTTCATGCACTTATTATGTGAAAAATTGCTTCGATTTTTTTCATTTTACAGTGACATCCAGTTTGTCCAAATAAATGTAACTGAAATCATCATATCCATGTAATTTAAGTGACTAATTGGTAAAATAGTCTATAGATTAATGGGATAAAAATATTTGGTAGTGGCAACCCTAATTCCATATGTGAAAATAAATCTATACAAACTTTTTTAAAATGTACTCTTAAATCAGAAAATTTGTCTGGACCTGATGATTTATTTATTTAAGTGGATATGGAGTAAGCATACTACTTAAGTATGTACTATATGTTCTGTATAGTGTGGTTACGGGTAGTATGAATGAAATTCAGACATACTACATCCATCCATTTTGATAATAACACATGACATATGTCACATCAGTGTGAATGTAAAATTGGATTACTTTTAACCTAAATGATTAAAGCACTTAAAAAGTGCTTCTGCAAATGAGGAGTCGTCTCTTCTTATTATCCCTCATGGAATAGAAAGGGTCCATTGTACGCATACCACAGAGTCCGGACAGGAGTTGTAGATCTTTTTGCGTACTTAATTATGCGTACTAAGGATTCGGACATACTACTCATCTTACATACTTCGCCAGTGTGGAGCCAGTTTAATATTACAGTATTACACACCATCTGCAAATTTTAGTCAAGAACGTCTTGTGCCATGTAGATAGCTGTATTCTTTGTTGTTCTCGTGTATGCAGGAACGTTGGATCGGCGGAAGCGTGTGCCCTTCCTGATTCCCCACAGCCTGGCCTTCGCGGCGGATAAACGCGAGCTACTGGTGGCCGACCGGGACAACGGGCGTGTGCAGTGCTTCATGGCCGACACGGGCGAGTTTGTAAAGGAGATCAAGAAAGATGAGTTTGGAGGGGAAGTATTCGCCGTCACCTACTCACCTGCACAAGGTAACCATGATATTGACTGCATCCACTCAAAACCAGGAAACACAATGATTTAAAACTAAAACACAAACATCAACAGGGGTTTGCTGATCGTTCGACTGCAATTGGCTACCCAGCAAAATACCTATTTTGTGTCAATAGAATTTGACATTACATTTCTGGCATTGGGCAGACGCCCTTATCCAACTGAGCAGTTAAAGGCTTGAGGGACATGCTCAGGGGCCCAACACTGACAGCTTGGTTCCAGGATTTAAATCCTCAATCTTCTGACTAGCAGTCCAACACTTTAACCACTGAGCTGCCGCTTTAAACAACTCTAATAAAACAAGTGCAGCATCTGGAAGCCGACTGGAACACATCGGAGTGTGTCTTTTACAAACACAGGCAAAATCTTTGAAATATTGATGATAACGATTCCAGAATTTAAAGACAAAGTCATTATTCAGGTTTTTCCTAATAAATTGGTCACATCGTGAGGTAATAGTAAAGCTTCTTCAATAAATGTATTCCTGTAATTAATTTGGTTTTATATTTAATTAATAATATACTATATTACAAATGATTTAAACACTAAGCTATAAAACATGGCTAATGGTTTAAGTTTTACTTGTTAGCTAATGGTAGCACAATGCAGTGTAGCCAACCAGGTTAAATACTATAACAAATAATAAAATGCTAAAAAGTTTACTCATAAGTTTAGCATGTGGAAATCTCATTCTAACTATGTTCGTGTTGTCAGCAGATCTGGAACCATTGTTCTGCAAGCACTGGCTTATTTTATTGACCCGTCTTGTGTTCACAGAAACATCGAACAGATAAAACCAGGTTTTTTTTTGTTTTTCTCTAACGTTGTTACTGCTTTTATTGATAAAATATGTTTGTGCTGAGTCGACATAAAAGTAGAGAGAGAACAACACGATATTTTTGAAAAAAAAAGATGTATAGCACGTATACTGTACAGTATGTGCTCTGAGGAGTCATATTATTGTTATAGAATTGTTTTATTGGTATAAATAAATAAAAAAAGTATACATACAAATTATACATATACAAGAAAAAAAAAGAGTTATTATACATTAGAATGTATAACACTGTTTAAACAGGTTTCAGGAAGAAAGGGGATACTAAGAACTAATATTAGGAGCCTTATTATTGTTATAAAATAGTTTTATTATTATAAATTAATAAAAAAGTTTATATAAAAAATTATACATGGAAAAAAAACAGACAAAAACGGCAAAAAAAATATTTAATGATTATAGCCGTGAGTATTAATACAGTATTCAGAGATACTGAGATCTAATATGAGGAGCCATTATTATTGTATTAAAATTGTTTTATTTGTATAAATGAATAAATAAATGTTACAAAAAAATTAAAGATATAAAATTCAGGTGGAAATTTCGGGGGGGGAAAATGTGCAAGTGAGAAAAAACAAGTGAGTATTAAAACAGTATTCAGGAACACAAAGGATACTGAGATCTAATCTTAGTATTAAAAGTTGAACAAAATACTATCAGTGCATCCCCCTAAAGAAGAAACAATAAAAATGGCTGCACTTTGTTCAGGCAGTTCTGTATTGCTTACAAAAAAATGAATTATTTAAATTTTAAAGCCACCAAATTATAAAGCATAAATCACTGCCACTTTAAAAGTAATCGCATAGCAGAGCATTTTGTTCTGACCTCCGAAAGTTCAGAGGAAACAATATAAGGCTCTGAATTAAACACAGCAGATCCAGAAAAAAAAAACTCGAAACCTGTCTAAAATTATATCAATTGAACCTTTTTTCTGTCAACATAATAGTAAATATATTTAAGGATTAAAATAAGATTAATGGCAGGGGCCTGGGGGGTAGAGCTTTCTGCAGAAAACAAGCTGAAAAATAAAAACCTGTCAAAACACAACCAAACTCCCTAAAAATAAATCGAATAAACAAATAAATAAATGAATAAAAAATAAATCCTGAGTCTGGATATATGGCTCTTATGCCTGTTTTAATAAATTATGTATGAACGCTTAGCCATCAGAGGTAAGAGTTAGGATTGTATGGCGGAGGTGTGGCCTGATGCAGTCTTTTTCAGTTGTAAGAATCGATTTGCTTCTAAAACAGTAATACTACACGTTCTCTCGAACAAAACAGAAACCCTAAAGTGCTTCTTCCACTACCGCTTTCCTTTTCAGCTTCTCGTACCCATAAATATATACGCGGCTGCATTTCTTGGAGTGGATATTATATTTGTTTCAAGGTGCAAAATGAGAAAAACCACATGATGACCCCAAATATTGGATTTTGTAGCTGTTCCGTAAGCCCGAAAACCAAAGGGATTTGTGTGGCAATATGGAAAAATAACACCCGATGTCACCGCTGGGAAACAGCATTCATGTTACAGGGTTCTGGTGTTGAGAAAGGTTTAAACATTTGACATTTATACCTCAAGTTCAAGTTCAAGAAGCTTTATTGTCATTTCAGCCATATATAGCAGATGCAGTACCTTCAGGACCTCCTGGTGGTACACAAAACACAGAATTTTAGAAAACAACAAAGAGCCACTGAACAGAATAGACATAAAGTGCATGTGTGCAACCTAGTGCAGATAGTGCAATAAACAGTACAAACATTACAAAGACAATAGAGAACAGGACATAACGCTGCAGCTTGTGGTGTAGATGTTCGTTATGGAGGGAAGAGAGACTCGGATGATCTTCTCAGCTGTTTTCACTGTCCTCTGCATGGTCTTACGATCCAAAACGGTGCAGTTCCCAAACCAGTCAGTGATGCAGCTGCTCAGAATGCTCTCGATGGTCCCTCTGTAGAACATGGTCAGGATAGGAGGTGGAAGGTGGGCTTTCCTCAGTCTTCACAGGAAGTAGAGGCGCTGCTGGGTTTTTTTTACTAATAGAGCTGGTGTTGAGTGAGCTGAACCTGAAGAGCAGATGATTCAGTTAACATTATGTCACAGCCCTGGATTATCTGTGATGATTACAGTTTAAATTTAAAATCCAGATGAAGTGATTTGGACATCACCTAAGGATTAAAAAAGGGCACACAAGGACACATCTTTTTCCATTGACTTGTGTCCTCTGTAGTGGACCTCTTGGTTACTCAATTTCAATTTCTCTACAGAGAACATCCTGGGCTTTCTATGTGATATGTTATTTGATTGGTTGGGATGCTAGAACCTGGTTCTCAAGCTGCATGTAAAATAGCCACCATAAAAACTAAAACTAAAATCTTGTGTCTCGTGCAGTCGACATGCTGGAAAAAAAAAAAGAAAGTGTTTTCTTAATCCGAAAATAGTAGAAAATCACACAAAACATTCCCAGCACCACCAAGTTGCCACCACTGAGCCCATGAGGAAGGCCCCTATCCGCCAATTGCTCTAATTAAGGACATCTGCCAAATGTCATAAATTTGAGTTTGAATAATTTGTTAAAACTGGATAAGGCAATATGACATGAATTCTGTGTTACAGATACTGTGAAAACAGGTTTAGCTTTTGTTTGTTAAAAAATGTTTAAATAATCCATCAAAAAAACCAAAGGCACCTTCAAAAATGCAAAATCTGTTTGAAATTATATTTAATATGCATTGCATGTGTGGACCCTGAAAGAGCGTGCATGTATGTGTGTGTGTGTGGCTACTCGCTGGTGTATTAGTTCCACTTGACCGGCCCCTATGTTTTAATATGCATATTTGATTTGATCACCCAGCCGCTTTGGCAGCTCCTTTGATGTATAATGTACGAGCCAGATCAATATTTATGCAGGGCTGTTTCTCAGACGGCATGTCTCTCATGCTAATGCGCTGTTTCAGGTGGCTTAATCTACGTGGTGAATGGAGAATCGCCATACGGACAGTCCGCCCCGCTCAGAGGCTTTGCGCTGAATTATTCAACTAAGGAAATTCTGGATACATTTGCTCCAGACACACAGGTACTTTTATACGCACACACAAAGCGGGACACTGTTCCGATCTGATTCAGATTGATGTTGCCAAATGAAAAAAATTGAAGTGCAGAGTAAAAGCATTGTTGAATGAAGCCAGCAATCAAAGTGTACTTTATAGCACAATGCAAATGTTATTCATCAAGACAGAATGAGAGCGGGGAAAAAAAAAAAAGAAGGATGTGGATGTCAAATAAAGGATAAACAAATAAAATTCTATTTAGAGCAGCAGCGAGGTTACTCGCTCATCTCATGCTGCCAGCAGATTTACCCTCACAATAATAAATATATATCTATATATATATATACACTGCTCCAAAAAAAATAAAGGGAACACTTAAACAACACAATGTAACTCCAAGTCAATCACACTTGAAATCAAACTGCTCACTTAGGAAGCAACACTGATTGACAATCAACTTCACATGCTGTTGTGCAAATGGAATAAACAACAGGTGGAAATTATAGGCAATTAGCAAGACACCCCCAATAAAGGAGTGGTTCTGCAGGTGGGGACCACAGACCACTTCTCAGTTCCTATGCTTTCTGGCTGATGTTTTGGTCACTTTTGAATGCTTGCGGTGTTTTCACTCTAGTGGTAGCATGAGACGGAGTCTACAACCCACACAAGTGGCTCAGGTAGTGCAGCTCATCCAGGATGGCACATCAATGCGAGCTGTGGCAAGAAGGTTTGCTGTGTCTGTCAGCGTAGTGTCCAGAGCATGGAGGCGCTACCAGGAGACAGGCCAGTACATCAGGAGACGTGGAGGAGGCCGCAGGAGGGCAACAACCCAGCAGCAGGACCGCTACCGCCCTGCAAAATGACCTCCAGCAGGCCACAAATGTGCATGTGTCTCCATGAGGGTGGTATGAGGGCCCGACGTCCACAGGTGGGGGTTGTGCTTACAGCCCAACACCGTGCAGGACGTTTGGCATTTTCCAGAGAACACCAAGATTGGCAAATTCGCCACTGGCGCCCTGTGCTCTTCACAGATGAAAGCAGGTTCACACTGAGCACATGTGACAGACGTGACAGTCTGAAGACGCCGTGGAGAACGTTTCTGCTGCCTGCAACATCCTCCAGCATGACCGGTTTGGCAGTGGGTCAGTAATGGTGTGGGGTGGCATTTCTTTGGAGGGCCGCACAGCCCTCCATGTGCTCGCCAGAGGTAGCCTGACTGCCATTAGGTACCGAGATGAGATCCTCAGACCCCTTGTGAGACCATATGCCGGTGCGGTTGCCCCTGGGTTCCTCCTAATGCAAGACAATGATAGATCTCATGTGGCTGGAGTGTGTCAGCAGTTCCTGCAAGACGAAGGCATTGATGCTATGGACTGGCCCAGCCCGTTCCCCAGACCTGAATCCAATTGAGCACATCTGGGGATATCATGTCTCGCTCCTCCATCCAAACGCCACATTGCGCCACAGACTGTCCAGGAGTTGGTGGATGCTTTAGTCCAGGTCTGGGAGGAGATCCCTCAGGAGACCATCCGCCACCTCATCAGGAGCATGCCCAGGCATTGTAGGGAGGTCATACAGGCACGTGGAGGCCACACACACTACTACTGAGCCTCATTTTGACTTGTTTTTAGGGACATTACGTCAAAGTTGGATCAGACTGTAGTGTGTTTTTTCCACTTCAATTTTGAGTGTGACTCCAAATCCAGACCTCCATGGGTTAATAAAATTTGATTTTCATTGATAATTTTTTTTTTTGTGATTTTGGTTGTCAGCACATTCAACTATGTAAAGAACAAAGTATTTAATAAGAATATTTCATTCATTCAGATCTAGGATGTGTTATTTTAGTGTTCCCTTTATTTTTTTTGAGCAGTGTATGTATATATATATATATATATATATATATATAGAGAGTTATCTGTTGTCTGTCTGTTGGTAACATTGTTCTAAACCCTACTGTCATCTGTGTGTTTCTTTTGCTTTAGAAATTCCAAATGCCTCACGACATTGTCGTCACCAAGGACGGAAGCGTGTTTGTTGGAGACGCCACCTCAGACTTGGCCCTTGTAAAGTTCGTCCCATCAGAAAGTAAGTTTAGTATTTCTCTTTGTATTTATTCCATAAGAAATTGTAATCATCAGCCAAGACCGCATTTACACTGCAGGTCTTGATGCCCAAGTCTGATTTTGTGACTATATCCAATTGTTTTTTTTTAAAGACCCGCTTACATCATCTTTTAAAACTGACCTGTATTCGATATCTGCATTTACACTATACACACCAAAACAACCCTAGGTGGACGTACTGACCGGAAACAGAAGTAAAAACAGCCCGATAATCAATGAACGCAATGGACGAAAATGAAATGATTATTTAATATGTTCGCATCATATTTAAAGGTCGGCAAAACGACGCTTTCTTTAGGGTGGAAAACCTCTGAGAGAGAAAGAGAACCTGATTACAGGAGGTGACATTAAGCACCGTCACACAGGTGAAAATCCGAACTGCCTGCACTAATGCACGTATCCGATTCATATCCGATTCATTTTCACATACGAATCAGGCCTGAATCTGATCTGAATATATATTGAAATCCATGTGTTTTTTTTTTTTTTCTTGCTTACACTATTGTGGGTCATATCCCATCTGTGCCACATTGGGGGAAAAAAATCGGAATTGGGACACTTGATACACGCAGTGAAAATGCGGCCGAAATGATTTACCAAATGATGTTCTTGCACTTTAAAGCATTAAAATGCGGTGGAGCGTTTAAGTAGTCTGTGCAATGACTTTTTTTTATATTCCTATTTTTTTTTAATGCCTCTTCCAGACCGTTCTAACCCCATATAACATTCGGTCCCAGTGAGTTTAATTTGGACTCATGTAAACACTTCACAGATTCTGCTCATGTTCTAATTATTGCATTATACCTCATGTCAAGATGCCCCCTGATTTGGATCTGTGATGTTTTATCCTCGCCTGTCAATCATCTGTCCCTTTTGCTTTTGTATAATCATGTACGAAGGACATTTATTCATTCAAGGACCTGAATGCAGTCCTGAGATGACTCATAGCCAAGATTCTGTTTTTTTTTTACGACCCAAGGCAAAAGAAACCCATCAGACCCTCACAGATTCGGTTTTTCTAAGCTCTCTCGATAGAAGGTAGCTTAATGGCCAACTATTAAATGTCAAGTACAAAGGACACTTAACCACAAAGAAAATGAGCCCTGTCCTCCCTTTCTCTTTTGTCTTTCTCTCTTTCTTTCTCTTTCAAAAGCAGAGCATCGTTCTGTTAAAAAGGGAGGAATCGAGGTGCAGGAAATTGAAGGTACAGTTTCTGTTATGTTTACACAGTTTTTTTCCCCTGAATGTTTGCTTGTGATACACTATTTGTCATGTTCTATTTTAGATTTCAGGTTTCACGTGTACAGGAACAAACAATATTTGTTGTGTCTGTTGACATTTCGGACCGTTTTAGAAAAGCCACGGTCTGTAAAAAAGGCTGTAAGGAAAAAGGAAATATTTACTGAGGACCAGATTTTTGTTTAATTGAGTTAGGCAGAGAGCAGATATTTGTCCAAAAAGATAGGCATAACCTAGATACGCATAACAGGTCCATGTAATTAAGTACGCTTGTAAAATTACTGCCTTGTAATTAGGTATAATTAGACAGTCATTAATGTCGGCACCTTTTGGTTAATTTCCTTTGTTAGTCTCAGTGTTATAGATAACATTTTAGATATTTTGTATGTTACTTGCATGCAGACAGGAAAAATGTTCCTGCTTGAAGGTCAGTTATCAACTTGGATAGATATTAAACTTTCATGTTGAATTTAAAGCCTTTAAGTTTATATTAAAATATTAAATATTTATTTAATGACGCAAGTACAAATTTGTCTCAAAAAGTTGGTTTCTAGCGAGAACTCGGGTTCTTTCCGGTCTCACCCCTCTCTATCTCCTCATTTCTTCTTTGTCCTGTCAGTTTAACAAAGGCAAATGCACCAAAAAATATACATTTAAAAAGTTGGTATCTACGTTCGTTTTGCAGAAACAGAAACATTCGTCCAGGCCAAATTAAAGCCATTCTACAAGCAGATGGTCCACCCACCTGAAGAGATTCAGAAACCACTCGCCAATAAGGACAAGGAGGCAACGCCGGTTCAAGAGGAAAAAGCTCCAGAGGAGAAGGAGAAAGAGAATGAGAAGAAGACTGCCACGAGTCCAGGTCTGTCTCCTGCAGTCATTACCACGATGCTCCTGCTGCTCCCCCTCGTGCTGGTCATCACCATCGGCGTGTTCATCCGCTGGAAGAAGAACAGGATGTATGGAGGTAACTAAAGTCAAGATGTTCAGGCAGAGCTGAAAAAATGCAACAGCGAGTCTTTGAACTTGATTTGATCACGCCAGTTTCATCTGTCGGTCATGCTGCTTTTTGCGTTTAATTAAAAACTAATTTCAGTTCTATTATAATTCGGCGCTTCATTTTCTAGTCTGTTTTATTGAAGTCAGTTTCGTGTTCTAGTCTTTGGGAAATTATATGATTTTCCAGAACAAAATGATTAATTTGGACTACAAGTGACTGCTTTGATTTTCTAAAGCGCTCGATTAATTTGAATTATTACAAATGCGGGTATTTAAATTGGGTCAAGCAAAGGAAAACAAATGTGTTCCACATCACTGATCACTCGTTCCTGTCAAATCACATACAAGCTTAAAATCGGTACTTAAATTAAGTTCTTAAGTTCTGAATGAGATCAAACTTAAAGGCTGTGTTTTCCAAACTGAAAGGGGGAAGTGGTAGCCTAGGTGTTAAACTGTTTATTGAAAGATCAGGGTTCAATTCCCAGCAGCACTAAGTTGCCTCTGTTGGGCACCTGAGCAAGGCCCTTAACCCCCAACTGCCCAGTTGTATGAATGAAATAAGTGTAATTCGCTCTGGATAAGGGTGTCTACCAAATGCTGTGAATGTAAATGTGTGACTCCTAGTGGGCAAGCAGAGTTATAATAAAGAGGGAAGCGCAAATGCTAGTGTTTGATTAGGGATGCACCAAAATTAAAAAAAAACTGCTGAAATATGAGCCGAAAATATATGCTACGCTGCAGTGCCCGCATTTGTTATTTTATTAATTTAGATCGATCATCGCAGAATAAAGAAATTAATCTATATGCAACAACTGAATCAATGCTTGTAAAAGAAATGCAGTTTAACACCAAAACCAACACACGCCCACAGAAATCCAAGTGTCTGTATAAAAAGAGACAAAACCAGTCCTCGATGCGCTCCCACATGCTGCCCTGTGACCTCCTAATTTCCACCGCAGGGGGGGGGTCTGACCCCTCAGCCATCTGAACAAGATTTCCCTCGAGCATCAGGAGTACCGTCAATTTATTATTTCCACTTTAACCACTGGACGAAACTACATTTATGCTTCTAAACAATATGATGATCTTATTTTAACTAAAACATTATTAGCTTTTGATGATGGATGTCAAAATTGTTTGTACGAAGCAGAAAGGAGAGATAAGGAGTCTGAGGGAGGAACAAACTTCATTCTTATCCATCAGATTCAGGAGTTGGACATCAGATCAAAAGCATTAAATCCAAAGAAAACCTTCAAATCTATGGAGTTGCACAAGCTTCTTGCAGCGAAATATGCAGCAAAAATGTTGGGTTCTGTGTTGTACTCTTATTGTATGCCAATGGTTTTCAAGACAGAAAAGTTGGCCGGCACTGTGGTGTGGTGGGTTGAGGCGCCGGCACCCACATGTGCTCTGGCAACCCAGGTTCGATTCTGGCTCGGGTCCCTTCCAATCCCTGCCAACCTCCCCTATTTCATTTACATTTGCAGCATTTGGCAGACGCCCTTATCCAGAGCGACTTACAATATTCCTTGTTATACAACTGAGCAATTAGGGGTTAAGGGCCTTGCTTAGGGGTCCAGCGGTGGTGACTTGGTGGGGCTGGGAATCAAACCCGGGTGCTTGACTTTTTTATTTTATTTTGCAAAAACACACTACAGTAGCTGCTTCTGCATCAGTAACTCATTGTTCCATATTGTTTTTTCCTCCTCCACTTCTTTCAGATGGCCATGAGGTGAAGTTGGAACCTTCAGGATCATCAGGAGGAATCTTGGGTAAACTTCGCGGTAGGTAGAGCAATAGCATAGGTTACTATTACAACACCGAGTTGTAATAGTCAGAGGTTAAAATCCTCTGGAATCTGCTTTAGCGCATGCTAATGTTCATAGTAAAGACGTTCCTGACTGATAGATATTCTAAATTATATATATGCATTTATGTAGGAAGTCATATAATATATGAAGACGCGAAATGAACGTGTAGCTGAGGAGTAAAACTTTACACAGCATTGCCTCAGGAAGCTGACACACACACACACTCAGGGGTTTGATAAGAAAGTGTGTATAACTGTGACAAATGCACGATTAGTAAAATAGTAAATGAACTGTAATCTTACTCTTAAAGTCGTAGCAGTGCAGCTGTGATTAGAAGAAATGCTAATTATTAGAAAAAGTCATATTTTGAATGAGTTCCAAACCTAAAATTGGACTGTTTTATCTTTTTACAAGGCAGCACTGCACTTAACCTCATGATTAACTCGTATGATCAGCTTTGACAGTCTGCTTGAGGGGGTGTTTGTTATGGCTGAATATGTTCTTCATTGTTTATTAGGTGACATTTTATGTAACAAGCTTATTGGCCTCTGGGTGGCAGGAATTACAGCAAAGAGATTGAGTTGTTAAAAGAAAATATTTATATAATGTTTGCGTGCCTGTGTGTGTGTTCTACTATTTTTTTATTTAATTTTCTTAATAATTAAAATTGTGCGCACTCAATTGGCTAACATGTCTGTCACTCAAAGAGGGTAGTCCTGCATTTGCTCCACCACCCAGACAGTGGTGATTCCAGCTATGATGTATGGTTTAGAGACAGTGGTGAGACCAGCTATGATGTATGGTTTAGAGACAGTGGTGAGACCAGCTATGATCTATGGTGTAGAGACGGTGGTGAGACCAGCTATGATGTATGGTTTAGAGACAGTGGTGAGAGCAGCTATGATGTATGGTTTAGAGACAGTGGTGAGACCAGCTATGATGTATGGTTTAGAGACAGTGGTGAGAGCAGCTATGATGTATGGTTTAGAGACGGTGGTTGAGACGGTGGTGAGTCAGCTATGATCTATGGTTTAGAGACAGTGGTGAGACCAGCTATGATGTAGAGACAGGTGGTTTAGAGACAGTGGTGAGAGCAGCTATGATGTTATGGTTGAGAGCAGCTAGAGGTTTAGAGACGTGGTGAGAGCAGCTATGATGTATGGTTTAGAGACGGTGGTGAGTCCAGCTATGATGTATGGTTTAGAGACGGTGGTGAGACCAGCTATGCTATGATCTATGGTATGTGTTTAGAGACGATCAGTGGTGAGACCAGCTATGATGTATGGTTTAGAGACAGTGGTGAGACCAGCTATGATGTATGGTTTAGAGACAGTGGTGAGAGACAGCTATGATGTATGGTTTAGAGACCAGCTATGATGTATGGTTTAGAGACGGTGGTGAGACAGCTATGATGTATGGTTTAGAGACGGTGGTGAGACCAGCTATGATGTATGGTTTAGAGACGGTGGTGAGACCAGCTATGATCTATGGTTTAGAGACGGTGGTGAGACCAGCTATGATGTATGGTTTAGAGACAGTGGTGAGAGCAGCTAGCTGATGTATGATGTAGAGGTTTAGAGACAGTGGTGAGAGCGCGCGATGAGCTATGATGTATGGTTTAGAGACAGTGGTGAGAGCAGCTATGAGTATATGGTTGGTTTAGAGACAGTGGTGAGAGCAGCTATGATGTATGGTTTAGAGACAGTGGTGAGAGCAGCTATGATGTATGGTTTAGAGACGGTGGTGAGACAGCTGATCATGTTAGAGACAGTGGGAGAACAGCTATGATGTATGGTTTAGAGACAGTGGTGAGACCAGCTATGATGTATGGTTTAGAGACAGTGGTTTGTCCAGCTATGCTGTAGAGCAGTGGTTTAGAGAGACAGTGGTGAGTCCAGCTATGATGTTTGGTTTAGAGACAGTGGTGAGAGCAGCTATGATGTATATGGTTTAAAGACAGTGGTGAGACCAGCTATGATGTATGGTTTAGAGACAGTGGTGAGAGCAGCTATGATGTATGGTTTAGAGACAGTGGTGAGACCAGCTATGATGTATGGTTTAGAGACAGTGGTGAGACCAGCTATGATGTATGGTTTAGAGACAGTGGTGAGACCAGCTATGATGTATGGTTTAGAGACAGTGGTGAGACCAGCTATGATGTACGGTTTTAGAGACAGTGGTGAGAGCAGCTATGATGTATGGTTTAGAGACAGTGGTGAGACCAGCTATGATGTATGGTTTAGAGACAGTGGTGAGACAGCTATGATGTATGGTTTAGAGACGGTGGTGAGACCAGCTATGATGTATGGTTTAGAGACGGTACTCTTACTTTCGTTTCTGTTCAGTACGTCCTCATTGGCTTGTTTTTCAGTGTATAGTGTAAATGCAGATATCAGATACGGGGCAGTTTTAAGAGATGTAAGCAGGTCATCAATCGGAATTGAAATCGGGCATTAAGACCTACAGTTTCATGCAGCTCAGGAGTTCCAGTTTTTATGTTCTACCCTAAGCAAAGTTCCGACTTTTATTAAACCTTCAGGCTGCGTTTATGTTACACAGCTGTTTTATTTTCTGTCTGTTCCCCAGGCAAAGCTGCAGGGACGTTAAACTTGGGTAATTTCTTCGCAAGCCATAAAGGCTACACACGGCAGGGCTTCGACCGCCTCAGCACAGAGGGCAGCGACCTGGAGAAGGATGACGAGGACGCCACCGACTCGGAGAACGAGGAATACTCTGCTCCGCCTCCCCCTGTTTCCTCGTCCTAATAATTCGGTCCAGGCTCCGCCCCCTCCGTTCGTTCTCAAAACCCTTACGATGTACCGAAACCGTATATGTAACTAATACGCATTGGCTGCCAGTATATTTTAATTTATTTGTGCAGAACCTTTTTTTTTTTTTTCCCTTCTGTTAGGATACGTGACTACCAATTTAATTTATGATTTCATGGGAGCAAACACATCGAAGAGCAAACACTGGTAGAGTTCGGCATACACTTCTATACTTACTTTTATCCAAAAAAAGAAGAAGAAAGAGGTAGATTTATTTTTATTTTAATTTGCCGAGAATTAATTTTAATAATTTTTTTTTTTTAGTTTTATTTTTAATTACAGGTCTTTCTCTTATTTGTACATTTGTGCCTTTTGGATGATGTATTTTGCCTTCTGCAGCACCTATATTACTACAGATGTGCCACTTTCCTTCAAAGCGCTGCTATCGTCACCCGTATTTTGATTTCTCTCGTGCCGCATCAAAATGAATAGAAAAAAAAAAAAAAGAGGATTATTAAGATGTATCTAAAGCTGTATTTACGACAGGATATGAGATGTGTCTATTTGTTGTGACATACTGAGGTTTTATTGCAAGAATACTATTTTCAGTAACTGATGTTATTTGTGTAATAAAGTTGTCTGCAAAGCATCCGCTTCGGTTGGCTGATCTTTTCTTTATATGTTCTCATTTGTGAGAATTAGTGATGAGCAGAGCCATATGTTCTATACGTGGATGCTTTAAATTAAGGGTTGATTCAACAAATTAAATACATTAAATACAAGGACAAAGGTCACATGATGGACAGGACAACAATACAAGGGTGAAATTGTTAAACTGGGGTTGCAATAGGTGCACAACGACAATTGCTGTTTTGTTCGTCCTGCCCCAAATCAGCCCTAACTAATGGAAAAAAATATCCTTTACTCTCTCACACACACATACACACAACAGAAGTAATTACCGTCTGTTTGTGTAGATGCAACACAGAACAAACGTAGCCCATTTACATTAACAGCATTTGGCAGACGCCCTTATCCAGAGCGACTTACATTTATCTCATTTATACAACTGAGCAATTAGGGGTTAAGGGGCCTTACTCAGGGGCCCAACAGTGGCAGGTTGCTGGTGACTGGAATCCAACCCTAATCTTCCAATTAGCAGTTCCACACCTTAACCACTGTGCTAATACTTTCCCATAACAATATACTGAGCAATAATGTGTTGCAGTAAAAGCTCCAGATGTGCTTGCTGCATCGTTGTAACTATAGTCTGTGTGATGATACTACCAAAATACCAAAAAACAAACCTTTAGGCTACATGTTTAAAAATAATCTCTACACTAAATGTTTCAGAGACCCATAAATATTAAACTCATCGACCTAGAAACAACAAGCACAAACACACACACACACACACACACGCATGCCACAATGATCATGAATTCTGTGTACCTGCAACAAATATACCTCCACATACTCTTTTTTTCTACCTTTTATCACAATAGATTAAATAAACAGCTGAATGTGGGTTCCTGTGTTAAAACTAACCCAGAAACACTGGAATTTCTCCATTTAGATTGTTCCTCTTCATGGGAAAATCTTTTTTTTTTTTTAATTAATGTTTTATCCTTTGAGCAGTGAAGAGTGTTTATGGCGAGGTGTAGGAGTGATGAGGTATGACGGTATGACCTGATAGCTGCTTTGGTTCATTAAACCGCATTAACGTCCTTAGTTTTTCTAAGCACGAACAAAATAAATTCTCTGATCTGGAAATTTACTTCAGCGACACACTGCCATCTGGTGGTGATGTTTTGAAATAGAAATAGATTTAATTTGTTGTGCTAGTAAGTGATTTATATACTTTGGTTGTTTGTATATATATATATATATATATATATATATATATATATATATATATATATATATATATATATATATATATATATATGGCGGGCGGTGCATTTGGTAGCTGGGGACTTCAAGGGGGACCTACCCGACTGATAAGCCTCTTAATACCCCCACTTTCACATTACAATTATAGAAACTAAAAATTATTAAACAAAAACACAATATAACACATTGTGGAATTACAGACAGAGAGACATTTCACATATTGAGAATAAAAACCATTTTTATTAACACTCCAAACCTCTACAATACAACCAAAAAAAACTGTACCACATACATCATCTGGAGCAGTTCAGAATCAATATTTATCTTAATATTAATATAACATCACAAAAACATGAAAAATTAAATAAAATATATAATACATTTAAAGGCTGTAAGTCAGTGTTAGCGGTCGGCGGCGCTGGTCTGGGATTGGTGAATAAACTCTTTTCCAGGCTAAGACGAGCTAGTTATCTTCGGGTTTAGCCGATTTCTCCTCCCATGTCTAACTTTTCCGGAAACGGCCGCCTTAAAAACGTATTTTGTATGTAGAAAGACAGAGTTCATTTCTCCTCTTTCGTCAGCCATTGTGTTCGTAAAAAACACTAATTTAACTGTACAGACGAGTTTGGCTAGTCTGTGCTAGGCTGTAAGAATTTACTCTGATCAACCAATCAGAGGACGGAAAATGCTGATGTCATCGTGTGCCAGCGAGCGGGCTTAGGGAGGCGGGTTTAAAAATCTGATTGGTTAAAGAAAAATCTGCTTGGTATGTGCAAAACAAGAAAGCAATAAGACCTCAAACTTCTCACTGAATATAATTTACTGATGGACTAAATGGCTTTAGCTTTTATTTTATTTTGTAAATGTATCTATTCATCTGGCTTGTTATTGTAATTATTTTTACTTTTTGTTTTATTCAAATAAAAAATTTGTTTAATACAATTTAATGAAACAAATATAAGAATTTAGGTTGTAATCGTAGGTCTGGTTCTGGTAGTTGATACACGTATATAGAAACACTAGTTATGTATTTATATATATATATATATCTATATATATATATATATATATATATATATATATATATATATATATATATATATATAAACCAGTGTTCCTGGTGCAATGGAGTATTTAATGAATCAGATACGTGCAGTAACGTCTGCCATGTAAGCAAACAAAGCAGTCGTACCTCACTGAATAAGTGACAGTGGCGCATGATGTCAACTCAGGTGAACATCAACAGAGTTATATATAACAAACATATGTTATATATATATATATATATATATATATATATATATATTTATCATATATATAGCGCGATCAATGCTACATTCAAGCAACAAGTAATGATACATCATTCCCATTGGCTATATCCAGTCCTGCTTCAGTTTTTAATCAGCATAAAATAGCAAATATACCAGTCATTTACTTAAAGACACATAAATATGTATGAAACATAAAATAAGTATCTATACGAAACTGGATTAATATGCATGCATGTATGCAAACAAATTGCAAGCAAAATCTAGGGTTCCAGTGCATATAAAAATTACTAAATCATTTCTTCTTGGTCCATTGAGTCCGTCGATTATGGCATCAATTTGACGCCCTTTTCCGGTCAGTACGTCTGCATTGGGTTGTTTTTCTATATATAGTGTAAATGCAGATATCAGATACAGGGCAGTTTTAGAAGATGATGTAAAAAATCAAATATAGTCACAAAATCGGAAATAGGCATTAGGATGTGCAGTGTAAATGCAGTAACACAGAGTGACCGCATTTATAACACAGAGTGACCGCATTTACACTGCACATCTTAATGCCTAATTCTGATGTGCAGCACAGAAAAAGGCCCATAAGTCTAATTTTAAGATTAACTTTTTGCACCTGAAAGGTTTTAAATCACATTTTACACTTTGTCACACAGTAACTTTTGTAGATTTGGTTAAAAATCCAGGCAAGTATTAAAAAATAATATTATTCATATGTTATTGTAATAATATTATTAAAGTAGACATTTTCAGCAATCTTTTCACTTATAATTTTTGGACGGAGTCAAAATAAAATAAAATAAAATATTTGCTTATTTGTTTGCTTTTGTGAGAAATAGTTTGTTCACAGTGATAACAATAAGAGTGTGAAGGTCAGGTGTCCACAAGCCTATCCAGACCACCACTTTTTTAAAATTCATAATAAACAATGGAAATACACAAACATTGTAATAATAATAATAATAATGCACTGAAGGAAACGTAATAAATTAATGGAAGTAAATTTTTCAGATGATTCCAAGAAGCAATCACTTTTTTTTTTTATTGCTGTTCAAACAAACCCGGTCCACCATTTCCTGGATTCCACTTCCGATTGATTCCTCCTCGATACTGATGTCACACCTTCCCGCTCTGACGTCACTCCGGGCTGCCTTGCTTACGCTTTGTGATGCGGATCTAAACAGAAAAGTCGCGTGCAGGACTTTAGCCGTTAGCCGCTGCTCATTGAGGAGAAAACACACCACACACACACACAAACAGGAATAAAACCCGCCTGAATCTCGGAGCAGCAATAAAGTGATTTTTATTTAGTTAAAGAAAAACATATTAGCTCCGTTAGCGAGGCTAAAGCTAGGGTTCAAACAGGCTAACTAACGCTAGCTGGACATTTATTTACCTGCAGCTTGTTGTGCTAACTACAGTCACAGCGAACGACCGTAACGGACGTTGGAGAGGGAAAAAAGGGATTTCTTTGGATTTTTAAGGATATTTATAAATAAAAAAGAACATTTTTTTACTACAAAAAAAAAAACAGGTGAGTAAAAAACAGCTAGCAGTGGTTGCTTGTTCATTCAGCGTGTTTATGTGGGAAAGGAAGAAAGGAAGTGATGAATTAACGTTAGCTTTTATTGCACAGGGACGTGTTTATGTAACAGTGTCTTTATTATATATTAATAAATGTAGACAAACGCACCTTTGACATATTGCAATAGAATATTTCGCCGGTAAATTTGCATTTATATTTGCATTGAGCAGACGCCCTTTTCCAGAATGACTTATTTTCTATCTATATGAGCAGATAAGAGTTTAGGGGCCTTGCTCAGGGGCCCCACCACTGACAGCTCACTGGTGCCTGGTAATTCTTCCACTTTTCCAACTTAAATCCAGTGTAAATGCATTTATATGATTGATGGCACATCCTGTATGATTAGGTGTGTGTGAGAGAGAGAGAGAGATTTATTGATAAAGGGAATCACTTCCGGAAGCTGGAGATGGTGAAAGATCCTGGACAAAAAAAAAAATCACTTGGCAATTAAAATGAAAACTTAGAGAGGTTCTAAACACAGCCGAGGGGTTTAGAGACTGTTTGTGTGTTTGGTATTTCAGCCGTGTGGATGTACTGCTTTAAAAAGCAGCGCTTGTCCAGTCATTCTTATACCCTCTATGTGTTTTTGGCATGTTGTCAGACTCCTGGGTGCCAGTGACAGATGGTCACCTTTATCAGTCACTACACACACACACAGACACACACACACACACACACACTTGTGCCTGTGTTTTGATAATCCGTCTTAGTTTGACTTTAGATGTCAGTCTGAGAATTTGGCTTTATTTCAATTTGTTTAATCTCAGTGAAGTCTGTATAAAGATAAAAGATCGACTTCCTGTGTTCCTGATATCAATATATACATGTTATTTTTTTTTAATTGCTGAATACTAAATGGTTCAGGTGTTGATTCGTTGATTAGGAAGACCACGGTTCAAGCTCCGCCACCGCCAGTCTGTCACTGTTAAGTCATTAAGCAAGACCCTTAACCTTTCCTGCTCCAGGGGGCGGTGTATTATAGCTGACTCTGTGCTCTGACCCCCAAGATGGGATATGCAAAGAAACAAATTTCACTGTGCTGTGAAGTATATTTACAACTGTACTGGAGATTTTTTTTCATAACTCCGTCTGCAGTGTGACGTTGACATGTACAATAAAGTTTACAGTAACTAATGAGTTGTATAACTTCACACACGCATATTTACATTAATTACACAACCTCATCAGATACGACTTACATTTATTACTTTTTTTTTTATCCAGTTGAGCAGGTGAAGGTTAAGGGCCTTGCATAACGGCCCAGCAGTGGCAGCTTGGTGATGATAGGAATGCAACCTATGATGATCTGATCACCGGTCCAAAGCCTTAATTACTGAGCTCCCACTTTCCCAGGTTCAGGACGTTATTATCATGTATACTAAAAACTGTTGCACCACACAATTAATTTCTTACTCTGAATCCTCCCCGTAGCCCAAAACAGACATCAAAACAGGAGCTTAAAGAAAGAAAAAGTCGCATGATTTTGACAATTTAATTCCCAGAATGCTCAGGGAATAGTACTAGACCGGATACATTCTGACGTATTCCAACATGTTTTATGTCGGGGTCACAAAGCAGTTGAGTCGCAAGTAACAACACATGTTGTAAGGGTGCGTTTTGCTGTTGGCGGAAAATGAGTGACAGGAATCTGGAACAGCAGATTTACATCAGTTTTTTTTTGTGAAATGTGCCGGTGCAACTTAAGTCATTATAAGGGGGGGGGGGTGGGAAGGCTAGTGTAAAGTAAACAGATTTTTTATAAGAGAAAAACGACCGAAATATAAGACACAAATGCTGTGCCGCACCGCCCGGCAGTAATCTATATCTCATCATATTCGCTCGCCCTTTAGCCGTTGTCACATGCCGGCCACTTATTTACAAGTCGCGGTATACAACGAACAAAAAAGTCTATAGCGGTTAACAGTTTAATCTGTGGTAATATATATATCATCATCTTTCCCATGCAGCTCTACTATCCATAGACTAAACGACACTTTAAACAGTTGTTTATAATAAAAAAATATTGTTACGTCTCAGCGCCTCAGTTATAGAAATGGTTTTATGGTGATTTAATGATTTTTTGAAAATGGTCTCGTCCTAAATCAATGTAAGAAACCTTCTCTGGAATTGCTTTCTGCTACTATCTTTTCTCATTTGAAGGACGTGTGATTACTCCACCACACTTGATAAAATAAGTTCCCGGGAGCTTTTTACCCAGATAGATTCTGGGAACTGTCTCTGCTGATGTAAATTAATTCAATTTCAATTCAGTTCAGTTTTATTTGTTTGGCGCTTTTTACAATGGTGATTGTCACAAAGCAGCTTTACACAATTGAAGAAATTATGAGACAGAATGAAACAGAAATCCGTTTGTCCCTGATGAGCAAGCCGGGGGCGACGGTGGCAAGGAAAAACTCCCTGAGATGAGATAGGAAGAAACCTTGAGAGGAACCAGACTCAACAGGGAACCCATCCTCATTTGGGTGAAAACAGCAGGGATTATGTGGTTACACTGTGTGTGTGAACAATTTAAATCATTAGTTCTTAAAGAGCAGCTGGAACGTCCTTGGTCACCCTGGTGATGTATCATCTGCTGGGGCAGGTCACAGGGGAGGGTCCAACAGGACCGGGTTGGAGGTGGGGTCTGGATCACCGGCAGCTCCATTGTAGCATATGTAACTCAACAGTGAGAGAGAGAGAGAGAGAGAGAGAGAGAGAGAGAGAGAGGGAAAGGAAGGCAAAAAGAAGGAAAACAGTTAAGTGACAATGTAATCACACGGTTTGGATTGATTAAGTGAATAATGTAGAGTAAAGCATGGACTCCGGCAAGACTAACTAGGTCAGCATAACTAAAAGGAGAACCAGAGGGAAACACAGACATGAGGGCTCCCTGATATGTTAAGCAACCAGCCGCTCTCATCATCAACACCGTGATCAATAAGAGAGGGGAAGACAGCATCTAAACATACCAGATCACCATAATACTCAACACCCATGAGTCCCCCAGATCTGCTCCTTTATCTAAGGGGAATCAAATGCAAAATGCTTGATTAAATAAGTACGTTTTTAACCTGGACTTAAACACTGAGACTGTGTCTGATTCCCGAACATACATAGGGAGGTTATTCCATAGCATAGGGGCCCTGTAGGAAAAGGCTCTGCCCCCTGCTGTAGTTTTTATAATGCGCGGTACTGACAAGCAGCCTGCATCCTTTGATCGAAGTAGGCGTGGCGGAACGTAAGACACTAGAAGTTCGCTTAAGTACTGCGGTGCGTGACCATTTAGAGCTTTATAAGTTAAAAGTAGTATTTTAAAATCGATGCAGTGTCTCACTGGGAGCCAATGCAGTGTGGATAGGACCGGCGAGATGTGCTCGTATCTTTTAGTTTTAGTAAGGACTGCGGCAGCATGCAAAGAGAGAAAAGAAGTGGGCCTAAAACCGAGCCCTGTGGAACACCATGCTTTACAAGGGCGCACGCAGAATAATCACCATTTAAATCAACAAACTGGTAACGATCGGTTAAATAGGACCTGAGCCACGCAAGAGCTGTTCCTTTAATTCCTACTAATTTTTCTAATCTGTTAAGAAGAATATTGTACTAAGGTCAAGTAATATAAGCAACGAGACACAGCCTTGATCGGATGCCAGTAAGAGGTCATTCGCTACTTTGACCAGTGCCGTCTCTGTGCTGTGGTGAGGCCTGAATCCTGATTGATAAAGTTCGTGTATGTTATTTCTTTGTAAATATGAACATAGCTGCTGCGCTACTACCTTCTCTAGGATTTTAGAGATAAACGGAAGGTTAGATATCGGCCTGAAGTTTGACAGCTCATTTTGGTCAAGGTGAGGTTTCTTAATTAAAGGTTTAATAACTGCTAATTTAAAAGATTTGGGAACATACCCACTGCTGAGAGAAGAGTTAACTATTTTCAACAGGGGTTCTGATACTGCCGGTACAATTTGCTTAAGAAAGTGTGTTGGTATAGTTGACGATTATCCATTTATATCCATTTATTTTATCGTCTCACTTTTGCTAAAGGGCAGAATGCCCCAGATTGTTATTCAGCTGTGTGTCTGTGTGGTTTTTTTGACCCAGGTGAAGAACATCCTAATGACTGGCTGTGGAATAAAAAGGGCTAAGAGTGACAGCTCGGCCCTTTTAACCGGTATCTGCTGCGTTCTCCTTCTAACCTATTAAGCCAAAGGTCAGGGCACAGCACAGGGGTCGGGATTAGCGCAGAGACAAAGTGGGTCGGAGACATGTCGGAGAGCGAAGATGCCGATCACCCTCGCTTCTTTGTTGGTGCTGATGACGGAGAAGGAGAGGAGCTGCTGGACCCAGGACGAGTGCTGGGCTATGACTGCCTCTACGAGAACGTCGAGGAGGAGGACGAGGATGCGGATGAGGAAGAGTATGACTCGGTATGTCAGGTTAATAATTCTGCCTTGCGATTCTAAAAACCTCTGGCCTAGTAAACAGTCAGACGTTAATCTTACTCTGTGGCCACCAAAGCTACTGATTTCTTTCTTTTTTCTGATTATATGCTTTAGTGCCGGTGACTGTGTGTATGATTATGTTGTAGGTAATTTGAAAACGAGTAAAGATATTAGGCGTTTTCAGCCTAATCTTAATCTTCTTTAGATAACAGCTTTGAGTTTGTGTTGTTTATTGATGTTTTATTGAACGTGCTAAACATCTGCTTATAGATTAATATTATGAATGAAGTGTTGTTTCTTTTTATGGCTTTACAACTGCAGTGACTAGAGATTAGCTGAAAGAGAGATTAACCTGCTTATCGATTTTTAATCACTATAATGTATTTCAGTAAATCTTTGTCTGTTTTGAGAGTTCCCACACAGCAGGAATCAGGAATCTGAGATGTTGTTGTTTCTTGTAGAAGTTTGTTATTTCTTTCACTGGAATTGAGATCCTGTTTAAACCAACACAGGAATTTTTAAGACTGCATTTTTTTCAGGCGGTTTGGCCGTTTACCCACCTGCAAATGCAGTATCAGGTCAGTGAAACGGAACGTTTTTGGAAACTCCTGCCAGAGTGAAGAGTGTCAGAAATGCTGGCTTCAGTGTTGTCGTGTAGAAGGCGAAACCGGAGATTTTGACTTGTCCACACCAGATTGTGTACCGCAGTCTCCTTCGTTAACATGAGACGCGCAATAGCGGACGCCGCCAAAATACTGCTGCTAATAACTGTGTTAACATGGCTTATAACATGTATGCTAATATGGAACAGAGGTGTCTAAACGCAGTATTATGCAGGTCACTGCGAATAACAACATTCCCATGAACCATTTTTTGAGGCCTCTAATTTGAGGAAATTTAGAGGAAAAAGTCAGTTTGTAAAAAATACTCGTGTATGTTTGGACATGGCCTATGAGACCTAAACACCATAGCCTGTGCACAAATCCCAAATCAACGACGCGGTGAGTTTTACAAACCGCAACGCTACTAAAAACCTAGAATTAAAAGATGCAAGATGACAATTTACTGATGGTATAAATCGAGGTTTTTTTTTGTCAGCCAAACTGCTTTAACCAAGTAATTTACTTAAAGATTTTAAGTTTATATTTTAAAAATGTTTACTTGAAACATTTATTATCTATTCTTCTTAAAGCATTTATTGTTATTACACATTTGAACATAGAAAATTTCATATTAGTACAATGTAAATGCGGTTTTCTGATATTGTGCCCGTTGTCACATGACACAAATTAAACAAATAATTTTTTGTTAAGCTTTATCTAGATTTTCTATTTTAATACTATTAATATTAATTAATTAATATTAACTGTTTTATTATTTTATAATTTTGATTTAATCACCTTTTGTCATCAATTCACGAACCCCCTGCAATTCCCTATGCGAACCCCAGTGTGGGAAAGCCGGGTGTAAATCATGTGTTATGATATCAATATGCGTGATTGTTTTATTAATTTTACATAGAACAGACAGCGGAGTCTGAACAATGGAGAGTTTAAATCGCAGGACTAAACCGAGCACCATAAATTGATTGTTCATTAACACCTTTGCAGCCTCCAGAGAGACAGATTGTGGTGGGAATCTGTGCCATGGCCAAGAAGTCCAAGTCTAAACCGATGAAGGAGATCCTAGAGCGCCTTTGTCTCTTCAAATATATTACCGTGGTGACGTTCGAGGAAGAGGTCATCCTCAACGAGCCTGTGGAGAACTGGCCACTATGTGACTGTCTTATCTCATTTCACTCCAAAGGTGAGGGGGACATGTTTGTGTTGCACACACACAAACACACGGACACATACGTACATGCACAGTTCATTTACACACTCCCGTGCTATTAAATATATATTTCGGGTTTGTTTATGAGGCATAACACGTGGGATATGAATATTAGTCTCTTTGCACTTTCCATATTTGTCTTATGGGTTAGTGTAAACACGTCTCTAAAGTAAACATTTACTTGGGCTGTTAATTGACTCCAACATTTTTTCTCCAAGATTGGTGAATTCAATTTTCCAGTTGCAATTGTATAAAAAATTTGTAAATGCCTTTATTTTGTCCTGTATACTTTTTTACAGCAAAGAGAAATTTGTTTCTTTGTTTATCCCATCTTAGTAAGTTGGGGTCAGAGCACAGGGTCAGTTATGATAAACGCTTTTGGAGCAGGAAGGGTTAAGGGTCTTTCTCAAGGACTCATCTGTGGCTGGCTGGTGGTGGTGGGCCTCGAACCCAGGTCTTCCTGGTCTTCAGATCAACAACTCAGTGCCTTAACCATTTGATCCACCACTGCCCCTGGTGCCCCCTGGCCCCCCCGGTGCCCCTGGCCCCTGCCCCTGGCCCTGCCCCTGCCCTTGCACATTGTTAAAGAATTTAGTGATGTGAGCTGTGAGTTCAGCCCTGAAGGTTTAAATAATGCGATGTGCTTGTCTGTAGCTGTTTTCACACCATTGCAACCAGTGTGTGGCCGCTGCCACGATGTGGACCTGAAACTAAAAGCTTGGACTATAAATTAATCCTTTCAACAAACTGAAAAGTCCAGTATTAGATCAGTCACTATTTTTTAAAGCTGAAGTAATCAGAATTGGATGCATAATCCAATCTAAAAAACGTTACCAAATACTGTTGTAGATCTGTAATCATTTAATACAACAAATAATTGTTAAAAAAAACAGCTTCTGTATTTTTATGGTTACAGTCTATATGATTCCTCTTGCTTGCTAGTCTGCCTTATTGTGGGCTTTAAAAAAATTATTTTTGTCTCAAAAATTATAAGTATGTTTTTTTTAGTGGTGTATAAATATTTTTGGTTCTTTTGCCTTACAGAATGTAGTAATAATTCTAACATTTACTAACTAGTGTTGGAATTCTGATGCTGTCGTCCATCAGTATGGGAAGAAACAGTTTGTTATTCTGCAGTTATGCTCAAACTCATAGTTTACAGTATGTCCAGATCTAACAAGTATTGTACTTTTATATATCTAAAAACATTTGTAGCATACAAGCCGTCAACACAGACTTGTTTTGTCTAGATTTTTCTATAAAACAGCTTATTTGAAAAGTGCTGACAATAACAGTTTACGGGCAGTTATGGAAAATGAAATTAGACACTGGATGGCTAAATGTTTGCGGACAAGTTCAAGTTCAAGGAGCTTTATTGTCATTTCAACTGTATATAGCAGATCCAGTACACAGTGAAATAATCGTTTCTCCAGGACCCCCTGGTGCTACACAAAACATAGAATTCCACAAAACAGGGTAGACATAAACTACCTGTTTATCACACCCACCTATGAAAGAATATGAGGTTGGGCCCCCTACCACACCCATTCCGCACTGTTACTACTAATAAAAACAGATTTCTAGGGGCCCCCAAAGGGCATGGGCCCTTAGAATCATTCTAAACAGTTGTTTAGTTGAGATTTCCAGTGCACATGTGCTAAAAAAAAAGTCAAAGATTAAGGTAATTTTGGGCATTTACCACACTGGAAATCTTTTCCCGGAAAGGTGGATTTTATAGCAAAGGGAAACTAAAAATAAAATGGTAAACTGAAAGTGGGTTTAATTCCCAGAACAACCAAGCAGCAACTGCTCTTGAGCAAAGCCCTTAACTCTTAACTGCCCAGTTGGATAAATGTAAGTTGCTTTGTATAAGTTTTGTATGCTAAATGCTAGCAATGTCAATATATTGTCTATATCCTAAGAAAAAATGAATGCTGCAGAACAAACTGAACATACAGTACATTTCTCATCAATATCCCTTAAAAAAGTGTCACTGCACTTACTGTCATTTAAAACCCTTCTGAAGTGGTTATAGTTAGTTATAAATGTGGTGAAACATCAGTAGGGTCGTTGTTCAGTGTCTGGGTTTCTCTTTGCTTTTCAAAGGCTTTCCATTGGACAAAGCGGTAGCTTATGAAAAGCTCAGGAATCCATTTGTGATCAATGATCTGGATCTGCAGTACTGCATTCAAGACAGGTAAGAGTCATAGCATGGAAGCTTCGCTATCAAAACCACACTAAACCAAAGTCCCCTTCGGGAAATCGGTCGGGTTTGTTTAACAGGTAGAACATATGTTGTTGCAGTGACGTGTAAAATGATCTTTAAACTGTGTATCAGAAGTGGGGGAATGTGGGGAAACTGCAGCTGCCATGTTATTTGTAAAAAAATATATATATATATTTTTTCTCGTATATAATTTTTACGCCTTTAATTCAATTAAATTTGCATGTTTATATCTCAAAGTTGATTCAATACACATATTTGTACACATAAGCATACAAAGGACAAATTAGAACAGTTGTATCAGTTTATTTACTCGGTTTTTACTCATTGTAAAGAATTTTTTGTGTGGCACTTTGTAAATAGGAGGGAAGTGTATCGGATCCTGAAGGCAGAGGGTATCCAGCTTCCACGCTACGCCGTCCTGAACAGAGACCCAGCCAGACCAGAAGGTGTGTGTGTAGAATTCTTTGAAGGCATTTTGTAAGGTAAACGCAGCAGAGTATTTATGCAACACTGTTTTTATATCTATAAATATGACACTGGTGACTAAAGGGACCTTTTAGAGAATAACACCTGCTTTCAGCTCTAGCTTTAAATATTTCAGCATGGTGGTGTTTAATAAATCTGAAATCCCTAGTGCTTTTTTTTTTTTCGCTCCCCGTGATGACCCGAAACCTACAAGATAAAGAATTACCCTTTCCCTTGCTTTTTAAAGTGCACACAAGCAGAAAGAAGTCAGTTCAGGAATTGTATTTTTACAAAATGTCTTCTATCCCACTATGTTTTGTTATTTCTGTGCAGCTAAAGGTCTTGTCAATCAGTCCATTCTGTGTCCGTGGTAACAGTCCTGGCGTCATGGCAACATCTGCCATTCATTGTCTCTGACTATCCCCTTTTTTTGTGCCTCTCGCTCTGTGATGAGCTTGTACTTAAAAGTTTTTAGTAGCAAAAACAACATAGCGACCAACTGCTGCCATTTTCATTTCCTTTATGCTACAAGTTTCAGTTCTCATCAAACTTTAGATTACTAACAATCTACTATTTCTTCTCTCTCGTATTTAAGCTTGAAAGCTAAGAAACCTGCATGACAACATTGCAGACTGGGATTTCTTAAACGTCTCTTTGAGGTCGTCCGATTTATCGGTTTTGCTGATTATGCGGTAGGAAGCTATAGGTGATTTCCGGAACTATCAGTTATCCTCGATCAAAAATCCTCTCAGTTAATTTTTTCAAGTTGCTGGAGACGCTGAGAAGGTTACTTTGTCATTATGTAGTGCGAGTGTCAAAATGTCTATAGCAAGAGCGGCCTCTTGAGTCTGAAATCATGTGCAGTTGTTTTTTGATTTGAGATGCTTTGTATTTTTCTCGTATGGACGAAATATGTTCAGGTCGCTGTGGTTAGCCAGTGTTAGTTATTTTCAAGTCAGTTATCAGTTATTGGCAAGTACAGTCCAACCTAGCTATGGATAATGGTAAAATCCAATATCGGTCAAGGTTTAGAAGCGAGCGAGATATGTTTCCATATTGATGTCTCAGAACATCATTCAGACTTTAACCTTGCACATAAAGAGAAGCGTTATTGAGACCCCAAAACAGCCCTTTCCACTGAAAAGTTGAATTACTGAATTACTGAATTGCTATTATTGACACCTTTGGGTAAACTGACTGCAGACATTCGTTTTTTCAGTGCTCAAAAGAGACACCAGAGTGGAGAACAAATGGCATAGCAGACGTTTCTGTGATCTAAGGAGCCAGAACATAATTTTATTCGTCAGTGCTGCACAGTGCTGTAACTATGAATAAATTATCAGTCAGGCCAGCGTAGAATCAGTATTTGCTGGCATTTTGTCATGTTGTCAGAATAAACCAAACGCTTATCTTCGTCTCAGTAAGAGCGCACTTTAATCAGTCCCGTCTGAGCAATCAGGATGTGGCTTGTGCCTCCAGAGGTACGTTCAGCCGTGATCACAAGATAATGATTACAGGAACACAATTCCATGCTGCTTTAGCTTCTACTAACAAACATTAAGTTTGTCATGTTTTAATCACTCTTGTTATGCTGATAATAATCTGGGCTTCCTTATTTTTTTTTTTTCCTCTGGTATTTTTAGAAAAGGGACACGACTGCTACTTTTTTGTGCACTTAATTAGGAACATGCAATGATCTAATCAGACCGATCTAATTAGAAGTGCAAGGCGTTAAATGGTGCAGATACGAGCCAGCAGCTTCAGGAAATGTTCATGTCCACTAAAATGTGATTTTAAGTGTAGCATAATTGTTAGTGCAGGATAGGCTGGGTTTTAATATTTCTCTAACTGCGCATCTACTGGGAGTTTCACACACAGCAGTTTCTGAAGGTTAAAAAACCTCCCCTGATGGCAGTTCTGTGGATGAAAATGCCTTTTTATAAGCCAATAGCCAGACTTAGAAAACCACTCCGGGGCGACTGCGGTGGAATATCCCAGAATGCATAGCATGTCTAACCTGGTGGCTACGTATTGTAAACAGCCATCAGTAACATGCACAAACACACACATATAGTTAAATTTCAACCCCTTAACCTAACGTTTGCTATCCTGATATAAAAAGGCTAAACAACAAAACAAAAAGTTTCTAAATAGAATGTAAGTAAGCCTGAGACACACGCTTAGACGCTTTTTTTTTTAAAAGGAGCTCAAACATCACTTTCCAGTTTATGTTTCCAGGAACTCTTTCCAGATTTACACATCGATTGGCTCTTTTGCATTTTTTTATTAGGTCAAGCAAAAACAAAGGCGTCTTCACATTCAGATGGTAAAGATTGAAGTGCATAATGTGCTTCCAGTTTGGCAAGTGTGAAACGGTCATTAAATTAAAACTGCTATTTTCCATCTTATTTTTGCCCTCCAGCAGTTATTTAAACTAGAAGCTGCAGTAAAAATACACGTCTGCTTAATTTCTGCTCTTTAGTACGAGTGTTCTTGCAAAAGCTTTCAGATTTTAACATTTTTTACTACAGTTTTTCTGAGCTAAAATGCAATTCTCTAATTCCTGTATTTTCAAATGCAATTCTCCAATTTGTGTGTTTTTACCACAATTAAATTCTAAAAATTTAATCCAAAAGTGTAAAGGAAGACATTTGCATGAAAAGATTCCGGACTGACTACAGCACAGAAGCATTTCACACATTTAGACAGCTGGGGTCTGATTACAAATTAAACGGTCATTAGGCTTAAATCTTCTTTACTATAGCTTATAGCTATCCAACATTATGATTAAAGTCTGCCATTTAGTGTGTGGAGAACTCAGACGCAGCCAACAGGGATTTAGACGTCTTTAGGCAGACCGACTGTTCAACGGTTGTTAGACGGGCCTCAAAAAGACATTCGTAACCTGTAACGTTAAAATAAATGTTCCCAGATCAGTCAGTAAAAACGTTTTTGTCCTCTTGTGCTGCTTGA
The DNA here is from genome assembly GCA_005784505.1 of Bagarius yarrelli. NCBI lineage: Eukaryota > Metazoa > Chordata > Actinopteri > Siluriformes > Sisoridae > Bagarius > Bagarius yarrelli. The sequence goes on from VCAZ01000099.1 coordinate 1,572,492, forward strand.
TAGAATGATTTCAATTCAGGATTAATGTGGGCCAAATGCATCAAGATATGTACCCTGGTTTGTTGCTGAAATATGACCAGAGGTCATAAATTTTCCAAGACATCCACCAGCCTTTAAATTCCTTCATTAAAATGAATAATGACTAGAGTAGATTTGGTCTTGAAACATTATATTACCTTGGCTGGCAGCCAGAACTGTAAAATCCATTGCTGTTGTGTGCTTACATTGCTTACGTGTGTTTGTGATGTGCACGGTGGCAGAATCTAACCTGGTTGAGGGAGAGGACCATGTGGAGGTTAATGGGGAAATTTTCCAGAAGCCATTTGTGGAGAAGCCAGTGAGCGCTGAGGACCATAATGTCTATATCTATTACCCCACGTCTGCAGGAGGGGGCAGCCAGAGGCTCTTCCGCAAAGTTAGACACCCACACACACAAACACACACACAAACAAAACCACATACATAAATAATCTAAATATGATATATATATATATATATATATATATATATATATATATATATATATATATATATATCTATATATATCTTATATGGATTTGTCCTTATATGGTCTTGTTGGTGTTTTTGTTGCAGATTGGCAGCAGAAGTAGTGTTTATTCCCCTGAGAGTAGTGTCCGGAAAACAGGCTCATACATATATGAAGAGTTTATGCCTACAGATGGGACTGACGTTAAGGTAATAATTGAAATCTAGGGTCATATTCAGTTCTCTGCCTTCAGCTGAGGTAAACTTGTAGCTCTGAAGAGCGGGGGAATTGGTAGTGCAGTGCTTAAGGTTTTGTACTCCTGATTGAAAGATCGGGGTTTGTTTCCCAGCACCACCAAGTTGCCACTGCTGGGTCCCTAAACAAGGCCCTTAACCCCCAATTGCTCAGTTGTATAAAGGAGATAAGTCGCTCTGGATAAGGATGTCTGCCAAATGCACTGTGTCCACAGTGTGTCTGGTGCTGAGACATGATTTGTAGCTCCAGTAACAGTGCCATGGTGATACAGCCATGTAATAGGCTCTAAACTGCTCTGTTTTTTTTTATCTGTCTCACACATGCAAGCAAAGCCATTCCCAGCATGTGTCTACCTGTTTATTTGTGTGTTCTGGTGTGTTTATATTGCCTCAGGTGTACACAGTGGGTCCAGACTATGCCCACGCCGAGGCCCGCAAATCTCCTGCTCTGGACGGAAAGGTGGAACGAGACAGTGAAGGAAAAGAGGTGCGCTATCCTGTTATCCTCAACGCCAGAGAGAAACTCATCGCCTGGAAAGTTTGCCTGGCCTTTAAGGTTAGCACACACTGTGGAATCGATATCTCAATTTACAGTGCATTTAAGTCCATTATCGAAGTATAAAGCTCATTATCCAGTCATTATCGAGTAAAGCGGATACTTAGCAGTACACAAAAGATGGATTGCTATGGAGCTTTAGTAAATACACTGTTTCAGCGTTGTATCATGGAATCGCTGAGTCATGACAGTAAATAAATGCATTACAATGAATACTTTCAAATGTCTGTTTGTTATGCTGTGGAAATGTATTCACGGTATTAGTGCTGGTGTGTGTCTACTTTATCAATAATCTTGTCTAGTTTCAGGGTTAAAACTAGTGATACATCACACCTTTCCTGATCTGGTCTTGTTCCAGTAACGTCATGTAACCGTTGAAACAGATTATTATTTTATTGCAGTCTTCCAGCATATTGTCCCAACCCTTAGGAACAGCACTTTACTGTAAACATATGTTGCCCTAAGTCTCATATTAACGTATGCTTACAGTGAAGTTTTTTCCTAGGGGCTTGGCAATAAGCTGCTTTTAATTCAGGCTGATTTGTCCTACTTTATTATTATTTTTATTTATTTATGTCAAATCCCCAAACCCATCTGCCTTTATTTGCGAAATCTGCTACACAATACACACAGTGCCTGATGACACTACATATTAAAATCTGTTCGAAATGTGCTGATGAGCAATAATAATTGAATTTTATATGTAAACCTGTTTTAAAGTGATCTCGGAACATGTCAGTCTAACAGACTCAACCTTGACTAGTTGCCCTTTTGGCACTATAAACAGTATTATTCTCACATTCTTGTTGCTTTGTTTACTTTACTGACAGCAAACAGTGTGCGGGTTCGACCTGCTTCGTGCTAACGGCCAATCATATGTCTGTGACGTGAACGGCTTCAGCTTTGTGAAGAACTCCATGAAATACTATGATGACTGTGCCAAAATTTTGGGGTATGTAACATTTGTAAGCATCGCATATTTTTCCCCGTTATCACCTTCATTGCCGTGTGAGCTGAGATCTTTATCTTTGTTTATAAAACATTACTTAATATATAGAGTTTATGTACGGTTAAGCTTAACCTCGCTTATGTATTAAACACGACAGCGTGGAAATGCCTTTTGCTAATTTCTTCTCTCTGTGCAGAGTACACAGTAACTCCTGGGGTGCTGAGTTTAATTAACAGTGTCTTATTTAACTCAAGTGATCCTAAAGTCCACAGGAGGCTGATACATGTTTATAAGTGTTTCCCTTTCATCTGTACATGAGCCAGAGACAGACCCTTGTCTAATTTGTAAACAATATGCTACAGTTGTCTCGAAACCATGAGGGTCTCAGTGCGGTTCTCATACATGCTGTTAGTTCATTTACAACCCCAGGCTGAGCTAGAGCTCACACAGTTTAAAGACTTGCACTAATTATTTAAAAGTTGGGATTATCACGGACAAGAATTAGTAAAACCATTTCATTCTGTATTTCATTCTGTACAAACCATATCGAATAATTCATTTAGACCCTAGGTGTAATTAGGCCTAGGTTAATGGGGGTCAGATCTGTGATTGGGTTTGAAACTAATCAGGAAGCTGTGCAGACCGGTGGACCTACCATAATAAACCCCTTCAAAAAACACTTATAATAATTACATATGGAGCTTATATGTCTTTCTTAAAATAAATTTCAGGATTTGGAATGTGGTTATTTTTGTTATTTTTGCAGGAATATTGTCATGCGAGAGCTAGCTCCTCAGTTCCAGATTCCGTGGTCGATCCCTCTGGAAGCTGAAGACATTCCCATAGTGCCCACCACTTCTGGGACGATGTATGTAGTCTATAACAATATATATTGGTTTCATGTTAAATGTTTTTATCTATATTTATGGTTATGTGATGAAGCTTTCTTTAATATTTTTTTTATATTTTGGGGAAAAGAACGCTAGTGTAATAGCAGTGTAACTTCAGCGATAGCGTGTGTCCGTCTCAGTCTGTTCACTGTTAAATGTAAATTTTTCTAACAACGTTATCAGTCTATTTTCGTTAAGGTAAAGCCAAAATCCTCAGAGCTCAAGTGTGAAGGATCGGCTAATTTAAATACATATTTTATTTTACACGTTGTAAATAACACTGGTGTGTTGTGATTTTTATTAATATTTAAATACATATGCATTGGGATTCACTCTTTTTTCACTCTTTATTTACACACATTCTGTGTCCCCTGTTATTCAGACGAGTGAAGTGGGATAATCGGTGATGATAATAAATAATACAAAATGATAATACACATTTGGCCACAATATAATTAAATTGTTTAGTTCTCATTTTTACCTCAGCTGTAATAATTTATCTAATGTTGCCTGCTTCTAAGACCCAGGTGAATTTAAATTGTGTTTATCAAGCAGTTAATACAGTGCTGTACAGTGTGTTATTTTATTGTTTTATTGTGAAAAACAATTTACAAGTTTATTTATTATGACTGGAATTTAGGTTAGTAAACCTAAAGTGAATTTATTTTATTCTGTCTGTTTTAAAGACAGTTTATTGCAGTTTTGTTTATCAAGTTGGTACTATTGTTATATATATATATATATGAATGAATATATATATATATATATATATATATATATATATATATATATATATATATATATATATATATATATATATATAAATGCTCTGTTATAAATGTTTCATGTTCTAAGGTGTTGTACTTATTTATAACTGCTGTATGTATGGCGTGTTTAATAGGATGGAGCTGAGGTGTGTAATCGCTGTGATCCGACATGGAGACAGAACCCCCAAGCAGAAGATGAAAATGGAGGTTCGACATCAGCGGTACTGATTGTGCTTTAATGCTTATCCTCTTGTGCTCTGGTTTAAATCATCTTTGACCAAGAATTATCGAATAAAGTGCTACAGTGCAGGCGTTTTTCCTTAAGTAGTCCTCAAGTGTATGCTTACAGTGTTGAATGAGATGTTAGTTTCGCTGCTTAATTACCTTAGTATGCAAATCACTGTATCCACGTTTAAAAAGAACTTTTATTTATATAGTTATGGATTAAAAAACGATTCAATATTCTTGACGTGCGTCTTTGTGTGTCTTTTTCAGATTTTTCGACCTTTTCGAAAAATATGATGGGTTTAAAAGTGGCAAGCTGAAACTGAAAAAGCCAAAGCAGCTTCAGGTTAACAAATATTAATTTAACACAATAATTTAGATTTTATTGTCAGGATTTTTATATTGTCTGACTCTACATTAATTCATGCTTTATCACAACAGGAAGTTTTAGACATCGCCAGACAGCTGTTAGTTGAACTAGGGCAGAATAACGACACAGAAATTGAGGAAAGCAAATCCAAACTCGAGCAGCTGAAAACGGTCCTGGAGATGTAAGTGGAGTTTTTAGTTACCGTCATTGATCCCTTTCAACTGTAGACAGAATGGTGCTAAAATATGGTTGGTGTTTAAGCATCAGGAAAGAATGTGTTTTTAAGTTATTCATCCTCAGTCATAGCTATTATAAGGAATATTTCCAGACTCTCCTGTCTTGTTTCAGGTATGGCCATTTTTCAGGTATAAATCGCAAGGTGCAATTAACGTATCTTCCACACGGCTGCCCAAAAACATCGAGTGAAGAAGAAGGTAAGACTTTTCTCTATTGCTTGTAGTTTTATGTCTACACAAACCTGTTTCAGCCTGTCAAACAGTCTTACAATATGTTTATCAGCTTTTACTGCGTGTGTCTGTGTTTCAGACGTGCGGAGGGATGACCCATCTTTACTGCTGGTGCTAAAATGGGGTGGGGAGTTAACTCCTGCAGGGAGGGTACAGGCAGAGGAACTGGGGCGTGCATTTAGATGCATGTACCCCGGAGGACAAGGTACAACCGGAAAACAAGAAGTTTCATCAATTCTCTAAAACATATCAATTCACCTTTTCCCTAGTTACCAGATTCAGAAAAGGGAGGATGTTCCTTTAAATCAAATTGTGAGGAAAGAAAATGTTTCTCTAAGAACTTTGGAAGCAGTTTGTGGTGAAATCAGCTAATGAAATAATCCAATTGCCTCAGACACAGCTGATTAAACAGGTAGTCAGCTGAATCCCTGCTTCGTTGCTGAAAGCATATTAAGCAATTCCCCGAATTTCTGTCGGGTTTTCTGTGAGCCGTTTACCTTTTTAACTTCCTAAGCCTGTTAAACTGTTACAGTGGATGCACATTTAACAATGCCTCCATTTTATCCATAGCTTTTTCTGCTCTCTTTTTATTTACAGATTTTAAGAGCTACAGTGAACAACGGACTCATTTGTTATAGAAATCTTGTGACTTTGTTTGCTAATTCAGATGGCTTATCTTGCTTTTGCGTAAAACTGTGCCTGTTTGTTCTGCAGGGGATTATGCAGGTTTTCCTGGCTGCGGTTTGTTGCGTCTTCACAGCACGTATCGTCATGACCTGAAGATCTACGCTTCTGATGAGGGCCGGGTTCAGATGACTGCAGCCGCTTTTGCCAAGGTGCGGCTTACCAACATAAGCAGTCATGTACACTTGGGTTTTTTTTAAACAGTTTCTTAACATTTCCCTGTGTTCTAGCCAAGTTTTCAGAAAAAAGCAATGTAACAGCAATCACCATTTTAATTGTTGACCAATCAGTTTGCAGTTTGGGTGCGAAGCAAGAAAAACAAACATATTTCTTTTTTTCACAATCAATTTTAATAGAAAATATTTGGTTTCAATATATTTTACTTTAACATACTCGCAAAGTAGCAAGTATTTTTTACTTTGGACGGAAAAAAAGTCCCTTTATTGCTAAAATGAAAGTTTTTAACTAATGACAGTATATCCAAACTATCATTATAAGCCAAGTTAAAACCCTAAAATGAAACATACATTAGAATTAAACCTGTTGCTTTAAATCTAGACATTTTTAAGCACTTTAGCATTTGCATGGATTTAAATGAGGATCACATAAAAAATGATACATGCGACTCATAGATGCAATAAATGATGCAAAATAAATCGAAAATACATTTATTCTTCGGACTTGCATTCATACCAAGCTAGACAAGATGAATTTAGGCAAAAATAGTGGGTTTTTTTATGATCTGTTTTTTTCCCTAAATATTATTACTTTCCATATATTATTGCCAGCATATTTTCTTTTCTTTTTTATCTGAAGGGTCTTTTGGCACTGGAGGGCGAGCTGACTCCTATCCTAGTGCAGATGGTTAAAAGTGCCAACATGAATGGATTGCTGGACAGCGATAGCGACTCATTGAGCAGCTGTCAACAGCGAGTTAAAGCTCGACTCCACGAAATCCTACAAAAGGACAGAGACTTCACCCCTGAGGACTATGAAAAGGTTTGGGACTTTTTTTAATATAACAAGATAAGTTTTAAGTAAAGAAGGTAAAAGCTAGCATTTTGTACAGAACAAGACTGCCAAAGCTTAAAACGTTCTTTTTGATGAGTTTTGATGAAGACTTTGTTAGCTGAAGGTCATTTTTAGTGAAGAAGCTTTTTTTTTTTTTTTAATATACTGGACTTGATTGAGTTGTTAATATTGAGTTCAGTTTTCTTTTACTTTCCAACCTTTCTGAAAATAAAAATGAATCCCAATTTTAACTCAAAGGTCACCATATATATTTTTTATTTTTGTCATTTTTGGTTGGCAGCTGGCTCCCACGACGAGTACATCACTGGTGAAGTCCATGCAGATGCTTAAGAATCCAGTAAAGACGTGCGACAAAGTGTATTCCCTTATCCAAAACTTAACCCTGCAGATCAGACAGAGGATGGAAGACCCCAAGTCAGCAGGTACTAAGTCAGAACAATAAAGAAAAATAAAAAATCACTTCTCATCCAGCTAGAAATAAAGCTCTGTCTCCTTCACTCTTTCCCTCTTAGACATCCAGTTGTACCACAGCGAGACTCTGGAGCTCATGCTTCGTCGCTGGTCCAAACTGGAGAAGGACTTCAAGATGAAAAACGGACGCTACAACATCAGCAAAATTCCAGATATCTACGATTGCATCAAATACGATGTTCAGCACAACAGCTCACTTAAACTTGATTACACCATGGAGATCTACAGGCTTTCCAAAGCTCTGGCCGATATCGTCATTCCACAGGTGAGGTGAACATGTCTCTCCTTCTACTTTAAAGGTGTCCCTACTTTGCACTGTAATCAAAAAATTACACATAAAAGGAATCAATTAATCATTAATATGCCTCTTTTAGCACACTAGAGGATCCTGCATGCACACTAGCTGTCTTATCTATTGGCTGTATGTCTTTTTTGCGATCACTTATAAACTACAGGGGTCAGGATCGGACTGTACTTCTCCATAACCAATTAACCATCCGATACATTTTTAAAGAGACACTGGTTAAATAACAAATCTGGCCTTATTATAATTAAAAAATGCATGTGTTTAATGATACGGTTGCACAGCATTTATTTACCTCAGTTAATGTTACAAATGGAATGTTATTGTTAAGTAAAATAAATATTATCTTACATTTTTTGCCAACTATTTTATAACACATTTGTGTTGCAGTGAACAATTACTGGTATAGATCTATAGTTTTGGCGCCTGGGGGCGAGGGTTCTGTGTGGTGGGTCTTGGGTTGGGGATTCTAAGGTGTCCATGCACTTTGGGGGCCTCCATAAATTTGTTTTGTTAATAATACAGTGCGGAATGTGGGTGTGTTAGGGGTCCCAGTCTTATATAGGGCCTTAAATTGCCAGCAGCGTCCTGCTTCTGTTAGTCAGCTATCAGGACCGATTGATGAATAACAATTCATTAGTCAAGCTCTACTATGTAAAGCAGTCCAAAATTAAAGGAAAACATTTTATCTATAAAAAAGCATTACGATAAGTTTTGGTATATAATACACCAGAAACATATTTTTAGGTTTGTCTTGTTTGGCGTACTTTATTTACTTTCAAAAATGCTCAATATGGTCATTGTCAAGTCTGAATTGAAGGGCAGTTTTTAATTAGTTTATGTGGACTAAACCCAGGGACTAATACTAGAGTTAAACTGTACATTTTGTATTAATTTTGTAGGAATATGGTATTTCTCAAGCTGAGAAGCTGGACATTGCCAAAGGCTATTGCACACCACTCATTCGCAAAATCCGCTCCGACCTCCAAAGAACACAGGATGACGACACAGTCAACAAACTTCACCCAGTGTAAGCTACAGTCATAGTGAGCTCATTATTTATCAACTGGTGATTCTTTCCTTTTTAAAGGTATAGTAACGGCCCTCATTCAAGCATAATGCAACAAAGAGACCTGAGCATTATTGACAAAACTGTACACAATATTAAAAATATGAAGCACTTGAACTTAATTAAATATTATTTGTTAAATGTGCTCAACTATAAAATTAGTTAAAAAAGCAAAAAAATTGTTTAATAAAATGAAAAAAAATGTGGTAAATGATTGATTAGTTTGTTCTATTAAATAGTTATACAAGTATTTTTTCCTCAGAGTGTGTCTCTGTGGTCTGATTGCAGTTATTCCAGAGGAGTCATGTCTCCTGAGCGTCATGTCCGCACCAGGCTGTACTTCACCAGTGAGAGTCATGTACACTCTCTCCTCTCCATCCTACGCTATGGTGCTCTCTGTGATGTAAGCCTACATGACAATATACTATCTTGCACACACAAGCTACACACAACTGTGTAAAGATAAAAGACAATTATTTGGAATCTGAGGTTGGGATGGCAGCATTCGTCACGCTCTTTTATTTTTAATGTCAGCTGCTTGTGGGAATGTTTTGCAGGAGACCAAAGATGAGCAGTGGAAGAGGGCCATGGACTACCTAAAAGTGGTCAGTGAGCTGAACTACATGACGCAGATTGTGATCATGCTGTATGAGGATCCCAATAAGGTCAAAGCTTTTCTCATGAGGCCGATACAGAGCTCCTGTATTCAGGGATGTTGCATTTTACATACCGCATGCTGTGTCGTTTTAGGATCCATCTTCAGAGGAACGTTTTCATGTGGAGCTGCATTTCAGTCCAGGAGCAAAAGGCTGTGAGGAGGACAAAAACCTACCGTCAGGATTTGGCTACAGACCAGCATCTAGAGAGGTTAGAGACAGATGTCTCTATGCAGTGACTGACTGAGCTGTTTCTTTATTAAGAATAAAACATTTTAGTTATGGTGCAGTTCTTATATTAGAATTGTAATGCTTATATTTTGGTGCTGTGTATTGGCAAGGGCTTCACGATATGATACATACAGTATAACGATACAATATATTGCGATATTGCAATACAATACACATTGTAATACATTAAATAAAATGTAAAACAAATAGCTAAAAATACAAAGCTGGCGGTGCCCCTATTTATTCCAACATTTTTTTTTTTTCTGAGGCAGTGGCCGTATGTGTCAGCAACAACTACAGGAGCGGAGGAGGAAGTTGTTTGACACATACTGAGGGTTTACGTAAACATAAATCAGTTTTATTTATCAAGTAAGCTATATGATGTCTCGATACTATATGTCCAGAATGTCAGTACACTATTGTGAGAAAGAAATATTGGCATCTTTTTATACAGCCCCACTCTATTTTAAGGAACGTCCCAAATAATGCAGTATCCAGAATTATATATCATGACTACTAAAAGAGAGTAATAAGTCTGAATCCAGTCTTAAAGATGACAGGTTACATGACCGCTGAATGTTTCACCCATAACCCTGTCATCCTTTGGTCTCAGAGCGAAGGTACAAAAAAGAAAATGCAGAACGACAGCGACGAAGAGACGAATAATTTAAAGCGAGACGAGCCAGATCGAGCCCTTGTCATGTTCCGACCCATGGTATCCGACCCCATCTACATTCACAGAAAGTCCCCTCTTCCACGCGCCAAAAAGATCGGCTCTGTAGAAGTAAGTGCTGTTCGGTTTATTTTAATTCTGAGGGTTTTTTCTGGTCTTTTTTTCCCTGTTGCTAAAACATTTTAGGTGATATTCAGCTGTAATGTATTTAACAGTGTTATGTTGTGTTTTACAGTGTTAAAAATGTGTTTATAGTAAATTGTTGGGTGTATTATTCAAATTATTTGTCTGCAAAATGTTTTATATGCAGATTTCTTTAATTGACCTTTTCAACATTTAGTATTTCTTGTTTTTAAAGTTCTCCTTTCTTATAAATTCGGTAGATTTTATTTAGTAATGTTTAAATCCTGCTTTTTTTTTAACTGTGTTTTAAATGTACATGTTATATAATTATGGTCCCTTTGCTTTTATTATTTTAGGGCCAGACTGTAAGCAGTCATGTGATATTTTCCAAACAACTTGCTGTCCTTTGTCCTTCTATTTGTTTAGCTTAGATTATATTTTTATTTTTATTTTTTTAATTGTAAAAGGGGGTTAATTAAAAACACATTTTAAAAAAAATCATAATCTTATACCCTGTCACCCTCCAGCTTGTATAAGTGAACGAACCATGTGATCTCAGTGCCCAACCCCCTTAAAAGAACCCAAATGTAATATCTTAGTTATGTGAAAGCAATGAGATCCCGGTTGACTCTGTGTTTTTGCTATAACAAAAAAATAATTTGTTTTACCGTGGCAGGTCTCAGGGTTTTGTGCTCTCAGGAGGAGTTCCTTTTGTTCATCAAAAAATGAAGAAAATGTTCTGTAACAGAACCTGTGAACTATAATGTTGTGTTGAAGTATAAAAACTTGTCTGATAAAGTGGGGACTGTGGAAAAAAATGATTGTCCCTTGTACAAAGATTTTGGGTCCGACTTCTTAAGAAGTTGTGCTGCGAACCAGAAAGACCAAAAAAAAAGACCAGTTCTCTTTTAAGTCCACTATATTATGAACACCAATAGGACTGAGCTTACTTTCAGCTGGTTCCCTTTCTAGGTTCTTTTAAAATAAACTATATATAAACACTCTAATATACGAAAATAATCCCAAATATATTTTGTCTGCAAAAAAAGCACAAAATAAGCCTGTTGTCTAATTTAGCATATGAATTTATTCAAATTGGAATTAAACAATTTTCCCAAAAAATATTGCTTACTGATTAAAAGGCAGGTTATTTTTCATATAGAGTAGTCAGTGCTCTGCGATGACGATGATTGAACTTGTATCTTAAAAACCACAGCAGTTGTAGTACTCACTTTTAGTTATTTACCGTAGATGTTAAGGTTTAATTTTGGGCAATATTGTCATTAGGGATACACAAATAAGCCCTATAATGAGCTCATGTACTCACACTCGTAAAAAGACCAATACCTTGTGTGACATCATTAAGAGAACTTTTATTGTACAAAAGCTCCGGCAGCAGCGACCGAATGTCAGACTTACAAGTTAAAATGCAAAAACAAATTTACTCATTGGTAGTAATCATCGATTGGCAAATGTTCTATTTTATAATTGTCCATTTTTTTTCTGCTCAGTTACATTTTTATTCCTTTGGTTTATTTTTTTTGTCCCCATTGCAGACAGACTTTATCAAGACCTCTACTGGCAAAGTATGCGGGCAACGCATTTCCTGTTTTGTTTGTTCGATTGCTTTTTGTTTTTCCACATAGAACAAAGGGCGTATGTTGTGAATGTTGATGGGACTCGTAGCTAGACTGTTGTTAACGTTGCATGACTGTGCTGTTTCTGCCCCCTCTCTCACTTCCAGGAAGAAAGCCCCCTGAGTGTGTCTAGCCCTGAGTCTATTGGTACCTGGATACATTACACCTGTGGTGTTGGTACTGGGCGTCGAAGACGCAGATCAGGGGACCAAATAACTTCCTCCCCTGTCTCCCCCAAATCACTGGCTTTCACATCCAGTATTTTTGGCTCATGGCAACAGGTTTTTATACAAATTTAATTCATTCTTCACAATCGCTAACTCCTTGTTCATGCGTGCCAGAGAAACCTGACGGCAGTCAGCAAGGACATCTAATCAGCAGATCAATCAAAAGAGAATACATTTTTTGTTTTTTTTAAATCATTGATTTTTAGTTTTGCACTTTTCATTCCATCTAACGAGGAATTCAAGAGAAAGAAAGCTTTTACTTCTGAATAACCAACTCTAAGACTCACCTGGTTTCTGGAACGTTTATAGTATCGACTAACAGTGGAGAATTTGGGGTCAAAGTTGCATGCTTATAATTTTGTAACTTGTCACCTCCCCCCTTTCTCAAGTGTGGAAAACCTGACCTGTTTAGTTGCCTACAGGTTTCATTCATTTCACTTTAAGGCCTATGAATCCTCGGTTTCATGTTTGTTGTCATGTCCACATGAATTTTGAATTTTTTTATAAGGTGTCTTTTATTTTGTAAAATGGGTTACTTTTTGCTTTGCTGTAACATGTTTTTTCATTATCATCCTTTCTTAACAGCGCTTTAAAAGGCAACCCTAGAGTGCCACCTTATCTGCAACTTTCTGCTTTTTTTAGAGCTTCAGCCTTTTTTTTCTGTATTTGGCTTCTGCTCTTCTGCTTCCTCCTAGAACAGTTACATGAAGACCCGCTGTCTGCCGAGGCACTGTGAAAGAAAAAACATATTGAGTTTTCTGATTGTCCATCATAGAGCCATTTTATCTTAGTAGCTCTTTTCATTCATCTGCTGAATCTTATTAGTTGTCCTTTGCAACCTGCTCCATTTCAGTGTCCAAGAATTCTCTCCTCTTTTCTTTGGGTTGCAGTAAGATTTGTGGTTTTTTTTAACTTTTGGTTGAATGAGTTTCCCCAGCTCTTGCCTTTTCCAAAGCTGGAGTCCATCACTGCTTCGACATGGCGTACTTCCTACTGGTAAACTCTCTTCCACCAGGAGATATGTAGCAGAATCTTCTTACTCCTTCTTATTATTCTCCACCAAATAAGAATATGACTGAAGAAGGGAAGTAGGAAGTGTGGAGCTCATGTCTCATCCTTTCACTTTGCACCTTGTGTTTTACATCATGTGAGATTGTATCTGACAACTCGACATTCTTTATGTTTCAGTTTTGGGTTTAAATAATAAAGCTGTGTACTGGTAAGAGCCTGGTAATATAATACATCACACAACACATGGCTCACCACAATACTTTGCAATACAATACATATACAAAAATAGCTAAAAACCCAAACGAGGAAGTCATTCGACACATACTGAGGATTTTAATGAAATATTAATTTAAATATAAACCAGTTTGAAATGTAGCTTCGATATAAATCGATACTAGAAGTAAGAGCTATCGTTAAGCTACCGTTAAAAAAAAAAAATCGTGATAGTTAGTTCTTTGGATATTGTTACGCAAACCTGGTCATTGATAGTAGATTGTAGGTAGTTTTTGAGGTTTGTGTAAATAGACCTCATGATCGTTTGACAACTTTTATAAGACATAAACCGGTTTAAGATTACTCTTTTATGTAAAAATGTTAGCATGTGACGTTCACACGATATACTGTAATACTTTACTATATAGTATTAGCTGGAGTTTATTACAGCTTTATAATAAGAACATTAATAATAGTGTAGCATAAATAGGGTATGAATATAAAGTTAAACTATCTAAGGACAGTAAACATAGCTTTAATAATTATATTTTAATCTGATTTCAAGATTTAATAAGGATTTTATTTACAATTACAGTTAAATAGTTAACGTTTAGCTGCTCAATGGTTTTTCTCTGAGCTTCAGGTAAGCCATGGCAGGTGGAAGTGCAGCTTGGTTAGCCCTTTATTGTGTCTTTTTTTTTTTTCCCACCATTTTGGCTTCAGCTCTCATTTTCTTCCAGTCCTTCGGATCCTGTACTCGCATCTCTCCTCTTTCCACTGTCTAATCAGAGAGGATCCAGCCATTTTAAGTGTTTTGGTTTTGCACGAAACTTAACAAAAACATAAAAGCTCCTCCTTTTTTTTTTTTTTTTTAACCACAGGTGCAAGTGCCTATTTGGTTCGAGTTGTGCCGTGTTGATTTGTGGAATCTCTGCAAACTGTTGCCATGTCTGTCCCTATTTCCCTATGCATCTCTTGTGCTTCATCCTGTATCTAAATGTCCTGAATGTCTCGCACGGAATGTAATCTATGGCCATTGGGATGTTGCACGATCCATTTATTTTCCATGCTGTCTTTGCGTTGTCCTTGTTGCCTGTACTAACATTTGTAATGTGGCTTATTAACACCTGACTTACCTGGAAAAACCCGGTTTCCTACATACCAAAGGGTTCAGGATGTCTAGAGTCTGTTATCTCCGTTCCATTTGTAAGGGTGATTCAAGGGTTAATGTTTGTTTTTGGGGTCTTTCAGGTTCTTTCGGAGAACAACAGTCACGCAAGACCGGCCAGGCTACACCCGGATCAGAAGCTCACCACCGGAATAGGTAATCATCTTTTCTGTAGAGAAAATCCTCGACAATTAGAGCTTGAAGTAGGTAGTTACGTAAGCATAATAAATGGTATGACGCCTTAAATGTGCTTTGCTATTAAAGTAATACGTTGTTATTTATTTCTTCTGGCTTAATGTTGTGTATTGTGTGATCGTCATGTTGTTGTTCATGTCATGTTTCCTCAAGAAATAATAAGTGAAGCCATGAAGTAATGTTGTGCCTTTTCCATTTCAATCCTTCGCTCTTTGTCATGGCTTTGTGCCTCTTTTAGCACCTTTAGAGTGCCTCCTTTGTGCAGGCTGTTCTCTGCTAAACCTCTGGCACCCAATGATTAATTACTAAAGGTGTGACGTGGATTTTAACTCAATCCTCCCAATTGGCGTAATCCTTATCTAAACATCCTTCTAGAAGATTTTTGCCACATAGCCGCCTAAAACAGTGCTGACTCGGTTTCTCTCATACATGCTGGTAATGTCCTTTGTGTACATTTATGCTGAGGCAGCAGTGAAACTGATGTTTTGGTAGAGGGCATGCCAACTCTTCAGCTTTACCTTCTGGTGAAATGTCTCAGTTTTAGGCACCGAGGGCAGGACATTACCTGTGTACATTCACTGATTTGTTCTTCTTCACATTTAGAAAATAAAAAGAGAAAATGAGCCAAGAACATAACGTTCATGTCGAGCAGAAGAGTATGATTTTTACTTTCAATTAATTTTTTAACTCAAATTAACCAGAAGTGTAGTATAAAAATAATAATAATAACAATAATACTATTTAACAGGGGTTCTTATACTATTTTAGACGAACCCCTAAGTCGATTTAAAACTTTTTACTTGCCCCCATGCCATTTAATCATACCCTATTTGTTATGAGTGAAAGTTATTGCATTATTAAAATAAACATATACAAACTTAGCCGCAAATTAGCATCAAATATTGAAAAAATATCATACAGGTCCTCGGTTTGTAAGCAATTTATGTGCTTGTTGGTTTGCTGCTATTTATAGATGTAAATAAAGGTAAGGTGAATAAAGGCATGTCGAAGATATTATATCAGCAGCATTTTGTCTTCAGGTGCGCTAATATTGTCTTGTTAAATTTGGCAAATTTTTTACATAGAACCGCTTAACACACCTGTTTCTTAGAGGCTCATTGGTGTTCAAACGCTCCCTTAGGCACCACCAGATTTCCAGCATTCGCCATGTTTTCCATACGCCCACTGGGGGCGCTACCACACCTGTTAAGAATCACTACTCTATAAGGATGTAACCAGATTTTAGTTTGTTGACAAATTGACCAAAATGGCAGGATTTGCAGAGCGAATAAAGTTGAAAAGAACATAAGAAATCAGGATCATTGCTTTTTAATTATAAGCTTTTTCAATTCTAATTGAAATTATTAGATTTTTTTTTATTAAGCCAGAATAAAGCAAATAAACAGACTTTATAGTTTTAATTTTGTATTGAAATGCGCCACTGTCACCAAGGTTTATTCAAGCTAATGTATTAATTCATACAGGTCCTCAATTCGTAGTAGTATTTAGTAACGTTATAAGAAAGTATTTTATTATGTCGTTGTTACTAAGATTCGTGATTAAGCCATGTCGTAGATGCAGTAAAGTTTTGTGTTCACGCATGAATGCAAAATTTAGTAAACGAAACAGTTTGGCTTCTCCTGTGAACCTGTTTGTTACGAGCAGGACAAACGACATTACTGTCATTATGGGATGTTTCTTTATTTAATGAGACCACACAAGTCTTTCTGTGGCAAGAATCTCGTAGACGTGCATGCTGCATGCGTTGCGAGGTGTGGCTCCTGGAACACACGACTGCTGTATGTATCTTTTCTAACTCCCATCAGGGTCTCATTGTGCTGGCCTGTTTAGCACCATGGTGCTGGGAGGCTCCTCCAGTGCCCCTAACCTACAAGATTATGCTCGCACACACCGTAAAAAGCTGACCTCTTCTGCCTTCTTAGATGGTATGTGCAAACATGCGCACACATCTTTGTTGTTGTTTTTTTTTTGTTTTTGTTTTTTTTCTGTTTGTTTGTTTTAAGGTGAATCCCTCATTCCCTCTTTTAAGGAATTCTGAAACCTCCCTTTTCTCGTGTTGTGTTCAGTGCGTAGTTTTTTTGTGTTTGTTTATTTCTTATATATTAGTTGCGTTAAGTGATTTTTTTTTTTCTTATATATTTTTTGTTATATATTTTTCTTATATATTAGTTGCGTTAAGTTGTTGGGATCTTTGAATTTATTTTTTCATTAATTCCATTCGTTTTATTATGATTATTCGTTTTCATTTATGTTACTAAGTTTACTATAATGTACAACAGTTTAAACCCAATTATTGTTATCAAGATCTGCACTGTAATGTAAACAGGATGTAGTAATTTAGCTTTTCAATCTTTCCCAATAGTGTTTAACTTATACATTCAACATGATTTACATTTATTTTTTAAGCAGTAATGACTAAAAGTAGTAATTAATAATTTAGCAAAATGGTTTAAAAGGATTCGAGTCAGTGTAGCGCGTTTAAGTTATACAGCTAAGCAGTTCAAGGTCTTGCTTTTGTTTGATAGTTTTAGAATACAAACTTTCTTGCCAGCTGTAACTGCCCCGTAGCAATAAGCAAAAAGAAAAAAGTATTATTTTTTTTTAATATTACTAAAATGTAAAGCCAGAACGAAATACTTTTTGTCCTAATGTTGATCATAAGATCATTATTCATTAGAATATTGGTAAAGTATTGCTAGGGGGAAACACCACTGTGCTGCATTTAGGCTTAATTAGTGGTCCGTTCACAAATTGCATCTTTTGTGTGCCTAATGTCATTGTAGAGAGCGATGCGATCATGACGAGCATGTGCTGCGACATGCTCGATTTTTCCAGGCACGTGCGCGCCGAAGCAAGATGAAAATATTTACGTTTTTATATTTAGAAGATTGCAAGTGCACTTCAGCAAAAAAATATAGGAGCAGCTCATCATTGTTTTGTTTGAGTTACAGTAAAGGTTTTTGCTGTCAAGTTCTTTGAAAACATTACGCTATAATTTGCCTTAAATGTACAAATACACGTCTTTCCTAGGTGTAGTTTTAAGGCTGAAGCTTCATATGTTAAATTAATAATATATAATCATAAATAAAATTTCTGAAAAAAGAGGCTAAACCAAACTTGGTTTGTGTGAATATGTTATGAAGTTAGAGGGGATAACTGGGAAATAAATTTATATTTATAGCATTCTTAAGTAAAGACTTCTTGATGACTCATAAGTTAGTACCCGTTTTATAGTTCTGTTTATAGTTTACTGCTCAGTTACCTTTTTTTTTGCCATAGCATTATACACTGTACACAGTGCGATACAGATCACGATACACGAGTCACGATACAATATTGCAATACAATACATATAGATTGCAATAAAGTACATTAGAATACCTTAAATAAATAAAAACAAAATGGCTAAAAATAAAGCTTTTTTTCCTGTCATGCTAACTTCTGAGACAATGTCGTATGTATCAGCGACGGCTACAGGAACGGCGAAGGAAGTTGTTTGAAATGAACTGAGGGGTTTAGCCAAATATTAACGTAAACGTAAATAGGTTTAACACGGGATTTAAATATGTATCAATCTTATCGGATCAGAATATCGATAAGACTATTATTAAAAAAAATCACAATAGTTAGTTTATTGATATTTTTACACAGCCCTATAGAGATATAAGCATGAATAAACGATTAAAAGTGAACATTCTTATCAACTGTTTAGACTGGTGGAGAGTGAGTGGAGTTAGGTACCCCAGACTGGCAAAGCCAATCAATATCTCTGAATTTCCTTCAGTTTCGGTGCCTGAGGGGTAGGTGTATTTTGCCTCTGGACTTACTGTCACTAGGCTGCGTCTTACCTTCCTTCAAGATTTTACAATGCCTTGACCGGAACTATTAAGGCAAATTCGGCCAAACATCTTATATTCTGTGCGACCCTGCGAATTTGACCAATCATTTTTAATAAAACAACAAAGCATGACAAGTACATCCACAAACGCACTTACTTGTTCTTTATTTTGAAGAGTCTGACACGTGTGTCGTCAATTTTTTGATGTTCTGGCAATGTTGCGAGGGAATTTTAATCTAATTTAATTGCAACAAAGCACCTAACAACAGCACAACATTGCAATTTTTTAGTAAAGCTGCAGGAATTTTAGCCCTTAACAATTACAAAAGAATACAGGGGAAATCCTGGAGGGACTATATAAAGGTTTTATCGTGGGGAAAAACATACTTTTTTTTTTAATTATAGTTTAAAAAGAATCAATGTTCCATTAAGGAAAATTTAGTTGAATGTCTGCCTACTAAGCAACTCCTGTTCTTTAGACATACTGAGTGCATATTAGAAAAGAATAAATGTTTTATAGGGTTTTATCTCATAGCATTAGAATGGCACTGGAATAAGGTCCGAAGTATGTGTTGTAATGTATTGTTTGGAGTTTAGACCTTTAACGCTGTTTATGTATTTGGACAGGTTGTTTGTGTAGAGGTACTGTGATTTTTTTTACATTTTTTTGTCGTCTTTGGGGTTGTAAAATCAATTACATTTATTATACTATCCTTGGAATACCTGGTTTACTCCACATGTCTCCTCATAGCATCCTGCTCGAATTTTAAAAAAGCAGATAACCAGATTGATTTGGAAAGATTTCTTTCACAGCAATCTGCCTGACCGAATCCCAACACATCTAACTCACTAAACCGATCACTCCTGTTACCTCCGTTCCGTTCTCTCCTGCATGCCCACTAACTTGTTCTGTTCTGCCCTTTTCTAAGCCTTTTTTCTGTTAGTTGTTGTACATTTCAGGTACCTGTGTTTTTCTTTCTCAGAGGCCACACGTGGTTCTGCTGTTAAAAGGTTTTCTATCTCATTTGCGCGACACCCGACCAATGGTACGTTTGCTTTCGTTAATTCCCAATACATTTTCTTTCCCATCATCCCTTTTTTTTTGTTCTGGATATAGACTTTTTTTTTCAGTTCCTCGACTTACTCCAGAGCACCGCACATGGAATGCCATCAGTGTTAAAGTGGCTAAAATGCTTGTGCAGCACTTCAGAGATCATGTGCTTCTTCAGATCCTTTCACTCAATTCTAATGACTGTGAAACAGCCTGGGAAAAGCTGTCAGGTGCCGCTGTGGCTGAACTCTGGAAAACTGACATAAAACAGGTTTTGACTAAATTTGAGTTACTAGCTGTGTTTACATGGACCCCCACATGGATCCCGCACAAAATGACGTATGGCGTACGACTGTTCAAAAGATCCAATCTGATTAGCCCCGCACATATCGACCCGATTACTTTATTTAGCGGTTATGTAAACACTGCTTTCAGATTCACGAATCTGATTATTTCTTTACAGTTGAAAACAAAAAGTGTCCATGTAAACGCAGCTACTGATATACTGTACATATTAAGATCTCTCTAATTAGAAATCCAGAAAATAATCACTCATGCCCTGGTGTCTGCCTCCGAAGAGCACGTCTAGTGATTTAACCCACTGTGCAAAATAGACAGACGCCTCTATAATAATAATATAATAATAATCAGTCGATCTCTGATAATTACACAAGAGTGCTTACACACATGGTACAAAAGAGAGAAAAGGATAGCATGTGTCAAATGACCCAATAAAAGACATTTAGAAGGCAATAGAAGGGAAATAAACCAACAGAAATTAATGAATGAGAGCAAGCTTATTTTAGCTCATTTAAAGATATAATGAAGCATGTGTTTAAATGGTGCAAGTATCTTTTGCCGGAGGGGATTGTAATGCTAGATTATTTTAGCAAAGGAGAGCGTTAAAAAAAGCTTTGAGTTGATATAGTGTGAAATGTACAAAGTTGACTAGGTGAAGAGTTTTCCCAGGCTATTTCACATATCTCATCAGAGAGACTGAAACCCAGACATGAACTTAAACCCAGACATGAACTTAGTTAGAATATGTGTATATACAGCATTTGTAAGGAGTTCTATGTGATATGATGGTGTGATATAGTCTCACATTTCCTCTATTATAAGTCAGAAGACATTTATGCAGGTAATCAGCCAGCATTCATACAATTGGCTGTTGAGATAATTGTGTGGTTGTACAGGTGTTCCTAATAAAGTGGATGGTGTTCGAGTGAATTATATCTCTAGGTTATAGACTCATAATAATATATAGTATAAAATATAGAAAATATAAAATGACTAGTAAAGACAGGAGTTCTCATTTAGCACATTTAGCATTTCTTAACTGTACTTTGCCTGTGTGCCTGTGGATTTTTAATAAAGTTCTAGAAATCGGATTATTTTCTTATAATCGGAATATCACTTTTATTGTTTTATGTCATTTTGTTTGTTTTTAATCTGCTTTTCTAATTGGGTCAGTGTTTCCCAGTATGTTCTGTGGTAAGTGTATAATTATGTTTCATTTACTTATTTGTATCTTGTTTGCTGTTTTAATTTTGGTTGGGTTTTTCTTGTCGCCCTGTAGAAGTCCGCTCCCTTATTTCTGCGTTGTAGCCGTTTGACGTTTACCGAATTCCTGACCCGTATGTTCATCTTTGTAGCAGTAGTGTAACATTTGTCTGCTGTAGCTACACATTTATTCTGTTTTATTTCACCATAACGTTCTGATACATATTCCATCATGTACACCTCAGGTGAGTGATTACGCATTTACTCGAACGCACACTTATTATACACCGATTACACAGACGCCTACGGCAATATCATCTTTTCTCCATTAAAGTTTCAAACAGTTTAAACCTACAAATGTGTCAAAAAGTGCGTAAGCGGTTTTATGTAAGCTTTTGTGTTAGGAAGACATCTTTAGTTGGCTTCAGGTGTTTCCTTATTAGATATATAATTTATTTTGCTGCACAAAAATTATTAACAATATATTTCAACAAATGCAGTGCGATTGCTTGTACGTCCGTGAGGTGTTACATGATGTGTCCGAAAAATCAGTCTGTTAACAGATAGTAAGTTTGTTGTATAGGTTGTTGTTTGTGTGAATTTTATTTTTGTTGATCCGCATACCTACTAGCAAAAAGTATGATCAACATACTCACCACTTCTTGTCACACACAATCTTTAATCAATGACCAGTCTCATTCATATCAACACGCTCCTGAATAATCCTACCCCCATCTGACCGGTAGTTTTAAGCACTTCCACCTTGTCCTGCAATCGCTGTTGTTCACTCCTACAGATACCCGTGTTCAATCCTGCCCACCTACCCCAAACATTAACAGCAAGTCTAAGGCTGCACAATATATCATTTCGGCTTCAACATCGCAATGTGTGCGTCTCCAGTAGTCACATTACAGGAAGTGTAATGTCAAGTGGAGATTGTAGTTCGACTACATCACAGTTCAGAACACGTGATTGGTGAATTAATTACAAAGTTTAATTATAGAGCGAAAGTAGCATGCACACATTATTTTAAGGTCTGTTACTGTGTAAACATTTCAAGTAAGTTTAAGGCAAAAAAAACAATCACTTTGGTAGCTTTAACAAGGATTAATTGTACCTAATTTATACGGTGAAGACTTAACACGCTTCAATATATATCGCAGAAAAACTAAATATTGCAATGTCCAATTTATCCAATATCGCGCAGCCCTAAGCCAGTCCCAGACCCTCCCACAGACACACTTGACCACTTTTACCAAGTCGTATTTGTTCCTACAGAAAGTTTGACTAATCGTCTGTCCTGGGAAATATGTCAAAGGACATATGCCCCAAGACAGATGAACTCTTGTCCAAATCAATTTAATATCATTTTACACGTTTTAGGTCTTAGTCAGTATATTAAAATAGTAAATTACAAAAAAAAATTGCCTGATAAATTGTAGCATTGTAGTATTGTGATGTCTTGTTGTGATGTTGTGATCTATATTGATAAAGAAATTGCTACCTGAATCTATGGTTTGTTTTATTACTCTTACCTTGGGTATTTGCATTAGGCGTAATTAGTCACATATGGACACATCAGGTTTGCTTATTAATTAAGATTGTGAATCCTAATGCAATAAAGTCTCTGAGATTTAAGATGTAAGTGCCCATAGGTAAGTATACCACTGCCCTCACTCTGTAGCATCATCCTGGCTGATGATGTTGTGATAGGTAAAGCTTGTAGTGAGTTGTACTCTGTGTGAGCCATCTGCTTCCATTCTGCCCGCCTCAAACTCATGTTTGATGGTGCTGTTGCTGTCATTTTCTGAGAAACTGGCACTCTATATCTGTGTGTGAATGAATGTCCCGAATGCTTATGCCCATGCTTACTTTAGCTTAACTTCCTGTGGTATAAATGCTTAAAAAGGGCCTGGTGTTTTTCATTCAAGGCTTTGAGTTATACTCCATGGTTCCCTCTATCTGCCCGCTGGAGACCCTCCACAATTCGCTGTCTCTTAAACAAGTCGATGACTTCCTTGCCTCGATTGCCACCTCACATGATTCCTTGCTGTCTGTGTGCTCACCAGGTAAAGGAAAGATCTGTTATTTTTAATATATATTATATTATATATCTTTTCTGTTGTGACTGTTTTTCCACTGGTTTTTTTTTTTTACCAGCTGTTCAAGGAAGAAAGGTTCCTTTAAACACATACACTCCTGCAAGGATTTTGCCATGTCCTTTTACTGCAGGAAAGAAGTCACCAGAACATGCCAAATCAGGCAAGTGTAGTTCTTGATTAATAGTGGTGTGCATGATAAAAAAAAAAATGTTAATGTGGTCGTAGCCAACCTCCCGGATGTAAATTCTTATTTACATTTCTAAACATGATAATAAAAGCTTTAGTTTCTAAATATATGTTGGCAGAGGTAAAGATATTTAGTTACAGTGGTGTAATGTAGGCTTTCAGTCATGGCCTTGTGTAAACAACTAAACTACATGCACACGTCTTACACATTCTTGTTACAGCTAATGCAGCTACATATATATATATATATATATATATATATATATATATATATATATATATATATATATATATATATATATATATGCAAAAAGTGCACGTTATGCATGACTGGCATTATATGGCGCTCGGAGCCTCTGTGATTAAGTGCTGGCATGGAGAAGCTCTTAAGACTGCCAAAGACAGAATCGTTTTGTGTCCCTCTACTCACTAAACACTACCAACAAAAGAGTTTTTTGTGCGTGATGCTAGCTGTTAGCCACTCAAAGCGCTCATAGTCACAGTCTTTTGAAAAAAACCTTCACTGGTCTTTGTTTGTGAATCCAGTTTGGTCATTCACTTATTTCTCTTCTATCTGCAAAAGTGCCCCTTAGACAATAGATGTATTTGTGTGTACAGGTTGGTTATGTACAAATGCAAGGAAATGGAAATAAGTATGAGTGCTAAATAGATAAAAGTATAGTGTTGTGTACTGCATATTTATAGTTGAATGAATTGTTCGTGAGATGGATGGCCTGAAGGGTAGAAACTGTTCAAGTGCCTGGCTGTTCTGGTTCTCAGTAAGGCAACAGTTCAAACTGTCATATTTACAACTACAGTAATTACAAAGAACACATTGTACACACAAACAAAAAAAGGTCATTTTAGGGCGCATGATCTGAACGACTAGGAGCTCAATTTGAAGCTAAATCAAAAATGAGCAAGTCACAAAATAAGTGCCCACTAGCTGCCAGGTTCTATTCAACGGTGCCTGGAGATACCTGGCATGTAATGTGCAGCATCTGGACAAAACATGGATACAAACACACAAAGAAAAATAACAGGGCGTATTCGATTCAATATTTCAAAAATATATAAGATTTATACTAATATTTTTAGCTTGTTGGATTGTCAGAATTGGTTCACTTGATGGTATATATCATGCACACTATCATGAAGAATTGTGTGTGTGTGTTGGATGTGTGGACTGTTCTTTATTTAATAAGTCTGCAGTTAATGCTATGTACTTTATTCTTCCCAGCCAGCGGAAGCTCTCCTTCTAGAGCGGCCCAGTGGAGCAGAGACGATGCTGTTCAGCAGTGTTCAAAGAGCAGCACGCAATGTAAAGAACACGCTGCTGTTAGAATCCTTGTCTCATCTCCACCAATGTCCTGTAAAGCTCAGTCTCACCCAAACTACCAGGAACCCCAGAAAGACAGTGTCTCCTCCCAGACTCAAGCCTGGACAGGATGCTGTCGAGTGTCATCACAGCTCACACATCCTCACACGAGTGTCACTCAAGCACCATCCAGTGACAGTCACATCTATATCACACCCAAACAAACAAGCACAGAGGAAACGCAAAGAGAAGCCGGAAATGTACACACAAATCCCAAGCAGACTGCTGACGAGGAGAAACACCAAGGCAAAACCAGCCATATCCTCCAGGGCAGGTAATGGGAACCGCATCAGTGACTGGGTCACGAAACCACAAAGCCAAGCTTCCAAAAAAACTGACCAAACCTCAGATTTCACCGTTAATGTGACGGCGTAATTAAGTTAAACAATTGCGTAGCGATTTCTGTCTAAAATAAATCATGTGTTTACTTAAACAGTAATAAAGTGATAGTACGAGTCTAATAGTTATACTAGCCACACGACTGATTCAGCATATAGAACGATCCCGACTGCACTCTCATAAAGAATTTTTCACATTTGAATGTAAATCATATTCGCTCATAACGGGTGAATTTAATCATCGTCTATTTTCATTAATCTTGATCATAACAGAAAACTGGCACTTTTTGGATATTAAGATCCAAATAAAAAGGTCATATGTAACCAAAAGTTCTATTTTTTATTATTATTATTATTTTTTTTTTTTTTTTTACATATTTTTGGTTACCAGAAGTGTGTATTTATATTTTTTTCCTCTCATTTAGCTACCTTACAGTACTTGCTGTGAAATACGTTTTCACCAGTGTATTCCATCCTTACCAACTATGATTGTATAGATACATAAATATACATATATGTATATGAAGAATAAACCTCTGTTATATGGTATATGTATGTTTTGATAAATGTGAAATTGTAATTCCAAAACGATATAGTCTTTCTAGTATTTTCTATGTGCTGTTGTAGCTGATGTTACACATGTAGCAGCATTTACAAGATGGTTGGTTTTGCTGCACCAAGCAAAGTTCTCACAGAATAGACAGTTTTCCAAAACAAACCAGGATAAAGAATTCAGAATTCCTGATTTTAAAACTGTGTTGCATCGAAATTGTGTTGCATCATTTGGTTGAAGTTTAATAGTTGGAGATGGGTAAAAATTGTACCTGTTAATCTTTTATAATTAATACATAATAAATATGCATTGTTTTTCATCATTTATTTTTAATGAAATTCCGAGTTGAAGTTTCTTTTATAAACATGTTGATCTATTTTTCTGAATTGCACCCGGTAGCATATAACTGTCTCATCTCGTTTATTCAGTTGCCTCCAACAGATTAGCTCTGTGCCCAATTTTTATGCTAATTATGCAATCATGTGTCATGGCTCACTGACCATCTGCCGTTAAACTATCTTTGCTATAGGTATAGATTTATTTACCTTATAGAGTTAATCTCTGTCTTCACTACTTTGGTCAGTTGATTTCATAGTGTTAAATATTGAAACTAGTCATTAAAAACATATTTTTTAGGAGCTAATAGCAGAACTTGACCTTTAAATCTTGTTATAACTGTTGATTTTTCTTATTGTGACATTAGAGTGGTACCAAGGTTATAAACATCTTCCAAATAAAAAGCATTACCAAAAATACAGCTTCATCCAACAACTTGACCAAAATTGCTTTAAATTACAAATATTTAAATCTAAAAAAAAGTGTGTATTTCCGGGTTCTGTTTTACTATAAGGAATTGTCCTAAGTTGGGTTTAAGTCACTGCATTCATTGCACTTCATTGTACTTCATAGTACTGTATCTTATTCACAACTAACCCTTGAGTTTGTTGCTACACATGGGTTATTTGTCTATTCCTCTCTTACAACATATCCACTTTCCATCCACTAATAACGTTTCCTTCTGATGATTACAGCTCTTAAATAAGTGCCTCCTTCTCGAGTTTGTGTAGTTTCGGTTACTTAGCTACAGTAGATATCATGTGACATGTTCAGCACTTTGCATTCTTGTGCAGATTTTGTTTTTCTATCTTCAGTTACAGTGATACAACTTATGTCGTTTATGCGTTATAAATTATATATAGATACTTTATTACAACAGTTGCAATCTGATATGCTTGAATCCCCCTTTTTCTTTTAAAAATCACGTAAAATCTCAACAGGAATCTGCGGTAGGATTCCCGACCCTTAGTAAGACTGTGATTAAACCGTAAATTGGTACATCGGTGCTTCTTTTACATCCGCTGACATTATGTAACACTTGGGTTTGTTTCTTCCTGCTGTATTATTGTGTAGTGTAGTTTGTCTGCTTATAAGAAACCACTTAACCTGATGCGGACGTTAGAGGTGAGTTTATTTTACATTTTTAATGGGGTTAAATAAAGATTTTTTTTTGGTTCTGAACATAATGTGCTTGTCCTTGATGATTCGCATACTTAGATTTGCCAACGTTTACCGTCAGATGCCCTTCCTGACACAACCCTCTCTATTTATCCAGGCTTGGGACTGGCACCGAAGTCACTGGCTTGTGACCCCTGTGGCTAGATTGTGCTTGTCCTTACAATATTCTAGTTAATTTTAACTTGTTTTTTGGTTACAATTACAAAAAGTTACATACAAAAGAATCCAGTACCAAATATTTAACATGGATATAAATTATTAACACTATTATTAATAACAGTGGCATTATAACAGATGAAACTCATTCCAACGGTCTATTTAGCTTTTTGTTTGAAAATAAAGACAATGATATGATGCCCAGCAACCAAGTTCCTTCTTTTAGTGTTTGCTGGAAACTTATTCTCAGCACTTATTTTTTATAACAAATTTTAAATCTGGTATGTTTTTAGGAACAGGATTGGGGAAGATGGAAAGGAGGTCAATTAAACCAGTTCTTAAACAGAAAACTGCTAATAGATTACAGGAAGAAATCAATAATGTGAGAGTTGATCACAGTTTAATGAGCACAAACATCAAGCATCAACACAAAATGAATAGAATATTAATTAACACCAAATATAATTAAAATTATGTTGCAAATAATCAGTCGTACACAAGAAAAGAGCGATTTTATTTACATTTACAGCAGACGCCCTTATCCAGAGCGACTTACATTTATCTCTTTTATACAACTGAGCGTTAAGGGTCTTGCTCAGGGGCCCAACAGTGGTGGCTTGGTGGAGCTGGGAATCAAACCCACAAAACGAATTAGGAGAATTTTGCCTCTTTTCGCCTTCCACAATCCCAATACTACACTGACAAGCCGAGGCGTGTGCGGACGGAGCTGGCTTAGCCGAACAGGTCTGTTTACTCTTTTCATTCATTTACGCTCGAAAATACGAATATTTTTAGTCAGAATAATAATTTTATATCTCGGTTTAAATAGCAAATACCAGATTATAATCTTTCTCCTTGTAATTGAGGACATGTAACGTTAGCTATAGCTCCCGGTTAGAGGATGGCACCAAGCTATCAAGCTAACGTTAATCACAAGAGATGCTCCGGTTTGGGTTTAAAGCATTTAAAAAAATATATAAATAAAACAAAAACGATGTAAGCAAAAAAAAAAAAAAAAAAAAAAAATATATATATATATATATATTTTAGAGTGTTTATTTTCTAAAGTGTAATGTTTTTTTAGCACCAGTGGTCAGAAGCTGCTTCCTCATCATCACACTGGACTTTAGCTTTTAGCTAAAGGCCGCAAACGACCACAGTTACATTTAAATGCTTGTTTTGGGTGCATCGATTTATCTGTGAATGAAATGAGTTGGATTTAGGATGTACGTTGGAATAAAATGT
Organism: Bagarius yarrelli; assembly: GCA_005784505.1. Taxonomy (NCBI): domain Eukaryota; kingdom Metazoa; phylum Chordata; class Actinopteri; order Siluriformes; family Sisoridae; genus Bagarius; species Bagarius yarrelli. The sequence continues at coordinate 1,601,037 of VCAZ01000099.1, forward strand.
CTGCCTTTTCCACATTTCTACTGATGATGATGATGATGATAATAATGATAATGAAATAAATGAGGAGGAGGAGAAGGAGGGTGACAGGTGTTATGGTGTTAGTATGCAATGAAAATCTGCCCTTCACCACCGGCTTCATATCGATTTACACACTTCAGTGTGAACTGATGAACGATGCCGAACCGTTTTGTGTCGGTTAAGTGAACAAAACATTGGTGTTTATAATAAACGAATTCGAATCATTGTGTGTAAACACACTGGAGTGATACTGTAGCACGGTGGACTAATGATCGGAAGATTATTAGTTCGATTCCCATTATTTGCAGGCCGCCATTTCTGGGCCCTTAAGTAAATGTGGATCGCTCTGGATGCCAAAATCACTGTTAAAGTCCATCTAATGCTTAAATCAGGACTAAACACCATATAAATGAGTGGGAAAAAAATTAAAATAGATGCTTCCAGAAGATGGTTTTTCATGGCAGTGTTGGTGTTGGACCATATGTTTGCCCGTATGTCCATATTATTATTCAGGCCGACTGGCTGACTCTTCTAGAATTCAGCTCCAGGTTATGACTCATAAACAGATCATGTGTGTGTGTGTTTGTTTGTTTGTTTACACCATTTTATTTGGTAGACTGTTTCTTGACGATACTGGAGTAATTGTGGAGTAGAAACACATCCATCTTGTACTTAGTGTTAATGCTGACATGAGTCAGATCGCATGTAACATATTTAGCAGATTTTGGCATCCAGATCCATTTTACTGTAATCTCATTATACACAAAGCAGTTAAGGGCCTTGCTCAAGGGGCCCAGCAGTGCAAGCTTGGGATTTTTGGTATTTGAACTCACAACCCTCTGAGCAGTAGTACAATAACCTACTTACTGAAACTATCACTTCATATTTAGTGGTCTGAGTTACTGACAGGATTAGTTTGCTAATAAACAAACTAGTCGTCAAGAATTTTATCGATTATAATTTACTAAATCGAGTGACTTGTGGAAAATGAATGGGGTTAAAAGAGTTAAATGCCATGTTGAAAAGTGGGTAAATAAAGAAATTATTGCACAGGCTCCAGGAATGCAACTGTTAAAGAGCCCATTGGATGCAGAGTTCTCATAGGATTAATTAGGGTCTTAATGAAGCGTCTATACTTCTTTTATTTTAATGTTATTAAAAATTCAGCTCTGATCCCAGTGAGCCGTTTCAGTGCATGTTACTAAGCTCTGATCACCCCACCCCTCCGTTCTGTGGGGCATTTCTTCTGCTACAAAATGATTTAAAATGATTCTTAAATGACTTATTAATCATTAACAGACACGGTTATAAACCATCTACGAAGGTTAACCCAATGTCGTATTAGCGTGTTATCCTTGTCTTATTACAAACTGTGACACCTTTATGCATTGATAATTATTATATTATGATAATTCATCATTATTGTCACGACCGCGCCAGGTTTCACACCCAATCAGCTTGAACCCTCGGCCTGAGTATTAACCAGTTACAATCACTTACGCTAAGTATACACCTGCCCTTTACCCTCGTACGTTTCATGCATGTTTGCAGACTCGCTACTCTACTCTACTGATTTTCTACCTGCAACAATTGCAAGTAGAGCTGCAAATTCCTGGAAGGACTAAATAACGATTTTATTGTGGGGGAAAAAACTTGCTTTTTCTGGTGTTTTCTGTCACCAGAAAATAAAAATTTTAAATTAATACTTGATCGTTCATTTTCCAGATTCCTAAAACAAACTGTGTTCTATGTAATGGCTGTGTTTAATATAATGCCTGTTATGTCTTCTATGTGGTAAGGAAGTTTATTTAATTTCTCTGTTGAATGCATTCTTTGCTTTATTAATGCCTTCTCATGCCTACAGCCAGGCCATGTCTTTAAAGATGGAGCTGGAAGGCAGTGGAGTGTCCCGGGCCCCAGTGTCCGTTTTACCTGCTGCTGAGGTCAAAGCCACGTTAAAGCCTGAGGTGGAGAAACCGCGCTGCTCCAGCACGCCCTGCTCCCCCATCAAAAGTACTGTCTCAGGATATCAGATCCTCCACATGAACTCGAACTACCTGGTGGGCTTCACCACTGGCGAGGAGCTTCTCAAACTGGCCCACAAGTGGTCCGGGCCGGAGAAGAGCGGCACCGAGCCTTTGCCTGGTGCCCTCCAGAAGCCCGTGGATTTAGGGATGCACCGCGCTTCACGCGTTTACAAAACCAAAAGCCGTTACTACCAACCATACGACATCCCTGCCATTAACGGGCGACGCAGAAGGCGAATGCCCAGCTCAGGCGACTCCTGCTTCAGATCTCCAGCAGCCGGGGAGAGCAGTAAGGCCCTGCATGGTCCGCTGCCCCTCTGTCTGCTCAAGGCCAAGCGTGCGCACTCCAAATCTCTTGACTACCTCAACCTGGACAAGATGAGTCTCAGCGAGCCGGCCGACACCGACGTGCTGCAGTACCAGCTCCAGCATCTGACGCTGCGCGCCGAGCGCATTTTCACCAGGAACAAAACATGAGCGGGTGAAACCGAGCCAGTCGCACCCACAGCCGGAGCTGACACCCGCTGGGAAACGGCTGCTGTTTTTGGGCCTCGAGTTTTCCCGCTAAGATCATAGGAAGTTCCTGTAATAAAGGCACCTGTAGGCCACTAATCTCCTTATTTTAAGAACTGTTTGTTAATCAGAAGGTAGAGTGCGGTCCAGATTATTTAAACTTTAACCTGTGAACAAAGTGGAGTTGTTTAATAATGTGTGTGTGTGTGTGTGTTTGAGAGAGAGAGTGAAAGTTTGTTCTGGATTAGCAATAAACTATACTTAACAGTTGCTACTACTGTTTGTGTGCGTGTGAGCGCGCCTGTGCTGAGGTAAAATATGCCTCCTTTGCAGAAAATGTCTCTATAACCTGCACTAGATCATGTTAGACATCTAGATTCCGTTTTCTGTTGATGAAGCATTAGCTCACTGTGGTGACACCTGTGGTGACGTCTGCGTCTTCGCACCCGTAGACGTGTTAGTACGGTAAACTCTGCACTGATACACCTGTCAGTCAGGCAAAACGCCATATAAAAAAAACAAAAAAAACACCCAGACTGTTACACACGTTCTTCAAATCAGTTAAACAGATGAAGTTTGCATTGCCTCACATACACACTATTAATCCCTCCGCTTGTGTCTCAAGATTTTACAACGACTAATCCCGCATGCTTTTCTCGGTACTACAGAAAGGATAATCGATAAACACTAGTCATATCGAGGTTTATGGGTTCACATAGGATTTGTTTTATTTTTCTTTGTTCTGATGTACAGCATTGCGATTAAAAAAAACAAACCAAAGGCTGAACTTTGGCTGTCCTGGAAAAAACTTGATTTGAAAATGTGATATTTTGTTTTGTGCAACAACATTTGACAATCGTATTTTTACCCAATAATCCAGACAGGTTTGAACCGTTTCTGGTGCTCATTTGACATTGTGTTTCTCGTCACAATTCTTATAATGTCTCATTTGAAAAAAAAAAAAATTAATGACTAATACTGTTAACTAGTCACATCACAAACACCACCACAGATAATAGTGTGAATTTGATGCACTGATTTTAAGACCATATGAGTTTATGGTTAGTCGATAACACTGTATACTGTAAGTTTTTATTATCCCAGAAATCAGTTTAATTGGCGTACACTGGACAAACTGGCTTTTAATTCATTTTTTTTGTCATATTAATATTAGCTTGATTCCCTTTTTCCTTCACGTGGTATGTGGTGTGATGTAATAATTTCGATCTACAATCATATTACCTGATTTGTTCTGTTGTTGTTTTTTTCCTGAAGGGGGCAGTAATGCAGGTTGTTTTATTGTTTAGTAAAGGATGCATCCAAGGTCGTGCCCCTTTTATTTCTTACAAATAGTTTTGAATGTCATGTTTCTCCACTTTTTGTCTTTTTGTCAGTTTTTATTGTTTTTGTGTATTAATAATAGGTTTTATAAATATGCTCAGCACCTTAGCTTATATAATATGATCTTGGTGATGTACTAGTCATCTTTCCCTTCTGTCTCGACTGAATTGCATAACATCTTGTTTACATATTGGCTGTTTAATTTTAAGACATGTGATGCTGGTATAAGTTTGTACTTCTTCTTTTACTACTACTACTACTTCTTCTTATACGTCTTCTTTTTAGGATAAAGAATGTGATGCCAGGAATGTAAAGGATAAAGAGTGCAGTTCAGGCCCGACTTCTTAATTTACAATTAAGCTCATGGCAGGCATTATTTGCTCTAGTAGTGTTTATACACTACACGGCCAAAAGTTTGTGGACACCTTACCCCAAAATTTTCCTTTTCACTGAAACTAAAAGACCCAAACATTGTTCCAGCATGACAATACACCTGTGCACAAATCTCATGAGATCATGGTGTGTTCTGATTGGGTTGGAGGAACTCAAGTCTTGATTCAGACTCAACCCCATGATCACCTTTGGCATAAATTGTAACATACATCTCACCCCAGACCGCCTCACCTGACATCAGTGTCTGATCTCACTAATATTATTGTAGCTAAATGAGAAAATCCTTACAGCCACACAACACGTTTAGGTTAAAAAGCTTTCCAGATTTTTCCAGATTATTATAAAAGGAAAACCGAGACTAAATCCGGATTAATATTTGTTATAAAAACACATATGGACGTGATGGTCAGGTGTCCCAATACTTTGTGCATAGTAGTTTTGGAAAAACTTAATTTTAGAGTAATATTATGCGACGATTACTATTAAAAACAATGTAGACTCCTTTCATTTTGGAGCAGTTGTTATGATGTAATACTCCTGGACTGCATTAAACAATGTTTGTGTTTGAGCAGCTTTCTTTGCAACACTGTTCCTTATTACCCTGCTGTACTGTTTTCCTACATAGGCGTGAATGTGATTTCTAAGATGTGTCAGCACACAGCCACGCTTAACGAACTAATCTCAGCCTCACAGTTTGCTTCACTGTGAGGTCTACAGACACAAGGAGCCATGCCAGGTCCCAGTGCCTTGAGCTCTAGTGAAACGGCATACGGCGTGCGGTATGTCGGCTTTTTTTTGCTGATTAACACTTCTCTAGCTTATACGTTTACATCAATAGGGTGAACGTTCTTTAGGCTGACTGCGTTATGATTTTTTTTTCTTCTTCTGCTGAGTGTTTGTGTGACCTGCAATGCTTACATCTGTATCAAGTTGAACCTTACACTTACCATAAATAAAACACTACACTGCACTTTCCCTGTGTTTTCTCTTTTTACTTTTAATGTAGCTGAACAGATAGATAGATATAGATACGTGTGTGTAAGTGCAGATATCGGATATGGGTCATTATTAAAAGACGATATTTTTTGTCAAAAAAATCTGATATAGTTACCAAATTGGACTTTAAAATCTGCAGTGCATGACATCATACACTGTTCCAGCATGACAATGCTCCCGTGCACAAACCTCCTGATCTCCAAGACATGCTGTGTATGAGTTGAAGTGGAAGAACGTGAATGTCCTGACCTCAACTTGCCCTGACCTCAGATCCCCAGAAGAATTTCAGGTAAACAACAGCTGGGAATAAATTTGACATTCAATATCATGTTGAAACTTTAATTCCTTCCTAGTATAATGTATAAGTCTTTGCAAACAAGCCGTGCAAGCAAATAATTCAACGCTTATTAACAGGATCCTGCATTTAAAGAGGCGATTAACTCTCCTTTAACCCTTCATCGCTTGGGTGGAGATAAACAATCAGCAGTGCTTTGATTCTTCTGAAAAATTCATGAATCTGAAAATTAACATTTGCAAATTCAAAATATTTTAAGATTGAGCAACGCAGCACTGTTACGGTATTTTAGGTGCTTTTTTGCAGTTCTCTAAATTTGAAAGTGAAGTGTGTCTTTTTGCAGAAGATCTAACAACATGTGAACTTTGCAACAAAGAAAAACAACACACTGGACTTACACAACATAGAAAAAGGCATACACGGTCGCATCCCGCCCTCTCCTCGGGTAGTCAGATCAAATCTCCATTATTTTAATCCCGACATACAAACCACTGATCAAGTTTGCCAAACCGGTTCAAAAACAATTTGCTGTATGGTAAGACAATGCTACCTCAGCACTGCAGGAAATGCATAGATAATGTAACAGTCACCAAGCACATAATCACATGCGTCAATCAGAAATTGTAGATGACAGCAGAGGTTCACAGACTGCTAAAGACCGAGATGAGGCATTCAGATCAGGAGATAAGGTAGCTCTAAAAACAGCAAGAGTCAATTTGTCTCATGGCATCAAGAAGGCAAAACTACAATGGACACATTTCAGTTGCATACCGTCCAAACTGCTTTAGGGACAATGCAGTTTCCTCCACTCTCCACCTAGATTTTACTCACCATAAACAGAAAGACTCTTATATTAGCATGTAACACAAGAATCCCTCAGCAATGTATCAACAAACTAAACTTCTTGGGCATCAATTTGTCCCTCTGTAAACAGGATGACCTTGAAACAGGAAGACCTACCACACTGAGCCCAGGTGCCACCACAGGGCTGTGTGTTTAGCCCGCTGCTCTTCAGACTGCTGATCAACCACATCAACAAGTTTGCAGATGACACAAATTTGCTAGGCTTCATCAGAAACAACGATGAAAAACATTACAAAGAGAAAGTGGCACATTTAACTGATTGGTGCTAACAACCTGTTTTTCAACGGAAACAGACAAAGGAAGCTGTGATGGACGACAGGAGAAACTTTGCTGACCACCCCCCGTTTAGTTGATTGTCCACCACATTAGGTTAGTATTTATACCCCTGTATTTCAGTCTGTTTTTGTCTTGCTTTGTTGCGTGTTACAGTCGATGTCTAGGGTCATGTTATGTTTATTAGTTAAGTTTAAGTTCATGTTCCAGTTTATGTCAGGTCAGGTCTGCTGTTATGTTTAGTTTTAAGTTTTTGTGTTTTGCAAACTACGACTCGTGAAAGAAAGCAAGACCGACCAGTGGGTGCAGCTAAAATTTTTCTTTTGTCTCACCAAGTCTAAAATGGATAATTTTAAGGAGGCTCAGCTTTATCATGCTTAGTCAGAGAGACCGGTTGCTGGAAGACCACACCCAGGAGTTTCTGAACTTAGCCAGTTACACAGATTTCCCGGATGCCAGCTTCAGTCATTTTTATTTCGTGGGTCTTAATGATGCCACAAAGGCTAAGCTTACCGGGGTAGGCCCAAAAGCAGACTTTGTGGCCTATGTGGAGTGGGTTCTGTAAATAATGGCTCGTCATTCACCCTAGGCCTAGCAGACGAGAACTCAACTTGCTTTACGGTGAATATGGCATGCAGCCAGCTAGAACCTGCTCACATCATGTCTGCCAATCTGGAGCCGGTCATGCCTGCTAGGTGTTAGCCTGTTCAGGCAATGTCTTCTAAACCAGAGCCAGTTTACATCATACCTGCTGAGCTGCCACAATACAGCCAAGCTTCAAGATGGCTGCCACGCCAAAGCCAAGGCTGGTGTCCAGTGTGGCGGATCCACAGATGGGATCGACTAGGGCAGCGGGACTCCCAAGGGCCACAGCTCTGGCCCTCAAAGAGATTATACCTATTTCTGCGCTATCCTGGTAATGGGAATAGCTATCCTATATGTCTTGGCCATATACTGCTTAGTCCGCGCTCCCAAGCCTGCCCAAGCCCTATGTTTTTGGGGCTAAGGCAATTTAGTCCTTTATCCTTTTTTTTTCTCTTACACACACACACACACACACACACACACACACACACATACACACATACTGCAGCACATCAGCACATTACAGTTAGCATAGCTTACCTGCTATTTTCTGTGCTAAATAAATGAATCCATCTTCAGGGCTGTTTAAATTTTTTTTACATTTTTTTTTATGTCATTGCCATAAATAGTGTTATTTGTTCTAAAAGTATTATCAATTTTAAGTATTATTTTTAACTGTGAAGTTTTGGGAAAAGATCATTTTTACTGATTGTTGTTTGACATTTTTACCTGTTTAAATACAGGATGTGGGCGCCATGTTTGCTTCCTTGATAAATTAAACTCTTGTTTACTGATACTTTTAGATTATTATTAATCCACCTTCCCATCTCCATCCATATAAATAGTGACATGAAATTTAATTAAAGTATCACATAATATCTGATTAAAGTATTTTTGTCATTTATTATCTGTTGTAAATATTTTAGATGCCATTTTCTTTTACATTCACATTTACATTCACGGCATCCTTATCCAAAGCGCCCTGCATTTACTGAGCTACCACCTCTTTTTCCTCTTTTAGTTTTATTCAATGTGATAAAGTTTATACAGTGTAATAAAAGGAAGGCAGGCATGATAAATAGACAAGCAAATAAACAAAAAGAAACAGATGTTTTATTTGTGTAACAACGTTGTTAAAGGGTGGGCGTAGGGGTGATATAAGAGTAGTGTCCTACTGGCAGAGCTGGGACCAGGACTAATGAAATGGACAGCACATCCTGTCCCGGCGACTGAGCTGAATCATGGGCCCATCATTTACATTTACATTTACATTTGCAGCATTTGGCAGACGCCCTTATCCAGAGCGACTTACAATATTCCTTGTCATACAACTGAGCAATTGGGGGTTAAGGGCCTTGCTCAGGGGCCCAACAGCGGTGGCTTGGTCGACCTGGAAATCAAACCCACAACCCTTCGGGTTGGTAATCCAACACCTTAACCATGAGCCACCACTTCCATCATCACAACGGTCCCACGATCTGCTTCATCCTCCAAGTCATCCTGGGTTACACAGACCCCCCACAGGGGTTGGGGTTCTGCGGACTTCGAAAGCCTGGGCTGGCCTCCCCCACCCTCTAGACCACCTCCGCTTTACCCACCCTCCTTTAACACTTCATCGCTTGGGAGGAGATAAATAAAAATCAGATATTATTATCTTAAAATAAACATTTTAACATTGCAAACTCTCTAAATTTAAAAGTGAAGTGTGTCTGCCTTTAAAATATCATCAGCCATGTGAAAATGTAACATATCTGTTCGATACGCAAACTTGGAAAAAAAATTTTTTGCCAAAGATCTAAAAACGTGAAAAACTTTGCAACAAGGAAAAACAACACACTGGACTTACACAACATAAAAAAAGGCATACAAGGTCGCATCCCGTCCTCTCCACGGGTACTCGGATCTCTATTACTTTAATCCCGACATACAAACCACTGCTTAAGTTTGCCAAACCGGTTCAAAAAACAATTTGCTGTATGGTCAGACAATGCTACCTCAGCACTGCAGGACTGCTTTCAGCACATAGTCTGGAACATGTTTGGAGAGGCAACCACCTACTGTAGAACGATCACACAGACTTACATCAAAAAGCGCATAGATAATGTAACAGTCACCAAGCACATAATCACATGCGTCAATCAGAAATTGTAGATGACAGCAGAGGTTCACAGACTGCTAAAAAACCGAGATGAGGCATTCAGATCAGGAGATAAGGTAGCTCTAAAAACAGCAAGAGTCAATCTGTCTCAAATCAGCAGCACTTATAATTTTTATTTTTTTGGGCATTTGCCCCTTATTAAACTGACAGGACAGAGATGAAATAGGGAGATAAGAGAGAGAGAAAGGCGGGACCGGAAAGGACCGGGCCAGAATGGAACCCAGATCGCCGGAGTGCAGCACATGTGGGTGCTGGTGCACTAACCCACTACACCGGCGCCGGTCACACTATCAAAGTCTCTACAGTTATAGTTGCAGTAGTAGTTTCACATTAATTACTATAGTAAATTATCTATAACTATATTACATTGTATGTGTGACAAACCTTTACAGCGCAGATCAAAAAAAGTGGATCAAATGATTCACACAAAAAGCCCTAAAACAAAAACACATGTCAACAAATCATTTTTTATTGCTCATTTTTTGTTAAACCTCTTAGCTGCATTTTTTTTTTTAATTTTGCTAAAGCTAGTTAGGGTTTAGGGTTTTTGCTGTCCATTAGAAATAGGAACCTGGCCCTTTCACTTTGTTTCCCATATATCAACTCCAGTTTATCAGTTCCCCAGAGTTAAAAATATAGCACGCGACAGTAAGATGTAGTAAATACTGTGATAGAATGTAATTCATTTTACTGTAGTCCACCCCGAAGTTTACAATACTATTTTTTCATGTCTGTATACTTGAAAAAACAACTGTATTCGAATGAAATATCAAGGCTACATGCAAAATATCTTAAATCTTGTGCAGTCCAGATCGAGTCCAGACAGTAATTATGTGGGGAAAAAAATCATGCAGAATTTCTGAAAAGAATTTGTTGTTCTCATTAACACTGTGCTGAAGTTTTTTTAAAACCAGGACAAAGTAGTACAAATATATCTTGCTAATCCATCTGTTTAGTGTAGTAAAGGTGTAAAGAAATTTTGCACAACCCTCAAAACCCCCACACTCGCTCAGATTTCCTCATGTGACTCATTTATGTGTATATAAAAGAGTTAAAAACAGAGAACGCAGGAAACTTTGGAGTGATTAGATCTTAAACTGCAGCATGATGAAGTCTTTGGTGTTTCTTCTGCTCCTGACTGTTGCCAGTGCTAAAGTCTATGAACGCTGTGAACTGGCGGTAGCTATGAAAGAAAAAGGCTTGGCTGGGTATGGGGGCATCAGTCTGGCTAACTGTGAGTAAAACATTATTTTAATATGTTATACAGACTGTCATTGTTAGTGTGCAGGCTGGAAGCTGTGGCGGGTAAAGATGTTGCAGAAAATACCCTTTCTTTCTATAGCTAATATAAGCGGGATGCAGGAAGCACGACTGTCTCACTGGTTAACAGTTCCTGACTGGATGTCCATGTAGGCTTTTTTATTACTCCCCCAAAAACATTTCAGTAAATGGATTGGGTAAGATAAACTGCCCCGAGGTGTGAGTGTGTGGATAGTGCCACATGTTGTCCTCTCCATGGATGTGTACTTGCCTCAAACTGGGTGTGACATATCAGTCTGCAGCACACACACACACACACACACACACACACACATTTTGGAAAGATTTTTGAAGTATTCATGTTGCCAGACAGCATTTGCTGTAGTTTAAATGCTAATAAACTATTTTTTAGGGGTTTTTGCTTGGCCAAGCATGAATCTGACTACAACACCAAAGCTCTCAACGAAAAACAGCAATGGCTCGACGGACTTACGGCATTTTCCAGATAAACAACCGCTGGTGGTGCAGCAATGGCAAATTCCGTAGTGCCAACGGCTGTAAAAATCTCCTGCAGTGGTAAGAACCTTTTCATACATCTGTCCTTTTCTAAGGAAGGAAAAGCCCATCATTTCTGATAATTAGATATTTACATATAAGCTATGAAGTCGTTTTTTGCTCATGTTGTTGCCCTAACATTTGCTTTCTTCAATAGAGCTTCTTACCGATGACATCACTGTAGCAGCCGAATGTGCCAAGACTATAGTCAGAGAGCAGGGCATGACTGCATGGTAAGACTACCTCATCAGTGCATACATGCATAGTGTGGGATGTTCATTACATATACACTACATGGCCAATCTGATGATTTATTTATCTTCGATTTAAATTGCAAACCTTTCCATTTTTATTAAAAACAACAAAAAGAAAATCCCAGGTTTTTAATTGTGGTCTTAGACTTTTGGACCCCAACACATGTATATGTTTTATTCCATTTTTTTTGCAGGGTGGCATGGCGTAAATACTGCAGGGGTCGTGATGTAAGCTCTTACACCGCAGGCTGTGGTGTTTAAACAAAACCATAAAATAAAAAGAAGCAATCAGTTAAATGTGTAATATAATCAAAGCAAGTTAGTGGAACCTGAAACTAGCTTTTAAATACAAATATTCTGATTACTCTGAATCCGCAATAAACTGAATAAAGTCTGTGTAAACCCTTTAACAACGTTGTTACACAAATAAAACATCTGTTTTCTTTTTGTTTATTTGCTTGTCTATTTATCATGCCTGCCTTCCTTTTATTACACTGTATAAACTTTATCACATTGAATAAAACTAAAAGAGGAAAAAGAGGTGGTAGAAAAATGGCATCTAAAATATTTACAACAGATAATAAATTACAAAAGTACTTATAATCGTTAAGCGTGTAAATGACAAAAATACTTTAATCAGATATTATGTGATACTTTAATTAAATTTCATGTCACTATTTATATGGATGGAGATGGGAAGGTGGATTAATAATAATCTAAAAGTATCAGTAAACAAGAGTTTAATTTATCAAGGAAAGCAAACATGGCGCCCACATCCTGTATTTAAACAGGTAAAAATGTCAAACAACAATCAGTAAAAATGATCTTTTCCCAAAACTTCACAGTTAAAAATAATACTTAAAAATTGATAATACTTTTAGAACAAATAACACTATTTATGGCAATGACATAAAAAAAAAAAAAAAAAAATTTAAACAGCCCTGAAGATGGATTCATTTATTTAGCACAGAAAATAGCAGGTAAGCTATGCTAACTGTAATGTGCTGATGTGCTGCAGTATGTGTGTATGTGTGTGTGTATGTGTGTGTGCGTGTGTGTGTAAGAGAAAAAAAAAAAAGGATAAAGGACTAAATTGCCTTAGTAAAGTTTAAATTTGGGCGACATGCTAAAAAGGAACTTAATAATTCAAATTAATTCTCATGATTATATTAGCGATTATTATAATGACATAATGGTCGTTATTTAACACAGAACGTTCCAAAACTTCTGTGTGTTAATGGTTCATGCATTAATGGGGGGCAAAAAGCAGAAGTGCAATAACAATGTGCAAGCAGCTGGAAATAAATGTGACATTTACGATCAGGAAAATAACATTTAATCCCATGTTTTATTGTTGAAACTTTTAATTCCATCCTTGTGTAATTCATGAGTCTTTGCAAACAATCCGTACAAGCAAATAATTCAAAGTTTATGAGCAGGATCTCGCATATAAACTCTCCTTTAACACTTCATCACTTGGCAGGAGATAAATAATCAGCAGTGCTTTGAGTCCTCTGAAGAATTCATGACCTTAAAATAAACATTTTGCAAATTGGCAAATATTTTAAGATTGTGCAGTGCAGCACTGTTACGGTATTTCAGGTGCTCTTTTGCAATTCTCTAAATTTGGATGTGAAGTGTGTCTGCCACACGTGCCAACCAGAAATCAATTATCTAAAAACCAGAGATGAGGCATTCAGATCAGGAGATGAGGTAGCTCTCAAAACAGCAAGAGCCAATCTGTCTCATGGCGTCAAGAAAGCAAAAACAAACAATATGATAAAAAAGAATAAAAAAAATCGGATTAACAAAAATTTCAGTGACAGTAAAGACACTCGGACTCTGTGGCAAGCCAGTCTGTTTCCCATATAGCAACTTCTAAATATTGTTTTTATCAGTTCCCTACAGTTGTTACTATAGTACGGCATACACTTTAACAAAGTGTAAATACCAGTGACAGGCGGTGCATTTGGTAGCTGGGCCTTCAGTGGGGACTTACACGACTGATACATCTCTTAATACCATCACTATCACCTCGCAATTAAAGAAACCATCACTATTATCCAAAAACACAATATAACACGGCGTGACATTACAGACAGAGAGACATTTCACGTATTAAGAATGAAAACCATTTTTATTAAAGCAGGAAACCCTTTTAAAACCCCAAACCTCTACAATACAACCACAACTGTAGCACATACATCATCTGGAGCAGTTTAAACTCAGTATCACTCTGATAACATGACAAAAACATTAACAAATTTAACAAGTTTCTTCTGCCTCAACCTTGACACCTCCATCTATTACTGGATAAAACTCTTATATCATGTAGGCGGGGTTTTTGTTTGTTTACACATAACTTACATTAAATATAATTTCAATATTTTTTTTGTAATTTTGGGCTTATTCATGCTTCACTATTACAAGCACATGTTCTTTAGGTCTTCCATGAACTGTCAATTGTATAAAATATTTTTGTATAACGTAGCATTACAATTTTTTTATCTGTTTAAAATACAGGATGTGGGCGCCATGTTTGCTTCCTTGATAAATTAAACTCTTGTTTACTGATACTTTTGGATTATTATAATTATTCAACAATTTTTTAATGTACGTCTTTACATATGTTTGTTCTAATGTAAAACACAGCTGTAACATAAGTCATGTAAATAATTTTCCTTTTAAAACTTTAACGTTTCTGTTGCGTATATGTCGCTCTGCAGCTGCCCACTAGAGGGAGCTACAGCCTCCACCTTTCCACCTCCATCCATTGCTAACTGGAGAGAACTCCTATAATGTAGTTGGGGTTTTTGTTTTTTGTGTTGTTTGTTTGTTTGTTTGCTTAAAAATAGTGACAAGAAATCTAATTAAAGTATTAAATAATATCTGAATTAAGTATTTTTATCATTTAACGCTTAACGATTATAAGTAATATTTTAGATGCCATTTTTTTCTTTTACATTCACATTTACATTCACGGCATCCTTATCCAAAGCGCCCTGCATTTACTGAGCTAACCACCTCTTTTTTCCTCTTTTAGTTTTATTCAATGTGATAAAGTTTATACAGTGTAATAAAAGGAAGGCAGGCATGATAAATAGACCAAGCAAAAGCAAATAAACAAAAAAGAAACAGATGTTTTATTTGTGTAACAACGTTGTTAAAGGGTTTACACAGACTTTATTTCAGTTTATGCGGATTCAGAGTAATCAGAATATTTGTATTTAAAAGCTAGTTTCAGGTTCCACTAACTTCCTTTGATTATATTACACATTTAACTGATTGCTTCTTTTTATTTTATGGTTTTGTTTTAAACACCCCACAGCCTGCGGTGTAAGAGCTTACATCACGACCACTGCAGTATTTACGCCATGCCACCCTGCCTCAAAAAAAAACTGGAATAAAATCATATATACATGTGTTTTGGGGTCCAAAAGTCTAAGACCACAATTAAAAACCTGGGATTTTCTTTTTGTTGTTTTAATAAAAAAATGGAAAGGTTTGCCAATTTAAAATCGAAGATAATAATCATCAGATTGGCCATGTAGTGTATATGTAATGAACATCCCACACTATGCATGTATGCACTGATGAGGTAGTCTTACCATGCAGTCATGCCCTGCTGTCTGACTATAGTCTTGGCACATTCGGCTGCTACAGTGATGTCATCTGTAGAAGCTCTATTGAAGAAAGCAAATGTTAGGGCAACAACACAATGAGCAAAAAACGACTTCATAGCTTATATGTAAATATCTATTATCAGAAATGATGGGACCTTCCGTTTCCCTTTTTTTTTTTCCTTCCTTAGAAAAGGACCAGATGTATGGAAAGGTTCTTACTTCTGCAGGAGATTTGACCAGCCTTGGCACTACGGAATTTGCCATTGCTTGCACCACCAGCGGTTGTTTATGTTATTTGTAATCTGTTAAAACTTCCTGGAAAACAACCACCGTAGTCCGTCGAGCCCCCATTGCTGTTTTCGTTGAGATCTTTTTGGTGTTTAGTCAGATTCATGCTTGGCCATGCAAACCCCTAAAAAATATTTAGTTATTATAGTGTCGTTTAAACTACTTTGTGTGTGTTGTGTGTGTGTGTGTGTGTGGCAGACTGGTATGTCACACCCCAGTTTGAGGCAAGAACACACCCATGGATAGGACAACATGTGGCACTATCCACACACTCACCCTCGGGGCAGTTTAATCTTACCCAATCCATTTACTGAAATGTTTTTGGGGAGTAATAAAAAAGCCTACATGGACATCCAGTCAACGGTTAACCAGTGAGACAGTCGTGCTTCCTGCATCCCGCTTATATTAGCTATAGAAAGAAAGGGTATTTTCTGCAACATATTTACCCGCCACAGCTTCCAGTCTGCACACTAACAATGACAGTCTGTATAACATATTAAAAATAATGTTTTAACTCACAGTTAGCCAGACTGATGCCCCCATACCCAGCCAAGCCTTTTTCTTTCATTGTCTACCGCCAGTTCACAGCGTTCATAGACTTTAGCACTGGCAACTAGTCCCGGAGCAGAAAGAAACACCAAAGACTTCATCGTGCTGCAGTTTTAAGATCTAATCACTCCAAAGTTTCCTGCGTTCTCTGGTTTTTGCAACTCTTTATATACACATAAATGATCACATGAGGAAATCTGAGCGAGTTGTGGGGGTTTTGAGGGTTGTGCAAAATTTCTTTACACCTTTACTACACTAAACAGATGGATTAGCAAGATATATATTGTACTACTTTGTCCCTGGTTTTAAAAAAACTTCAGCACAGTGTTAATGAGAACAACAAATTCTTTTCAGAAATTCTGCATGATTTTTTTCCCCACATAATTACTGTCTGGACTCGATCTGGACTGCACAAGATTTAAGATATTTTGCATGTAGCCTTGATATTTCATTCGAATACAGTTGTTTTTTCAAGTATACAGACATGAAAAAATAGTATTGTAACTTCGGGGTGGACTACAGTAAAATGAATTACATTCTATCACAGTATTTACTACATCTTACTGTCGCGTGCTATATTTTTAACTCTGGGGAACTGATAACTTGGAGTTGATATATGGGAAACAAAGTGAAAGGCCAGGTTTCCTATTTCTAATGGACAGCAAAACCCTAAACCCCTAACCTAGCTTTAGCAAAATTTAAAAAAATGCAGCTAAGAGGTTTAACAAAAATGAGCAATAAAAAATGATTTGTTGACATGTGTTTGTTTTAGGGCTTTTGTGTGAATCATTGATCCACTTTTTTGATCTGCGCTGTAAAGGTTGTCACACACATGTAAATGTAATATAGTATAGATAATTTACTATAGTAATTAATGTGAAACTACTACTGCAACTATAACTGTAGAGACTTTGATAGTGTGACCGGCGCCCGGTGTAGTGGGTTAGTGCACCCGCACCCACATGTGCTGCACTCCGGCGATCTGGGTTCCATTCTGGCCCGGTCCTTTCCGGTCCCGCCTTTCTCTCTCTTATCTCCCTATTTTCATCTCTGTCCTGTCAGTTTAATAAGGGCAAATGCCCAAAAAAATAAAATTATAAGTGCTGCTGATTTGAGACAGATTGACCTCTTGCTGTTTTTAGAGCTTTCTCCTGATGACTGAATGCCTCATCTCGGTCTTTAGCAGTCCCCCCACTGTGAACCTCTGCTGTCATCTACAATTTCTGAGTTGACGCATGTGATTATGTGCTTGGTGACTGTTACATTATCTATGCCGCTTTTTGATGTAAGTCTGTCTGATCGTTCTACAGTCAGGGTGGTTGCCTCTCCAAACATGTTCCAGACTATGTTGCTGAAAGCAGTCCCCTGCAGTGCTGAGGTAGCATTGTCTGACCATACAGCAAATTGTTTTTGAACCGGATTTGGCAAACCTTAAGCATGGTTTGTATGTCCGGATTAAAGTAATAGAGATCCGAGTACCCGTGGAAGGACGGGATGCGACCTTGTATGCCTTTTTTTATGTTGTGTAAGTCCAGTGGTTTTGTTTTTCCTTGTTTGCAAAGTTTTTCACGTTTTTTAGATCTTTGGCAAAAATTTTTTTCCAATTTGCGTACGAACCGTATTTGACATTTTCAATGCTTATGATTTTTAAAATCGGCAGACACACTTCACTTTTTTAATTTAGAGAGTTTCAATGCAAAATGTTTCTTTTAAGATCATATATCTATTTTTATTTTATCTCCCCCCAAGTGGGGGTTTTAAGAGGGTGGTAAAGCGGAGGTGGTCTAAAGGGTGGGATGCCAGCCCAGGCTTTCGAACCGCAGAGACCCCCCCCTGTGGGGGCCTGTGAACCCAGATGACTTGGAGGATGCAGCAAACCCAACCCTGTGGGGGGCTGTGTAACCCAGGATGACTTGAGGGTGATGTGAAGCAGATCGTGGGACCGTTGTGATGATGGAAGTTGGTGGCTCATGTTAAGGTGTTGGATTACCAACCCGAAGGTTGTGGGTTTTGATTTCCAGTCGACCAAGCCACCGCTGTTGGGGCCCCTGAGCAAGGCCCTTAACCCCCAATTGCTCAGTTGTATGACAAGGAATATTGTAAGTCGCTCTGGATAAGGGCGTCTGCCAAATGCTGCAAATGTAAATGTAAATGTAAATGATGGGCCCCATGATTCAGCTCAGTCGCCGGGACAGGATGTGCTGTCCATTTCATTAGTCCTGGTCCCAGCTCTGCCAGTAGGACACTACTCTTATATCACCCCTACGCCCACCCTTTTAACAACGTTTGTTACACAAATAAAAAATCTGTTTCTTTTTGTTTATTTGCTTGTCTATTTATCATGCCTGCCTTCCTTTTATTACACTGTATAAACTTTATCACATTGAAATAAAACTAAAAGAGGAAAAAAGAGTGGTAGCTCAGTAAATGCAGGGCGCTTTGGATAAGGATGCCGTGAATGTAAATGTGAATGTAAAAGAAAATGGCATCTAAAATATTTACAACAGTATAATAAATTACAAAAAGTACTTTTAAAATCGTTAAGCGTAAATGACAAAAAAATACTTTAATCAGATATTATGTGATACTTTAATTAGATTTCATGTCACTATTTATATGGATGGAGATGGGAAGGTGGATTAATAATAATCTAAAAGTATCAGTAAACAAGAGTTTAATTTATCAAGGAAGCAAACATGGCGCCCACATCCTGTATTTAAACAGGT
Source organism: Bagarius yarrelli (assembly GCA_005784505.1). Lineage (NCBI taxonomy): Eukaryota > Metazoa > Chordata > Actinopteri > Siluriformes > Sisoridae > Bagarius > Bagarius yarrelli. Next base: position 1,619,755 of record VCAZ01000099.1, read on the forward strand.
AAAAATGTCAAACAACAATCAGTAAAAATGATCTTTTCCCAAAACTTCACTGTTAAAAATAGTACTTAAAATTGATAATACTTTTAGAACAAATAACACTATTTATGGCAATGACATAAAAAAAAAAAAAAAAAAAAATTTAAACAGCCCTGAAGATGGATTCATTTATTTAGCACAGAAAATAGCAGGTAAGCTATGATAACTGTAAATGTGCTGATGTGCTGCAGTATGTGTGTATGGTGTGTGTGTGTGTGTGTGTGTGCGTTGTGTGTGTAAGAGAAAAAAAAAAAGGATAAAAGGACTAAATTGCCTTAGTAAAGTTTAAATTTGGGCGACATGCTAAAAAGGGGAACTTAATAATTCAAAATTAATTCTCATGATTATATTAGCGATTATTATAATGACATAATGGTCGTTATTTAACACAGAACGTTCCAAAACTTCTGTGTGTTAATGGTTCATGCATTAATGGGGGGCAAAAAGCAGAAGTGCAATAACAATGTGCAAGCAGCTGGAAATAAATGTGACATTTACGATCAGGAAAATAACATTTAATCCCATGTTTTATTGTTGAAACTTTAATTCCATCCTTGTGTAATTCATGAGTCTTTGCAAACAATCCGTACAAGCAAATAATTCAAAGTTTATGAGCAGGATCTCGCATATAAACTCTCCTTTAACACTTCATCACTTGGCAGGAGATAAATAATCAGCAGTGCTTTGAGTCCTCTGAAGAATTCATGACCTTAAAATAAACATTTGCAATTGGCAAATATTTTAAGATTGTGCAGTGCAGCACTGTTACGGTATTTCAGGGTGCTCTTTTGCAATTCTCTAAATTTGGATGTGAAGTGTGTCTGCCACACGTGCCAACCAGAAATCAATTATCTAAAAACCAAGATGAGGCATTCAGATCAGGAGATGAGGTAGCTCTCAAAACAGCAAGAGCCAATCTGTCTCATGGCGTCAAGAAAGCAAAACAACAATATGATAAAAAAAGAATTAAAAAAATCGGATTAACAAAAATTTCAGTGACAGTAAAGACACTCGGACTCTGTGGCAAGCCAGTCTGTTTCCCATATAGCAAACTTCTAAATATTGTTTATCAGTTTTTTCCCTACAGTTGTTACTATATAGTACGGCAATACACTTTAACAAAGTGTAAATACCAGTGACAGGCGGTGCATTTGGTAGCTGGGCCTTCAGTGGGGACTTACACGACTGATACATCTCTTAATACCATCACTATCACCTCGCAATTAAGAAAACCATCACTATTATCCAAAAACACAATATAACACGGCGTGACATTACAGACAGAGAGACATTTCACGTATTAAGAATGAAAACCATTTTTTATTAAAGCAGGAAACCCTTTTTAAAACCCCAAACCTCTACAATACAACCACAACTGTAGCACATACATCATCTGGAGCAGTTTTAAACTCAGTATCACTCTGATAACATGACAAAACATTAACAAATTTAACAAGTTTCTTCTGCCTCAACCTTGACACCTCCATCTATTACTGGATAAAAACTCTTATAATGTAGGCGGGGTTTTGTTTGTTTACACATAACTTACATTAAATATAATTTTCAATATTTTTTTTGTAATTTTGGGCTTATTCATGCTTCACTATTACAAGCACATGTTCTTTAGGTCTTCCATGAACTGTCAATTGTATAAATATTTTTGTATAAACGTAGCATTACAATTTTTTTTATCTGTTTTTAAATACAGGATGTGGGCGCCATGTTTGTCTTCCTTGATAAATTAAACTCTTGTTTACTGATACTTTTGGATTATTATAATTATTCAACAATTTTTTTAATGTACGTCTTTACATATGTTTGTTCTAATGTAAAACACAGCTGTAACATAAGGTCATGTAAATAATTTTTCCTTTTAAAACTTTAAACGTTTCTGTTGCGTATATGTCGCTCTGCAGCTGCCACTAGAGGGAGCTACAGCCTCCACCTTTCCACCTCCATCCATTGCTAACTGGAGAGAAAACTCCTATAATGTAGTTGGGGTTTTTGTTTGTTTGTTTGTTGTTTGTTTTGCTTAAAAATAGTGACAAGAAATCTAATTAAAGTATCACATAATATCTGATTAAAGTATTTTTGTCATTTATTATCTGTTGTAAATATTTTAGATGCCATTTTCTTTTACATTCACATTTACATTCACGGCATCCTTATCCAAAGCGCCCTGCATTTACTGAGCTACCACCTCTTTTTCCTCTTTTAGTTTTATTCAATGTGATAAAGTTTATACAGTGTAATAAAAGGAAGGCAGGCATGATAAATAGACAAGCAAATAAACAAAAAGAAACAGATGTTTTATTTGTGTAACAACGTTGTTAAAGGGTTTACACAGACTTTATTCAGTTTATTGCGGATTCAGAGTAATCAGAATATTTGTATTTAAAAGCTAGTTTCAGGTTCCACTAACTTGCTTTGATTATATTACACATTTAACTGATTGCTTCTTTTTATTTTATGGTTTTGTTTAAACACCACAGCCTGCGGTGTAAGAGCTTACATCACGACCCCTGCAGTATTTACGCCATGCCACCCTGCAAAAAAAAATGGAATAAAACATATACATGTGTTGGGGTCCAAAAGTCTAAGACCACAATTAAAAACCTGGGATTTTCTTTTTGTTGTTTTAATAAAAAATGGAAAGGTTTGCAATTTAAATCGAAGATAAATCATCAGATTGGCCATGTAGTGTATATGTAATGAACATCCCACACTATGCATGTATGCACTGATGAGGTAGTCTTACCATGCAGTGATGCCCTGCTGTCTGACTATAGTCTTGGCACACTGAGCCGCTTGGGAGATGTTATCGGTAAGAAGAACTATTTAAGAAAGAAAATGTTAGGGTAACTATATGAGCGAGAATGACTTTATAGCTTATATGTTAATATTTAGAGAAGGACAGATGTATGGAAAGGTTCTTACCACTGCAGGAGATTTTACAGCCGTTGGCACTACGGAATTTGCCATTGCTGCACCACCAGCGGTTGTTTATCTGGAAAACGCCGTAGTCCGTTGAGCCATCAGTGTTGTGGTTGAGAGCTTTGGTGTTGTAGCCAGATTCATGCTTGGCCAAGCAAACCCCTAAAAAATACAGCAAATGCTGTCTGGCAACATGAATACTTCAAAAATCTTTCCAAAATTTTGTGTGCATGTGTGTGTGCTGCAGACTGGCATGCCACACCCAGTTTGAGTTAAGAAAGAGTTTGAGGCAAGAACACACCCATGGATAGGACAACATGTGGCACTATATACACATGATGGATGTGATTTTGCCTTAATCCACTTTTTAAATCTTTCTCTTCTTGTAAACCAAAATGTGATATTATAAAAGTATTTATTAAATTAAAAAACATGAAATAATTAAATGACATGCAATACATCAGATGCTGTACTGACAAATTGCATGCGACATGGATCTTTAACTTGCATCCCGCTTATATTAGCTATTGAAAGAAAGGGTATTTTCTGCAACACCTTTACCCGCCACAGCTTCCAGCCTGCACATAAAATGACAGTCTGTATAACATATTAAAAATAATGTTTTACTCACAGTTAGCCAGACTGATGCCCCCATACCCAGCCAAGCCGTTTGCTTTCATGGCTCTCGCCAGTTCACAGCGTTCATAGACTTTAGCGCTGGCAACAGTCAGGAGCAGAAGAAACACCAAAGACTTCATCGTGCTGCAGTTTAAGATCTAATCACTCCAAAGTTTCATGCGTTCTCTGTTTTTAACGCTGCACCTTATATACACATAAATGAGTTTGCACAAATGTGGGTTTGTGCAAACTTTCTTTACACTTTTACTTTACTAAGAGAAGTGAAACTGGCAAAATATATATTTGTGCTAATTTGTCCTGGTATTAAAAAAGCACTTCAGCACAGTGGTAATCTCACTGAGATAAGAACAACAAAGGTAAAATTAATGATAGATTTGCAAATACTGTAAGTGTTTTCAGTTCAAATACATTTCGAAACTGTGAGTGGGGTGTTTCCGTGTTTATTTTTTCTCTTAAAATTCCTGCATGATTTTTTTTTTGTTTATTTTTTTGCATTCTACTGAAACTAATGTAAATATGGATAGTTAATGATTTGGTCACTGCACACGGTGTGTGTGTGTTAGGAAATAACATTAGTCATTTTAGAGGCGTGAAGCTGATGTGGAGTACAACAAACTATAAAACACGTATGAGTGGAATGGCTGACTAATGTAGATGTAATTGATATAAATATATAATAATGTGTACATATATAACAGAACATTTCTTTCTTATGTATTTTTAACAGGTGGATTGGAGCGTTAAAGACATCAGTAGGAAAATGGCTGCCTTGGCATCAGGCACTTCAGGACTACATGAGTCGCCCTCCTGAAGAAACCAAAATGTAACCAGGACTCATCAGCTGCTGGACTGTGCTGGAGGTGGAAATGCACTTTGTTTTCCAAACTTTCAGAATATTCTTATTTCAGTTTCATTTTTTAAATCTTTGTTTCATTTTCTGTACATTCTGATCATTTGGAGAATTGATTCTTAATAATAAGTTTCTTTTTTGTAAGTCACTCAAAGCAAAACTCTTTCTCTCTCTCTCAGACACACACACACACACACACACACCACACACACACACACACACACACACACACACAGGTTCTGCAACACATAACAGTTAGCATAGCTTACCTGCTATTCCCTGTGCTAAATAATTAAATCCATCTTCAGGGCTGTTTTAATTTTTGCTAGTTCATTGCCCAAAATACTATTATTTGTTCTAAAAGTATTATTAATTTTTAGTATTATTTTTAAGAGTGAGGTTTGTTGGGAAAAGATATTTTTCACTGATTGCTTTTTGACATGTGCCATGTTTGTTTACTGATACTCTTGGATTATTATTCAACAATTTTATCGATTATTTGCTTTTTTAAAACCTTTAAAAAAGGTTTCAACCTTCTGCCTCAACCTTGACACCTGCATCTATTGCTAATAATTATATATTATATATAATGTAGCGTTTCCATTTGTTTAAACTAAAAGGCAAAATCTCTCTTTACAAAGACATGTTTATTCAATAGTTGGATTGAAAGAACCTAAGAGTCCTGACTTAACACCTTTGGGATCCATTGGTGTGCTAACAGTGCCTCAGGTCATCTCACACGCCAGGGCCAGAACTCTCTAATGCATTTTTTGGCCAAATGATCAAATTCCCATAGTCACATGGCAGATTTTAGTGGACAGCTAAAGGTTATTATAACAGCAAAGACGAAAACAGTGGTTTTGGTTAAGGTGTTGGACTGCTAACTGGAAGATACCACCAGGATGCCACTGCTGGGCCACTGAGCAAGGTCCCTGACCCCCAATTGCTCAGTTATATAAAAAAGAGATAACTGTAAGTAGCTCTAGATAAGAGGGCCCCAAATACCGTGAATGTAGTCTATTATCAATGGATAACATTAAAAGGTACAGTATGTTGAATTTTCTTTGCTTTAAAATTCTTTTATATATACGATTTAAAAACCCGCGCCTGTCCCTCTCTCAGTGTCCACAGTACGTGTCTGTGACTCTATGTAGCGATAGTTCTGTGCAATCACGCAGTGCTAAAGTTCACTGTGTTTAGTTCAGGGGTTGCATGAGGGGCTTTAATATTCATCCTGCATTTTTATTCTGTTTTGTCATAAAGTTTGCTCTATTATTAGGGTCTTTTATTTTGTTCCATCAAATAGTTTGTATGCTATTTTATTATAGTTTTCTTCCATGTGATACCGTGTATACATTGTGATTGAAAAAAGTGGACAGGCAAAAAAAAAAAATAGACAAGCAAACAAACACGAACAAACCCACATCACTGTCTTTAGATGCTTTATTTGTGTATCAGTGTTGCTAAAGGGTTTACAAAGAGTTTAATCCGTTTATTAGAGTTTGTATCTAAGAGCTGAGTTGCTTTGATTGTATGAAACATTTATTAGATGCTTTTCTCATTTCATGATTTTCTTTAAACATCACAGTCTTCGATGTAAGAGCTTAAATCACGATCTTTGCAGTATCTATGCCATGCCACCCTGCAAAAAAAAGGATAACAAAAATGAATTGAAAATGAAAATGATATACCCCGTGCATTGCGGTCCAAAAGTCTCAGACCACATTAAAAATCTGGGATTTTGTTGTTGTTAATTATTTATATTATAGGGAAGGTTTACTATTCGGTCAAACATGGATCATTAGATTGGCCATGTAGCGTATATATGTGATGAAAACCTCTGTGTTTAATTAAAACAAAATGAGAAAAATACCAAACTGATTTTTTAGCAGTGTCTTAGTTATTTTTGACCCCACACTATAATCAAACAGTGTTCTATGCATTAAACTGATGAGGTAGTCTTACCATGCAGTGATGCCCTGATGTCTGACTATAGTCTTGGCACATTCGGCTGCTTCAGTGATGTCATCGGTAAGAAGCTCTATTGAAGAAAGCAAATGTTAGGGCAACAACATGAGCAAAAACGACTTCATAGCTTATATGTAAATATGTAATTATCAGAAATGAAGGGCTTTTCCTTCCTTAGAAAAGGACAGATGTATGAAAAGGTTCTTACCACTGCAGGAGATTTGACAGCCGTTGGCACTACGGAATTTGCCATTGCTGCACCACCAGCGGTTGTTTATCTGGAAAATGCCGTAGTCCGTCGAGCCATTGCTGTTTTCGTTGAGAGCTTTGGTGTTGTAGCCAGATTCATGCTTGGCCATGCAAACCCCTAAAAAATACAGCAAATGCTGTCTGGCAACATGAATACTTCAAAAATCTTTCCAAAATGTGTGTGTGTGTGTGTGTGTGGTGTGTGAGTGCTGCAGACTGGTATGTCACACCCAGTTTGAGGCAAGTACACATCCATGGATAGATGTGGCACTATCCACACACTCACACTTCGGGGCAGTTTATCTTACCCAATCCATTTACTGAAATGTTTTTGGGAAGTAATACAAAAAACCTACATGGACATCCAGTCAGGAACTGTTAACCAGTGAGACAGTCGTGCTTCCTGCATTATATTAGCTATAGAAAGAAAGGGTATTTTCTGCAACACCTTTACCCGCCACAGCTTCCAGCCTGCACACTAACAATGACAGTCTGTATAACATATTAAAAATAATGTTTTACTCACAGTTAGCCAGACTGATGCCACGGTACCCAGCCAAGCCTTTTTCTTTCATAGCTACCGCCAGTTCACAGCGTTCATAGACTTTAGCACTGGCAACAGTCAGGAGCAGAAGAAACACCAAAGACTTCATTGTGCTGCAGTTTAAGATCTAATCACTCCAAAGTTTCCTGTGTTCTCTGTTTTTAACGCTGCACTTTATATAGACAGAAAATTAAGTGTGGGGTTTTTGAAGATTGTGCAAGCTTTCTTTACACTTTCACTTTACTAAGAGAAGTGAAACTGGCAAAATATATATATTTGTGTACTAATTTGTCCTGGTATTAAAAAAGCGCTTCAGCACAGTGATCTTACTGAGCTAAAATTGATGATGAATTTGTTATGGTAAGGGGCAGTGGTGGCTCAAATGGTTAAGTTGCTGATCTGAAGACCAGAAACACCTGGGTTCAAGCCCCACCCACTATTTTTTTTGCATTCTACTGAAACTAATGTAAATATGGATAGTTAATGATTTGGTCACTGCACACGGTGTGTGTGTGTTAGGAAATAACATTAGTCATTTTAGAGGCGTGAAGCTGATGTGGAGTACAACAAACTATAAAACACGTATGAGTGGAATGGCTGACTAATGTAGATGTAATTGATATAAATATATAATAATGTGTACATATATAACAGAACATTTCTTTCTTATGTATTTTTAACAGGTGGATTGGAGCGTTAAAGACATCAGTAGGAAAATGGCTGCCTTGGCATCAGGCACTTCAGGACTACATGAGTCGCCCTCCTGAAGAAACCAAAATGTAACCAGGACTCATCAGCTGCTGGACTGTGCTGGAGGTGGAAATGCACTTTGTTTTCCAAACTTTCAGAATATTCTTATTTCAGTTTCATTTTTTAAATCTTTGTTTCATTTTCTGTACATTCTGATCATTTGGAGAATTGATTCTTAATAATAAGTTTCTTTTTTGTAAGTCACTCAAAGCAAAAAACTCTTTCTCTCTCTCTCAGACACACACACACACACACACACACACACACACACACACACACACAGGTTCTGCAACACATAACAGTTAGCATAGCTTACCTGCTATTCCCTGTGCTAAATAAATAAATCCATCTTCAGGGCTGTTTTTTGTTTTAATTTTTGCTAGTTCATTGCCCAAAATACTATTATTTGTTCTAAAAGTATTATTAATTTTTAGTATTATTTTTAAGAGTGAGGTTTGTTGGGAAAAGATATTTTTCACTGATTGCTGTTTGACATGTGCCATGTTTGTTTACTGATACTCTTGGATTATTATTCAACAATTTTATCGATTATTTGCTTTTTAAACCTTTAAAAAAGGTTTCAACCTTCTGCCTCAACCTTGACACCTGCATCTATTGCTAATAATTATATATTATATATAATGAAGCGTTACTATTTGTTTAAACTAAAAGGCAAAATCTCTCTTACAAAGACATGTTTATTCAATAGTTGGATTGAAAGAACCTAAGAGTCCTGACTTAACACCTTTGGGATCCATTGGTGTGCTAACAGTGCCTCAGGTCATCTCACACGCCAGGGCCAGAACTCTCTAATGCATTTTTTGGCCAAATGATCAAATTCCCATAGTCACATGGCAGATTTTAGTGGACAGCTAAAGATTATTATAACAGCAAAGATGAAAACAGTGGTTTGGTTAAGGTGTTGGACTGCTAACTGGAAGATACCACCAGGATGCCACTGCTGGGCCACTGAGCAAGGTCCCTGACCCCCAATTGCTCAGTTATATAAAAAAGAGATAACTGTAAGTAGCTCTAGATAAGAGGGCCCCAAATACCGTGAATGTAGTCTATTATCAATGGATAACATTAAAAGGTACAGTATGTTGAATTTTCTTTGCTTTGCTTTAAAATTCTTTTATATATACGATTTAAAAACCCGCGCCTGTCCCTCTCTCAGTGTCCACAGTACGTGTCTGTGACTCTATGTAGCGATAGTTCTGTGCAATCACGCAGTGCTAAAGTTCACTGTGTTTAGTTCAGGGGTTGCATAATATATGCTTTAATATTCATCCTGCATTTTTATTCTGTTTTGTCATAAAGTTTGCTCTATTATTAGGGTCTTTTATTTTGTTCCATCAAATAGTTTGTATGCTATTTTATTATAGTTTTCTTCCATGTGATACCGTGTATACATTGTGATTGAAAAAAGTGGACAGGCAAAAAAAAAAAATAGACAAGCAAACAAACACGAACAAACCCACATCACTGTCTTTAGATGCTTTATTTGTGTATCAGTGTTGCTAAAGGGTTTACAAAGAGTTTAATCCGTTTATTAGAGTTTGTATCTAAGAGCTGAGTTGCTTTGATTGTATGAAACATTTATTAGATGCTTTTCTCATTTCATGATTTTCTTTAAACATCACAGTCTTCGATGTAAGAGCTTAAATCACGATCTTTGCAGTATCTATGCCATGCCACCCTGCGAAAAAAAAGGATAACAAAAATGAATTGAAAATGAAAATGATATACCCAGTGCATTGCGGTCCAAAAGTCTCAGACCACATTAAAAATCTGGGATTTTGTTGTTGTTAATTATTTATATTATAGGGAAGGTTTACTATTCGGTCAAACATGGATCATTAGATTGGCCATGTAGCGTATATATGTGATGAAAACCTCTGTGTTTAATTAAAACAAAATGAGAAAAATACCAAACTGATTTTTTAGCAGTGTCTTAGTTATTTTTGACCCCACACTATAATCAAACAGTGTTCTATGCATTAAACTGATGAGGTAGTCTTACCATGCAGTGATGCCCTGATGTCTGACTATAGTCTTGGCACATTCGGCTGCTTCAGTGATGTCATCGGTAAGAAGCTCTATTGAAGAAAGCAAATGTTAGGGCAACAACATGAGCAAAAACGACTTCATAGCTTATATGTAAATATGTAATTATCAGAAATGAAGGGCTTTTCCTTCCTTAGAAAAGGACAGATGTATGGAAAGGTTCTTACCACTGCAGGAGATTTGACAGCCGTTGGCACTACGGAATTTGCCATTGCTGCACCACCAGCGGTTGTTTATCTGGAAAATGCCGTAGTCCGTCGAGCCATTGCTGTTTTCGTTGAGAGCTTTGGTGTTGTAGCCAGATTCATGCTTGGCCATGCAAACCCCTAAAAAATACAGCAAATGCTGTCTGGCAACATGAATACTTCAAAAATCTTTCCAAAATGTGTGTGTGTGTGTGTGTGTGAGTGCTGCAGACTGGTATGTCACACCCAGTTTGAGGCAAGTACACATCCATGGATAGATGTGGCACTATCCACACACTCACACTTCGGGGCAGTTTATCTTACCCAATCCATTTACTGAAATGTTTTTGGGAAGTAATACAAAAAACCTACATGGACATCCAGTCAGGAACTGTTAACCAGTGAGACAGTCGTGCTTCCTGCATTATATTAGCTATTATATTATATTAGCCCGCTTATATTAGCTATAGAAAGAAAGGGTATTTTCTGCAACACCTTTACCCGCCACAGCTTCCAGCCTGCACACTAACAATGACAGTCTGTATAACATATTAAAAATAATGTTTTACTCACAGTTAGCCAGACTGATGCCACGGTACCCAGCCAAGCCTTTTTCTTTCATAGCTACCGCCAGTTCACAGCGTTCATAGACTTTAGCACTGGCAACAGTCAGGAGCAGAAGAAACACCAAAGACTTCATTGTGCTGCAGTTTAAGATCTAATCACTCCAAAGTTTCCTGTGTTCTCTGTTTTTAACGCTGCACTTTATATAGACAGAAAATTAAGTGTGGGGTTTTTGAAGATTGTGCAAGCTTTCTTTACACTTTCACTTTACTAAGAGAAGTGAAACTGAAACTGGCAAAATATATATATTTGTACTAATTTGTCCTGGTATTAAAAAAGCGCTTCAGCACAGTGATCTTACTGAGCTAAAATTGATGATGAATTTGTTATGGTAAGGGGCAGTGGTGGCTCAAATGGTTAAGGTGCTGAGTTGCTGATCTGAAGACCAGAAAAACACCTGGGTTCAAGCCCCACCACTGGCAAGCCAGCCACTGTTGGGTCCTTGAGCAAGACCCTTAACCGCTCCAGGGGTGCTGTATCATAGCTGACTCTGCACTCTGACCCCCAACTTACTAAGATGGGATATGCAAAAAAAAAAGCATTTCATTGGCTCTGTACATGTACCTTGCACAATGAATTGAATATTTTATTTTATTTTTTTTTTAAAGTTTAAGTTCTAAGTTCTATTTTCAGATTGGTTTCAGGCCTTATTCGTATGTGGAAATAAATCAGATATGAATCGGATACATGCATCAGCGTCTTCCATGTAAGCAGTCAGATCAGATTTTCACCTGTTAATGCGAGTCGAATGTCACTGAATAAGCGACAGTGGCGCATAACATCAACTCAGACACCGAATGGAGATATACAGTATTTATGATAAACTGTGTATTTATTATTTTTGTTCACAATATGTTTTGTCTGTAAACATTTTGAAAATAATGCACGCACTATTGAAAAAAATATATATATAACTTACCGATCAGTGCTACATTTGTCCAGGCTTCAACAAGGGCTCTCCTTTTTTTTCACCTAAAGAAAGCATTGTTTTGCCAACCTTTAAATATAATGTTTATCAGTCCTCTAGAATAAAAAAACCCCAGCATGCTATAGTACATTCTGTAATATAATACAATGAACTATAAATTAATTTATCAGTATTAAAGTTTAATTTTTTCATGTCTGAATATTTAAAATAATTCCTGTATTCTAATAAAATTTCATGGCTACATGCAAAATATCTTTAAATCTTGTGCAGGCAAAAATCGAGTCCAGACAGTAATTATGCAACAAATCATGCAGAAATAAAAAAAAAAATAAACACGGAAACACCCCACTTACAGTTTCGAAATGTATTTGAACTGAAAACACTTACAGTATTTGCAAATCTATCATTAATTTTACCTTTGTTGTTCTTATCTCAGTGAGATTACCACTGTGCTGAAGTGCTTTTTTAATACCAGGACAAATTAGCACAAATATATATCTTGCCAGTTTCACTTCTCTTAGTAAAGTAAAAGTGTAAAGAAAGTTTGCATAATCTTCAAAAAACCCACACTACCATGTGACTCATTTATGTGTATATAAAGTGCAGAGTTAAAAACAGAGAACACATGAAACTTTGGAGTGATTAGATCTTAAACTGCAGCACGATGAAGTCTTTGGTGTTTCTTCTGCTCCTGACTGTTGCCAGCGCTAAAGTCTATGAACGCTGTGAACTGGCGAGAGCCATGAAAGCAAACGGCTTGGCTGGGTATGGGGGCATCAGTCTGGCTAACTGTGAGTAAAACATTATTTTTAATATGTTATACAGACTGTCATTTTATGTGCAGGCTGGAAGCTGTGGCGGGTAAAGGTGTTGCAGAAAATACCCTTTCTTTCAATAGCTAATATAAGCGGGATGCAAGTTAACAATCCAGTTCCTGACTGGATGTCCACGTAGGTTTTAAATCACTTCCCAAAAGAAATTCCAGTAAATGGATTAGGTAAGATAAACTGTCCCTAGGTGTGAGTGTGTGCAGGGTGAAGGTAATTTTGCAAAGCATGATGTGATCCTAGATTAACATCCTCTGTTATCAACTAATCATAACCATCTGATGTCACCAGTCTGTGTCATTTTTAAGAAAAACTATATTAAGATAGTTTATTATAGTTCAGGAACAACATTAGTGAATTGAGACTGTATTGAATGATCATGATCCAAAATATTATTTAGACTATTGAATCATAAACAATCTCTAATGCACGACTAAAAAAATGCTCTGGAACGGTGAACCTGTAAAACCGCAATAAAGCAACATTCTTACTATAAAACAGGGTTCATGTTTAATTAATTAAATCACAACCTTGTGAATTTAACAATCACAGGCCACATTTATTATAACCATAAATGATAAAAAAAATTAAGTCTATACATTTACTTTTTATTCATGCCTTCACACCTAAATACATTTTACTGTGCACACACATCTATTTTTTTACCTAGACTGCACATCCATGTCGCATGCAATTTCTCAGTACAGCATCTGATGTATTGCATGTCATTTAATTATTTCATGTTTTTTTAATTTAATAAATACTTTTATAATATCACATTTTGGTTTACAAGAAGAGAAAGATTTAAAAAGTGGATTAAGGCAAAATCACATCCATCATGTGTATATAGTGCCACATGTTGTCCTATCCATGGGTGTGTTCTTGCCTCAAACTCTTTCTTAACTCAAACTGGGTGTGGCATGCCAGTCTGCAGCACACACACATGCACACAAAATTTTGGAAAGATTTTTGAAGTATTCATGTTGCCAGACAGCATTTGCTGTAGTTTAAATGCTAATAAACTATTTTTTAGGGGTTTGCTTGGCCAAGCATGAATCTGACTACAACACCAAAGCTCTCAACCACAACACTGATGGCTCAACGGACTACGGCGTTTTCCAGATAAACAACCGCTGGTGGTGCAGCAATGGCAAATTCAGCAGCGCCAACGGCTGTAAAATCTCCTGCAGTGGTAAGAACCTTTCCATACATCTGTCCTTTTCTAAATATTAACATATAAGCTATAAAGTCATTCTCGCTCATATAGTTGCCCTAACATTTTCTTTCTTAAATAGTTCTTCTTACCGATAACATCTCCCAAGCGGCTCAGTGTGCCAAGACTATAGTCAGACAGCAGGGCATCACTGCATGGTAAGACTACCTCATCAGTTTAATGCATGCATAGAACACTGTTTGATTATAGTGTGCGGTCAAAAATACCTAAGACACGGCTAAAAAATCTATCAGTTTGGCATTTGTTTCCAAATGAACACAGAAGTTCATCCATGTTTGATCAAATAGTAAACCTTCCCTATAAAATAAATAATTTAAAATTCCAATTGAACAAAAAAAAAAAAACAACAATGACAAAATCCCTGTTTTCTATGTGGTCGCAGATTTTTGGATCGCAACACATGGGGTATATAATTTTATTAATATTTATCCTATTTTCTTTTTCTTTTTTTTGCAGGGTGGCATGGCGTAGATACTGCAAAGATCGCGATTTAAGCTCTTACATCGCAGGCTGTGGTGTTTAAACAAAATCATGAAATGAGAAAAGCATCTAATAAATGTTTCATACAATCAAAGCAACTCAGCTCTTAGATACAAACCTTCTGATTACTTTGTAAACACTTTAGCAACATTACTACACAAATAAAGCATCTAAATGCAGTCATGTGTGTTTATTCACGTTTGTTTGCTTGTCTTTTTTTTTTGCTTGTCTACTTTTTTTAATCAAATGTATACACTGTATCACACAAATTAAAATGGCATACAAAATATTTATAAAAGACAATAAAATGACCCTATAATAAAGCAAACTTTATGACAAAACAGAATAAAATTGCAGGATAAATAGTAAAGCCCCTCATGCAACCCCTGAACTAAACACAGTGAACTATAGCACTGCCTGATTGCACAAAAACAAACAAACAAACAAAACCCCAACTACATTATAGGAGTTTTCTCCAGTTAGCAATGGATGGAGGTGGAAAGGTGGAGGCTGTAGCTCCCTCTAGTGGCAGCTGCAGAGCGACATATACGCAACAGAAACGTCAAAGTTTTAAAAAGAAAATTATTTACATGACTTATGTTACAGCTGTGTTTTACATTAGAACAAACATATGTAAAGACTTACATTAAAAAAATTGTTGAATAATAATAATAATCTAAAAGTATCAGTAAACAAGAGTTTAATTTATCAAGGAAGCAAACATGGCGCCCACATCCTGTATTTAAACAGGTAAAAATGTCGAACAACAATCAGTAAAAATGATCTTTTCCCAAAACGTCACTGTTAAAAATAATACTTAAAATTAATAATACTGTTAGAACAAATAATACTATTTAGGGCAATGACATAAAAAAAACTAAACAAATTTAAACAACCCTAAAGATGGATTCATTTATTCAGAACCAAAAATAGGTAAGCTATTGTAACTGTAATGTGTTTGTTAGTAACACAACGCTGTGCTGCGGTACCTGTGTGTGTGTGTGTGTGTGTGTGTGTGTGTGAGAGAGAGAGAGAGAGGGAGAGAGAGAGAGAGAGAGAGAGAGAGAGAGACCCAACCAATTGTGTCTGATTAGTTTAATTTTGTGTCTTTGAGCAAATAAAAACCAAAATTAATACTTATAATTATATTAGCGAATATTATAATGATGTAATGATTGTTATTTGATACAGAAGGTACAGAAAATGAAACTGAAATAAGAATATTCTGAAAGTTTGGAAAACAAAGTGCATTTCCACCTCCAGCACAGTCCAGCAGCTGATGAGTCCTGGTTACATTTTGGTTTCTTCAGGAGGGCGACTCATGTAGTCCTGAAGTGCCTGATGCCAAGGCAGCCATTTTCCTACTGATGTCTTTAACGCTCCAATCCACCTGTTAAAAATACATAAGAAAGAAATGTTCTGTTATATATGTACACATTATTATATATTTATATCAATTACATCTACATTAGTCAGCCATTCCACTCATACGTGTTTTATAGTTTGTTGTACTCCACATCAGCTTCACGCCTCTAAAATGACTAATGTTATTTCCTAACACACACACACCGTGTGCAGTGACCAAATCATTAACTATCCATATTTACATTAGTTTCAGTAGAATGCAGAAGTACCGTTTGTTTTCATTGAGGTTTTCGGCACAGAGGTAGAACACTTTGAACTCCTCAGATGGGGGTTTAAGTTCAATGGTGGACCTTCTGAATCCTAAAGGTTGTTCCTTCACTGTGTAACCATGCAGGTAGATCCCACCTGTGTATCACAGAAACATAGCAGTAGGACTGAATATAGCACAAAATGGAAATTACATTGTTGGAATTTTGATTAATAAGATTTCTCAACTTTTCTGTGTAGTCTCAGTCTCAGAATGTGGCAAACTAAACTGAAAATGCTTTCAAAAAGGAAGACCAAAGAGGAGGTATATGAATGCGATAAACGAGGATATGAAGTTAGTGGGTGTGAGTGAAGGGGATGTAGAGAATAGGGTTAGGTGGAGACAGATGATTCGCTGTGGCCTCCCCTAAAAAGGAACAGCCGGATGGAGAAGGTTGACTTTACATTTTAACCTAAACATGACAAATGTAAACTGTGATTGGTTGCTTGACATGTCAGTCGGACGCCATCTTGGCTAATAAAACCTGCTATGTAGTCCAGACATTTTGCTATCAATCTAAAAAAAAATCTAAATGTTAGGGTGACTGTCATAACAGTCATAACAGAAAAAAAAATCACTGTTTTATGGCCCTAATTATAAACTGATACTTATAAACTGTTAAACATTAGTGTCATATATGTTAGCATTTTTACTGCTTTAATGTAGATATTTTAATATGTACTCCTATTTCTAAGGCTGTAATTTAATAGTTAATATACATTTTAAAGGTGACACACCAACTGTATATGTTGATCGTATGCCAGAATAGAAGTAAAGGCATCCGTCCTTTAGGATGCAGTAGTACTGCATCCACGTGTCCTTGTTTTTGTCCAGTAAGTTTAGAAGGCCGAGGCACTCGGGGTTCTTCACAGCCAAAGGAGGAAGGTTTGAATTATGGCGTGTCACATCCACCCACACATGATTCTGAAACATGAATCACCATTATTACAGTTCAAACTGTTACCATGACGACACCGGAGAGGACATTTGCTGACTGTAAAACAATGATTAAGCTTTGCAATTTGTTCCTGTGCTCTTTAGTTTTTTGATAAGTCAATTAGGTTACATTGAATATTCTATTGGCTTTAATGCGCTAGTGCTTTAGCATAATTAACAGTGAAAAACAGTGCTTATCTTAGTTGGGTTAAATATCCTAATATCCTATTATTATCAGTATAGTATATTTGCAAGTCTACTTTGTTTAGTCCCTATAAGATATCTTGACTATTGTACAGAAATGTACATTCGTCCCAGGTTTTACCGGCGTAATAGGATGAACTGCTCGTTCCAAAACTTCCAACCATCTGAAAAAAAGGGGAAAAATGACAAAGACACAGCAGCATGTTACTCAGAACAAGATACAGCACAATCATTTAATCAGTACATTAAAGCATTAGCCACTGACGAATAAGGACATGCTGCCCATCAGGGCTTATCAGCATCTCATTAAAAGAGTAAAAACAATCCATATCTGTTTTACGGAGTGGATTCAATCATTAACAATTTATAAGGAATGAATTTTAAAATAGGTATGAGTAACTTGATACTAGTGATTGAAAAGAGCGAGAGAGGGAAAGAAAGAGAGAGAGAGACAGAGAGAGAGAAAGAGAGAGAGAGAGAGAGAGAGAGAGGCAGATGAAGAAAGAGATACCGAGACACAAGCGAGGGAAAAAGACTAACAGAAGAAAAAGAAAGACAGTGAGAAAGAGACAGATGGAGATAGAAAGACAAACAGGCCAGAAAAGAAAGAGAGCATGAGAGAGACACAAAGACAGAGAGCGATAGAGAGAGAGATTTCACTGTTGCTTAAATGTTCACCTTCGCATTTCTTGGTTGGACATAGCGCAGAAGTAATAAACACGATTTCCAGCAACAGGAGAACATTTAAACACGAACGGTTTCCCCAGGCTGGTGTCAGCCTCGACCACTGCACCTTCCAACCGCATGCCAGACAAAGCATGACTCTTTCCTTCATCCTGTTTTACACACACACACACACACACACACACAGGTCTAAATTTTGACCCTCCCCATTTAAGAATAATTTATTATTTAATGATTTTTTTTACAGTCATATCGATACAGTTAATCTAAAAAAACTAAATTAAACGCACTCTCTTGTTTCTGTAGTAGTAAAGGCAGCAGTCATGTCTGAGCACAAACCACCTCTTCCTCCAGCCTTTAAGGAAACTGGACTGGGTGCGCTTGTGCAGGTAGCCTCGACACACAGGCTTCGGCGTGTTCGGGGTACGACCGATGTCTGAGCCAATTGTCAGAATCAGGAGATCTGGACCTGTTTGACATGACACAAAATTTAAGAGGAAAAACGATTTTTTTTTGAAGCGTTAATGGTTAACACCTCATTATTTGTGGTCATATCAGTGTTTCTATCATGTTTTTATTCTCCTTGCCTATAGGGGAAGCTGACTTTAACCTGTCAATCAGATTTTTTTTAAATCTTGCTTTCCATCTTTTATCATTTGATAAATTTGTTACTTTTCTACTAAAAATGTAATTTTTAATGTCTACATATATATATAAGACTTAGATGCAGGATTGTCCCAATTTAACAATTAATGTTTAAAATAACAGCAGTCCAGAAATGAGTGCACTAGAACAGGTGCAGTAGGGCATCTCGGAAAATGCTAAATGAGTCAGATAGCACTAAAAGTGTCTGTCCCACCCCTCCTGCAAATCGCTTTTAAAGCCACGCCTACTGAACGCCCAAAAGTCCAAACACTAGACGACCACAGACAATATTACTATATTAATACATCATTTGTCATTCACAAGTGAGAAAACTTTTTAGCACAGTTAGTAACAGTACTAAAATACCA
The DNA here is from genome assembly GCA_005784505.1 of Bagarius yarrelli. Classification (NCBI taxonomy): domain Eukaryota; kingdom Metazoa; phylum Chordata; class Actinopteri; order Siluriformes; family Sisoridae; genus Bagarius; species Bagarius yarrelli. Next base: position 1,638,579 of record VCAZ01000099.1, read on the forward strand.
AAGTATACTCCAGTAATGCATTAGAATTGAATTAAACAATGGAGACACCACACTGATATTTATTCAGGTTTTCACTCTGTTCTGATTGTGTATTTCTCCTTTGGTGGATACTTTTACATTTATGGCATGTGGCAGACGCCCTTATCCAGAGCAACTTACATTTATCTCATTCATACAACTAAGCAATTGGAGGTTAAGGACCTTGCTCAGGGGCCCAACAGTCATGACTTGGTGGAGCTGGGAATCAAACCCACAATCTTTGCATTGGTATCCCAACATCTTAATAATGAGCCAAAACTTCCTCCACTTTTACACGACTGTTTAACATTGGTTGTTGGGAAGAAAGATTTCTGTCTGCTCGCCATTCTCACTCTGTCTGCACAGCTTACGTGAACGTGCTAAAGACATATCCTGTCTGCACAAACGTGGTGGGCCACAGTGGTATGCAATTACATGTTCACAGGCAGGTAGGAAACCCTATCCTAATTTTTAGACCAAACATTTTGATTTGATGACAATTTTCTCATCCCTACACTTTAAACAGATAAAATAAATATATAAAAACATTTACACCAGTTAACCTAATGACTGCTATCGAGATGTAAAGAGACTTTTCAACAAGCAAAATAAAAATGTTTCTGAAAATAATCACCTATTATAACTTTAATTATGGCAAAATGTCGATAATCCGAACTGTTGTTTTCTGTAAGTTTGCCATACCTTGCCGTGCGAGGTCAACTGCCTCTGAGTGTGGCACACCTGTGACATCAGTACCATTAACTGCCAGCACATAGTCTCCCACTTTTAACCCCGCCTCCTCTGCTGCTCCATCTGCAACCGTCAGGAAAACTGTTTATGACTTTATGATAAATTGTAGTGTAACGGTGTAATTTTGTTTTGAATGCTGTTTATACATTTATTTTTTTTACACTGCAGCTAAAGCCACAGCATGAAGGCAAATAACAGCGCAGTTGAATTGGTCATAAGCTGATTTTATTCAATTTATTCATTGCACTTACTTGTGTCAACTTCTGTCACGATAATTGGTTTGGAGTACTGAATTCTGAAGCCCCACGGATATTCTCCCATTCCTTTGCTAATTTTCACAGTTCGCTCACGAACTAAAAATAAAACAAAGATAAAAACATTTAACATCATTTATTGCTATGTTATTTTATATGTATGGTAATTTGCTATAAAAAGTTCACTCACCTGCTACAGGTCGAGAGCGGTTGCTAAGACATTGCATAGTTTCATTTGGATGAGCATCATCTCCCCGATAAATCCATGATGCTGAGTGAAACGTCTCCGTATAAAAACCTCTTTCTTCGATGTCCTGAAGTGACATGTCAATTGAGCGAGTGTCCTCAGAATTCAGTGTATCTTCAAAGTGATATAAAAAGTTAAACAAAAACAAATAACATTATCTTGCGGTCTATGCAGAATAAGTCTCACTGAGTGACTATACTGACTTCATCTGCTTTTTTTGGTAGTGATTAATTTTTGTTTTTGTTGCAATTAACAAATTTAGGCAAACAAAATTTAGGCATGTGACAAAATAAAGAGTTTTTGCTTCCCAGCTCCAGTCCCTGCTTTGATCGTGAGCTCTTGTTTCAGACTGTTTACGATTCCGGTGTCTGAGTGTGTTTCCTTCAGGTGTTAAGCATGCCATGAGGTTGACCACTCTTAATTACCCTTTTAATTTTAATGAGCGTGTTTTCGTGTGTTGCCCTTTAAGGAACTTTTGACTGGAACAGGCTCGGAATCCATTGTGACCCCAATGAATTCAGGATAAAACAGTTACTGAAAATGAATGAATAAAATAACTCTTATGAATGCATTATTAAGTTTCCCTCAAGTCTTCCCAGATCTCTGCTGACCACTGTAGGTCTGTGATTATATACAGACTCTCTGTAAACTTTTATAACCTATTACCTGATTCGTCAGTGATGTTGCTAGTCGAACTCTCTTCTGCAGACCCCCAGTGTCTGCTTTCTCTGAACAGCTTGCGTTTCTTAGCCCAGCGTTCAGAAGTTTCTTCAAGGATGCTGTCTCTTGGTTTCAGGTGCTCCTTGACCTTTGCTGAGGCTATAAAGAAAAAACCCCCACAAATAACAGGAGTTGCTACATCAAATAATTACAGTTTGTACTGTACAAACTAAAATATTTGGAGATTCATTTATTTTCTCCAAATCTATTGTTACATATCACATTTTTGTGGTTGAAAAACGTCTATACCTGTCTTCTTAAGACGTTTCTCTGTTTGGTTACAGGTCCTAGCTGATTGTAAGGAGGTACGTCTTGCTGTTATGTGGGAGAGCTGTTTGTGCTCCGACACATCTGGATTTTGTTTCTGGACCTCAAGTGCTTCTTTTGGAGATGCAGAATTGGGTCCCTTTACTGACTGGTGGTTCTGTTCACTTACCGAGTTACTGTGCAGAGTTTTTTGCTCATAACCCCCTTTAACAGTCGCTATTGAGCTTTGCATTTGGCTCTCATATGCTTGTACTTTTTTGTGTAACTTGTTTGTAGTGCGTTCTTCTGAGCTCCAAACTGACGGTGTGGTCACTTGGATAAGTAGATTCTTCGAATCGTCATCAGTTAGAACTACTGGATTTTCCGCTTCCATCTCTTCATCGAAACCACTTTCAGCTACCTCACTTTGTTCCAGTGGGTCTGCTGAGATACTCTCCCAATCAGCTTTGCCCACACATATTTGATCTCCAATCTCTGCTGCCTCTAATTGCTCATGTTGGCACTTTGGATGGACATCTTTCAGAGTCTTGTCACACACTGATGAATAAAATAGGGTCTTTGTTGAAATGAGTGACCTGATGTTAGGAATAATGGTGTGAGCCCCATGGCAGGAGCTTGAGCTTGGTTGGGAACTGCCTTCTTTCTCAGCGGGTAGATGGTATCTAGCAGTTCTTTCTGCCTGACAGAAAAGTGACTGCATAAAAAATAAGGAGAGCGTGCCAGAGGAAAAAGATGCTCTGCATAAAGATTTGCTTTCTACATTGTGATCTGAGTGATACACCACTTCTGGGTATGTTCTCCGTCTTTTTTTAAAGACGTCTGCGTAAATACTTGAATGAGAATTGTTATGCATTTGGATATCTTCTTTTTGGTTGTGATTTAGCAAGAGGGTTGTTTGAGAATCAAGTTCATAAGGTTGAGTATCTGCCTTTGATATTAAAAACTGGTCCTTCGATAGCAAACCCTCTGGGTCATTCTGAGAGGCTTCCCATTTTTTTAACACATTGCTGTCGTTTATATGACAAGACACTATGCTCTCTGTAAGGTCCTGTAGCATATCATTTTTCATGTCAGCGGATCTGGAGGGAGAAGTAACATCAGTTATCGTCTCTTCGCAGTCACTGTCGGCTTGTGATAATCTTCTACGTGTTAGCCAAATACCATGAGGTGATGAGCAAGTAGATTTTCCGTCCACCAGTGTAAAATCTGTGTGTGGGTCTTCACCAGGTTGGGGTAGGCAGAAGTGTTCCTTGCAGCAGCTTTTACGGCATTCTGTATTCTCTTGGCCGCTTGGTTTTCTTGCTGAATCTTTATTCGTCTTCGGTTCTGTCATCACTTCAAATCCAACATTTTCGAAGAGTTTGGAGTTTTGCTCAAATGTTTTTGTACATTGATTCCACGAATATTTGATGACACCTTCTTTGTTGGATGTTTGATGGTTTTGGTTCTCATTTTCCTTTTCCTTTTCCATTTCCTTATCATTTTGTTGAATAGAAGTGGTCTTGGTGTCAGATTTCTCTGACTGTACCATCTCACTGATCTCTACTCTTACATCTGAGCTTTCGTATTTAACCTTGGATGCAGTGATTTCTATCACAATGCTGGCTTTTTCTCCCAAATCACTGAGTGTCAGTGAGTGTGTGATCTTTAGCTTCTTGTCCTTATCCACTTGCACTGTAATGTTGGCTTTTTCCTTTTCCTTGCTAGAGATTTCAGTTTCCTTTTCCTCTTCATCGGAGGAAAAGACTTCTTTGTAAAAAGAGTCCGTCTCTCCTTTTTCCGTGGTATGGTCTTCCTTAATCATATAATCTAATGGAGTTTTGATGTTGTTTTGGAAAGAGACGTTTGAAGAGATGTTCTCTGTAGACACAATAATAATAATATTTCAGTTGTCCATATTTGATTCATACAACACAGACTAGATATTTTTTCCTAGATGTTATGTGGTCAGAACTAAATGGTACCCAATAAAAATGTAAAGAAATGTGACCATCAATTTGACATCCGATATAGATAAATTTGAAATGGCCGCAATCATTGTACCTTACAAACAACAATAAAAAATACAGGACAAAGTGTTTTTGCTACAATTGCCGCACAAGCACAATTTTAAGGCCCCCAATGTGTGTGACTGACCTTACTGAAGTATGGTGTCCTACAGCAGACTCACTTATTCATGTCAATAGGGTTTCAGTGTCTACTAATCCTGCACCCTCCATGCATTTGCTTCAAAACAGCATGTGACTCAAACACTCTTTAAAGGATTAGTTTCTACACCCTGCCCAGACCAGAACTCACGTTTCAGGCTGAAGGAACTTTTTCTTCTGCGACTGTTCCTCCTCTTCCGTTTACTCATTCTGCTTCTGTGTAAAGTATCATTAGATATTACTATCACAAAAGTCTATAAATCACAAAAGTCTATAAATTCGTTCTTTCTTTCTTTCTTTCTTTCTTTCTTTCTTTCTGTCTTACGTCCAATAAGGTTCCCTTTTATTAGCCTTAAACAATATAAAATTTTATATTATATAAGAAATCCTCAGCCAAATGATGATTAGTCACGTGAACTGAAGTCCAGTGTACAGATTGTCTAGTACTGTGGGTACAGTGTAATGCCTTTACTGTATACTGTATGTATAGGGATAAATCCAGAGATAAATTCAGGTATATAAATATAAATATACATTGTAAACATTTACATTTTTATTCTGAAATTAAAATTTCCCTTAAAGCTGTTGTTATATGTTAACGACACACTGTTTTCACAAAAATATTATATTTACAATATAAACATTTTTATTCACACCGTATACATTAACTGTAATTTCTCTATTCTTTGCTCAACAAAGACAAAAGTTTTTACACAAAGTTTAATTTTAAATCTCAAAATTGTTCTAATCGTTCCAAAATTCAAGTAATAAGTAATGCATTTAATTATTCTTATTTAAGAACTTATTTCTTTTACTTGTCAATGTTTTATTTTTTGTATTTATTCTTTATGTATGCTAAATACAAATATGAGCACATCAGCAGTATTAGCTTGTAATTCCATAACAACTCAGAATCCAACAAATATCTTCTCATACCTTAAAGTATACACCAACCCAGTCAGTCCTTTTCTCATTTGAAAAAAATAAAATAGTTTAGCAATGATTACATTATATACAAAGAAGCAGCATTACCTGTCATCTAGACACTGCTCCACTTCTTATTGTTCTATTTCTGCACTAAAGACGTGAAGCAGCTTAGTAGCTCTAATCCTATGGCTACACGTGATGTCAGGTTTGTCTGGGAGTCGTTCTACATTCAAGTTCAACAGCACTGATTGGATGTTTTCAAAAATTAATACCCCAAAGGGCCCAAAATAATACAATCTAAATAGTCAGATGTACTAAAGTCTGTGCTTCTAAACTGTTGGTTGAAGTAAATGTCAGTGTACATTCACTTTGTTATAGCAAATATTTAACAACAAAATCCATTTAGGTTTTGCATCTGAAATCCTTAAATTAATCATTTATTATATTTTTATAATCATTTTTAAAACCCTTAACATTTTAATACGGTGAAATTCAGAAACTTTTTCAGGAACATTTGCAGTAGTATATGAAAAAATTAGAAAATTTCTGTGTACTGAAAGTTTATTCTGTACATTGCTATCCAGCTAGCTAGCCAACTTTGCAATTTTATCTAGTAAGCTAGATAAATCTTTGGCTAGATACAACCTCCCTATGTAATACTTTATGTTTCATAATAATTGATTCATCTTAATGAGAGATTGAGACATGAGTGTGTCAGGGGTGTGTCAGAATAAAGGGTGTTAGTGTGTTATAACTATACTTTATCTAAAAATAATACTTCTAATAATAATACTTTACCAATGTTTCCTTTCAAATTTACTATCTCGGGCCTTTACGCCCACACTCGTCAGAGATTAATTCCAAGAGTTGTATGTTATATCCCACCAAATTCACTAAACCTTAAACTTAATTTGTTACCTATACACACTTATTTCTAGATAATATTTACAGTTTCAACAGGGAGTTCCATCATCTGAATCCTGATGTATGGGAAAAAAAGGAAGTAAGGAAATTATTAGTTATTCTTATCCTTTTTTTATTTCAAGATTGGTGACTTATTTATTTGACTGGTAAGTTCGCTGTAAAAGTTAAACTAAAAGTAAATGATTCCATATTTCAATTATATCATTTATTGGCATAAATGCTGTTTAACCACAGGGCTAACTAACTTTGTACTTGTCAAATCACCTGTGGAGGTACCAAAAGATTTAGGCACTTTGCTAACACACACTTTAGGACCCTTGCTAAGTGTTTCTAGTTACAGTACCTGTGTTTTCAAATGTCAAAGAACCTTGTTTTAATACCTCCAAATGCATTACAGATGTTTTGTCGTTTCATCAAGCCTGCATCGTGTCATAGGCTTATTCAATGATAGTAACTTGGCTGATCATAACCAGTTTTATACATTCATAACCATAATCATAACCAGTTATGATTTTATTCATTGTCCACTAGATGGCGAGATAATTCAAGCATTTTGGCTTGGGGTTTGTAGGTCTGTCTGGCTCCTTGCCTAAATTTTAGTCTACACTAGATTCTAAAACTGCTACATAATGCAACATCTGCTAATGTCAGGACAGTAAGTCAGGACAGGTCTGCTTAATTATTTATTTACTTTTTGACCTTGCTGGACCTTCTTGGGGGATCTGACATTATACAATAAATTATAAATTACAAAGTGCTTGTAACAATATTTATTGCTCTGGTTACTTTTGCATCTATGCTTAAGCTAGATTTTTGTACATTGAGCTTGTCTGCGTTGTGGCTCATGTATGTGAACTAGATTCTGACCTCGTGTCTGGTTCGATTAGGTCAGCTGAGGATCAGTATTGACTTCAGACCTTCTCCATATGGCCGGCACATAAGGGCAAAAGATGCTCCTGTGACAATCCAAGCATGTGTACTGATTTGTTTTGTAGCAGATTTTGAAAATTATATTCATATTATCGTTCTGCTAAAAAGAAACTATTAAATGTTTCATCAACAACAGATAATTTGGTGTAAAAAGTGAAATCCTGCAGTCAATACTATGGATCCTCTATTGGTGAGGGATGATGATCTCCTAATCCACGGATTTTAGTTTCTGAGTTCAAATCCCAGAACAGACTGAGAGCCATGATAAGCTCTATATGATACTTTATTTTTAACTAGAGTGGAAACCAAAACCCATTATCATTCATTTAATTAACATATTTATTATTGGATTTTTAAGTAGAATTAGTCTATTTGTCGAACTAAATTTGATTTAATCCAAATCTAATTATCTCAGTATTAAGTAAGCCTAAAATATAAACCTAGACAAAGTGTCATTATTTGAATTAATACACTAATCTTAATGCTAAATAATCTGGATTACAGATTCAGGTCAGATGAATTTTGGGCCTTATGAAAGAATATGAACCGCAAAACCTATTCGGCACATTTACTACTATTAAAACAGATACATGTGCCCCCCAAAGTGTGTGGGCCCCTAAAACCTATGATCACCACATCCCTACCACTATACATCTAAATCTGCAGGTAAGTGTTAGCCCAAGATGTTAGATTGAAGATTCAAAGATCATAGGCTCAATTTCCAGCACCACCAAGCCACCAATGCTGGGCTCCTGAGCAAGGCCCTTAATCCTCAACTGCTCAGTTGGATTGAAATGTGATAAATGTAATTTGTTCTGGATAAGGACGTCTGCCATATGCCAGAAATGTAAATGATAGTGGTGGATAGTTATAAAGATGTGAAGTGGATGATCCCTTACTAAGATTCCGTTTTTTTTTATTTATCAAATTATCCACAAAGACCAAGAGAAGATGCTATATAAATAGCTTGAGCTACAGAGTTGAGATAATTGCGTTTCATGTGAAACTGAAACATTTTTTTTCTCACAGGCTAATAGCTGGAAAAAATGGCTTTAACGCATGAGAAAGAATTTATTGGAAACAAGCTGAGTGAGATGCGAGGGACCTCGTCCGTTTACAGAAAAGCAGCATGAAATTTTCCTTCATGAAATGACACGTCAAAGATTCTACAACACTTGAGTTAACGACGCTGCTATTTTTACCCTGTGCTACATTATTTAGCATAATTAAGCCTAAATCACTGTATGAAGCCTCCTTTTTATCAGTGCCTGTTCTGTGCTGTGTAGTCAGTCAGCTGTACACACTGTTGGCTGAAAACCGGGCGTCTGCTGGAATATTTTTGCTGCGATATCCTGTAATTTGGTGGTTATATTAAATGCTAAAAGCAACCGAAAGAAATGGAATGAATTAGTCTTTAAATGATTTGATGCAAACAACCAGGCTTGAACTTTTCATTGTTACATTATGCAAAACAGCAGACTGGAGGAAGGGATGTTTAATTAGCTAATTAGCATTCAAAGCCATTCAGACATCTTTCTCCTCTCTCGCTGTTGCTCTATTGAAGACAGCTAATCGTATAACCTCGGCTTCTTGTGAGTGCTATGGCTTATGACTTCAATTCATTAACAAAGCTCTTTCCTCTTTCTTTACCAACTTCCTCTTACTAACCCACAGAGATAAGTAAAGAGGTCTTTTAAAAGTATGCCAGGTTATGGTGCAGCAGAGCAGCTGACAATAATGTAATAAATGATGGATGACAAAAGCGATGTCGTTTTTTTAGCCGATGGTTTATGCAGTATGACTGTTAATAGATTTTGCTGATTGGTTATTAAGCTGTGGAAATTTGAAAAAGGAATAAATTTCTTGCTCTTATGCAAGTGTTGCATTGGGTGTTTATTATTTTTAAGATTTCCAGCATTCGGAAAGAAACACACTTATTTTTGCCCCTTGACAAATACATACAGCTCCAAATTACAGTAAGTAAAGATTTTGATATCTATTATTTGATGTGTGCATCATAAGATAATAGAAATATGTCTGTAATAACTGTTTTTTTTTTTTTACCACAGTCATTATTCATCCATTCATCCATCCATTCATTCATTCATTTATTCATTCATTCATTCATTTTCTATACCCGCTTATTCCCTAATTCGGGGTCACGGGGGTCATCTGGAGCCTATCCCAGCCGTCTCTAAAAGGACGAAGTGCAGGAGGGGTACACCCTGGAGTCATTTTTCAGTAGATGTTAAAATATTTGTAACATTAAAGATGTGGTTTCAATTCTTACCACCAAGCCACCACTGCTGTCCCCCTGGGCAATGAGATAAATATAAGTCGCTCTGGAAAAGGGCGTCTGTCAAATGCTGTAAATGTAAATGTAAATTAAACTGAATAAGCAAAGCCGAATAAATCTTTAATATAAAATCTGTTTAAAATCCATTAATTAAAAATCTGACATCTCCAAAGCTGTTAAAAGGCTTTAATCACTTCTGTATTTACACAAACACCCTTGATGTCTTATTTTTGTAATTAAATTTAATCATAACTAAATATAATAAAAATGGATTTGCTTCTTACTTAGGGACAATAAAACTGCATTAAAATATCAATGACCTAATTAATGTCTTTTTGTGTCAGGTGATTAAAATGAGCTAAAAGATTTTTTTAGCGGCTGAAAGACTAAACTAAACTAAGATGATAATTGAGAGAACAATATACCTCCAGCTGGAAAAATGCTAAATAAATGTTTCGGTGACCTTTGGCAGCTACCTTCACTTTCGCAGCTCCTCTCATAAAGACACACTCCGCCGGCAGCTGACTGCTGTTAACCTCACAATATGAAACTGAGTGCACAGTGTAATAAAGGGACTGACTGATGGCGTACCCTGCACTGGCCTTGCAGTCATGTCTGAAAAGGACCATGAAAAATGAGTTCTTGACTGTAGGATGATGTAACATCAGCTACGAATATTTCATATTTTGGATTTCCAGCACTGATTTTCCTATTATGTCAGTTGCTAATGCCCTTACTGTTTTGTATGGTTCCTGCCTGCTTATTTTTAAGAATAAAATCTTTACTGTTTTAACATTTTCAACATTAAACATTTTGCTTGCATAACTGCTACATTGAGCATCTCAAATTCCCAAAAGATGAAATGCTTTTGTATGACCTGGCGTGTTTTACAAAAAACATTACTAGATTGGTTTACATTCAATAAACAGAATCCTGTACGTTTGTCAGTAAAAACATTTTCTTTGTGGTTCAGTAGGTAAATCGGTACAAATTTTGTATTTTGTTGCATTTTAAGTGTCAACTACTTAAAAATAGATAAACAAACAGACACAAATGTACTGTATTCACATTAGCCAGATATTTGTCTTTCAAGCTAAAGAGAATGTCTAGCCTTTAAACGAAAACACTGTGCAAAACTCTGACAGTGTAATAAAAAGCTACTTTTATTCATCGTCATGTTGAACTCCTCTAGATGCGTATTTGTCTCCTGCGTAGTAATATTTGTTTAACTAGACTCTTTAACTGTAGGATTAATATCTAGACCTAGTTCATAATTTATAGGCTGAAAGGCCACATCCAGCTTCTCCAGGTTTCAGAGTATTGCACTGCTCATTGCTGATTCTCCACAGTGGACTATTAGAAAATTTTGCAACAGGACCGCTTTATAACCGTTCAATCATTTCAATCAGAGTGGCATAGTTTTTGTGTTTTTGTGCAGTATTTCTACTTCAGATTGCTACTATGGGTGCTATAAGTGGCTAACAGCTAGCACTGAACTATCTTGTTGGCTGTGCTTACTTTCAATAAGTAAAGAGACGTGAAATGATTTTGACTTTGACACTCTAAACAGCTTCACCAAGTAACATTTTGAACAACAAGACTTTAATGGCCATATAACGTCAGTCATGCATAATACGCACATTATTTTCACATTATTTTTACATAACTGTAACAGGGATGTGTGCAACGTTTTGTGGTTTATAGTTGCTTACAGAAGGTCCTGACTGAAAGCCCACGGTACACCACTGCAATTAAAAAATAAGGTAATCAAATGAACAGTTAATATTTTGTATCTTTAAGATTTATAATTGTGCCACAATTTCTTTCACACACAGCAAAGTGCATGACAGCTGAAGACAGTCCTGAGTTGGTAAGTCAGTAATCTTCCAATCTTAGAAAGTTTAAAGCTTTAATATTTGACTGCAGAATGAACAGTTTATGTCGTTTAGATGAGACGCACAAATGAATAAAACGAATTCAGGATTTTATTAGATTTATAAAATCTGGAGTGATTTTAAAATATCTTTTCAGCTTGGAAAAGCAATTTTACTCTTAACACAGCTGAATGATTTTGGGTTATTTTACTCTCTGATTAAATTTTCCTTTAACTTAAACTCGAACCTGGATGACTTTGACCCATTTTAATCCAAGAGGTCATTCAGAATACCGAGTACATTTGCTTGTTAGACTATTATTCAAGTGTACAGTAATAGACTGCAGAACTCGCCTCCATTTCCTATGTCTCTCTCAGCGTGGGCAATTTGTCTGCACTTGGCATCTGCTTCATGCTGTTCTCCTTGGCTTCTTGTAGGTGTGTGGCTCAGCACTTTTACATCCAACAGTAATCTCTCATAAATACAAAATGCGAGAGCAGATCTTAAAACACGCTTAAAATAAATTCCAAGTCCATAGTGTCTTTCCAGAAAAAAAAATTACATTTTATGTATTTATTTAATTTTTTTTACAAGGAACTTTATGTTTGACCGATGATCTAATTATAGCCACACAGCCCTGAAAAATGTGTGAGGCAAGCAAAGTCACACATGTGAAGAAAGCCAGTAACATTCACACAGCTGCAGTGTGTAAAGATGTACTCTAGGGTAACACGGACACATCACAGCGTGGCCAGGAGGTAAGAAAACAATGCTTTGGGCCTAAAATATTCAACGGCTAGAAATCATTAGAGTTCTTTCATGCCATGCTCGTATTACAGATATCATGCATGTGTGCTTATTTAAGAGAGAGTGTGTGTGGGGTTATTTTCCTGATTAAGCTCTAACAGCGAGGCAACGTGTATCAAGCTGGGTTGCTGTGATGTACAAGAGCCACCCTATAGTTTAGTACGGCTGTGTGCTCATGTTCATACTCTCATGTCACCCTCCATGTCTAAAGAGGGAGCTCAGTTTTCTGGGACATCCTAGTGTGTGTGCGTGTGTATGCATGTGTCACTTTTACTCTCTGTCTCTATCTTTCTCTGTGGAGAGATATTGTCAGCCTGATTAACAGAGCAGATCGAGAAATAGACTTTCGGTCATGATAGGGCAGTCACACAGGGCCTGTTTATTCTGTCTAGGGAGCTTTCTGTTTCTGCCTCATTGATAACATGACTCAAACAAATTTGACGAGACTCTTAAAGTGGAGTTCAGCTTTTACCATTCAAACACTGATACAAATAACTAGTCATTACAGATGATATGTAGCTTGGTGCAGGCGGACAGACCTGATGTTTTTGATATTTTCTATATATTAATAATATACAGACTATACATTGTCGCTTTATGTTAGCACAGGGATCCCAAATTATGGAATCCATATTCTCCAATAGAATACAGTGCCGGGAATGCGCTTTATCTTTTATTTTAATACAACAGGCGCAGAATCGGTTCAGGCAGCAAGAATCAAAACATGCTGATTTGTCTGGATGCTAACAATTATTTAGCATTTAGCATAATTAGAATTAATCAACTAATCTAGCATTTGGAGGCAAAAAAGTACATTATAAGTCACCCCAGCCCCCATTAAAAGAAAGGAACAATTATGCGGCCCTTCCTAAAAAAAAGGTTGGGAACCCTGATTTGGATAAAGAAGTGCCCGTCTGATTTAATATGACGAATATTTTTAACAAAAAAGAAGATTTCTTCATGGTTATGTCATAGACTGGGGATGTTTTTTACATTTACATGTGCAAGGGAGTCCAGCTATTACATTTTACTTTACTGCCAAATATATAAATCAATAATAGGGATATAAAAGCAGGTCTCAAGTTTACCCTTACAATACTTGAATAAATTGCTCTCAAGGCTGTTATTAAGGCACTAAGTCGCAAGGAGAGATAATTTAACAATTGTGCTTACATGTAAAGTAACTTACATTTACATTATTTGACAGACTCCCTTATCCAGAGTGACTTACATTTATCTCTTTTACACAACTGAACAATTGGGGGGTTAAGGGCCTTGCTTAGGGGCCCACAGTGGTGGCGCTGGGACTCAAACCCACAATTTTTGGGTTGGTAGTCCAACACCTTAACCATGAGCCACCACTTCACAACTTGATGTGGTCTTACTTGTATACATTATTTACAATTACAAATAATAAACCACACTACAACATACTGTAGTTTTACTCAATCAGATAAAAGCATTTGTTAATTAGTCCTAAGGATGTGCAATCTGTGCGTTTTGGCATAAAATGAGCAAAGGCTGTAGAGATTAGTCAGTGTTCATGCTGCCAGTTGTAAACGCTGCCTGCAGAGGAAGAGAGGTTGCGGCACTCATCAATCTGGCAACAAAATGCAAAATCCTTTCTGTTGCACACAAAGTAGCCAAGTCAATTCCCGTTTTAGCTTGAAATCACTGAAGCAGCGGAGTAAAATATGCAAAGTAGTGGAAATTAGGAAGTAGACAGGATTTGATTTGAATGCAGTTTTATTAACGCTAGCAAATAAAAACCAGAGCGGGTTTGCTAATGAAACCTGCTGCAGTGCTCAAAACTGTGTAAACAATGTGTGCTGATACAGTGTCAATGTAAATTATACAAGTTAAATGTAACTGATGTTTAGATTCATTTCCATGCTGCTTGATATGAATCTTGGTCATATACTGGTACTGGAACCATTAACTTGCATCATATTTCCAACAGTCTCTGTACTAAACCTCTCAACCCCCCGAGCTGTAAAACTAACCATGAGGTACACTGTGTACTCTACAGAGCTCGGACTCTGTTCTGTCTGCTTATTGTGCCCACCACATCTCTCATTGTTTTCCAGCTTCTTATATAAAGATAGTCATCGGTTCTGAGGTCTCTCATTTCCTGAGACGTCTGCACTCTTATTGAGTCTCGAGGTTGCTGCTGGGGAAATTTTACTGTTTCTCATATTGACTTTGGAAGGCACTGTTTTTTAATAAAATAATTGTGCATTATCAACTTTCACCATGTTTTTACCAGAAAGTCCAGGATGTCCTCTGTTGTACTTTATATAAGTTTAATGAGTAACTCAAAAAATAGATTGACAAAATAAATTTATAAAAACAACAGTCCACTAAAGAGGATACATGTTAATGGGCTGGATATGTCAGCTGACTAACCTCTGCTAAATATATACAAGTGCATTGTTCATTAGTGTTATCATGACTAAGGCTTACATGAAGGTATTTGGACAAGGCTTACTACGCTTTACTGATGTGCTTATATCAGTAGAATGTATGTAGTACTTTACTGAAATGTTTTGGCTGAAAATGAACATCCAGATTATTTGTTTGGAACTTCATCTTTAAGCAAAACAATAAGCCAAAAACACACTGCCAACACAATCGCATACCAAGTTGTTTAAAAGTAAATATCTAGAAATAAAATTCTGAGTTTTTTTTCCTGATTTTTTTCCCTGAAGTTAAACCAAAATGTCTTCAGTATCTAACAGAAACAATCAAACTGGTCTTGCTGTTTCAGTGCTTTTCGGGGTGACTGGTTTCATATATGTTAAATATAGCTACATTTATTTTTTCAAAGTATTTACAATGAAGTATCCTGAAACATTCCACCAACCCTGGTATCTTTATGGTATAACAGCTAGCTTTCACTGTGTATGAATAAAGCACAGAAATAATGTTTTGGAGGAATTAAACAGATGTGTGCTCAGACTATGGCATTATTATCAGGAAATTGAAGCTACTCAATCATGGAATCTTGGGCTCTACAATTGTAGGACTCTTTTGTAACCAAACTCCTAATCTCACATGGCTGATTCAACTAAATAACTCAGCTTTAAGGATCAGAACAGTGCTATTCATGTCACATCTGCATCATCTCCAGAGCCTCATGGAAATGCATGTGGCTGGACAATTTATGACTTCCAACTTGCCATGCTTATTTAATTAAATTAGAAGCAATGGTTTGTGTAGTATGCAGTTTTGAAATCCAGCGGCCTGTAAAGATCATTAGACACAAACCCAAACGCAAGTAAATCAGCACCGGTCTAATAAAGCTTTGACTTCCATTATGTATTTGCTCACAGTACATACCACCTCCCAAAGAACGTCACTGTGCAAAAACTTGCCATGTCACTTGCGCCGTTTCTTTCTGTCTACCCTGATGTTGTGAGAGCAAACATTTATCAGCCATTTCCTGTGTAAATGGATGGGCAAACATAAGAGCTCATAAGAGGCAGTAATTGCGTTGTTGTATCATGTTACATAAAGAGACCAAGCGGTGCCGTGATGTCAGGGTGTGCTTCATCACCAATCGCTTTGTTCCTATTCACTTCTCATTTTTTCCACAAGGTCCTGAAGGAGAAAACGTTTTTTTCCTGTCTGGTCAGTCATGATTAAATATGCATGTTTGCATGCGTGAGCTCTTTATGTTCAGACACTGTTTACCTAGCTTTGAGTGAGAGCTTTGATATCATCAGAAGGTCCCCATTAATTGCACTACGCTTAATAGATGTGATGCACTGAATCAAGGTCATGATATAATGCACAGGTGCTATGCAAGTGACTGAGTGATGGCTTCTATTCAGCTGAGCCATGTTGTCCTGTGACTGAGTGATGCTTATTTCTTTTCACTGCTTCAGCCTTCAGCTTCACTGTGATAGCGGCTTTTTCAGTAATGGCTCAGAGAAAGTCGTGTGTCTCTATGTTCTTAGTAGTTTTTTTGTGTGTTTTCTTTGCTATTTTAAAATAAGCTGTATTCAGTTATGTATAATAAAAAAATAATAATAATGTGTAGCTGTGTGGAAACAACCATTAGATATCACCAAAATTCAAAATATTGTTTTAGCCTAAAGTTAAAAACAATATTTGAGTTGAAACCCCTTACCACCTCCTCATGCCTCAGACCATTTCCCATGCACACAAACTGGCTGTTTTCTATTTTATTGTGTGTTCACACTAGTCTGGTTTATCTGGGTTATTTACCCAAAAAGAAAATCTAAGGAAATCTAAAGATACCAAACCTAAAGCGGGTGTGGTAGCACAGTTGGTAGGGTGTTGGACTGCTAATTGGAAGATCTGGGTTCGATTCCAGCAACTCCAAGTTGTCACTGTTGGGCCAATGAGCAAGGACCTTAACCCCCAATTGCTCAGTTGTATAAAATAAGATAAATATAAGTCACTCTGGAGTCTGCCAAATGCTGTAAATGTAAAGGCATGTGCAACCTGATTGGTCAGCTTTTGTGACGTATATTTTGCAAGTAAACTTTTTATCCAAAAAGACACGGTGTACTAAATTAAACACACTCATCGTGTGTTTATATGGTTTTACTTTTACCAACTGAGAAATCTCAAATAGCTACTGAAATATTAATAATAGCACCAAAATTTTCTTTGTTGTATACAAAAATATTGCATTTCCGACATTTCCGACAACTTTTTCGACCAATGGGCAACATAGGTATTTTAATAAAACAAACCAGGTAGTTATACTTGAACATTCTGTCCTTTTAAATTTCTAAAAGTATCCTGATCAGAATTGCACACCTTGTGACATCACATTCTGGTCTCATCAGATATATTTGGTCTGTATACTGTAATTTAGTCTCATTAGATATATTTAGGTTTATATATCAATCGAACTGCACCAGAGTTCATTTAGTCTGTTTGTTGGTTGCACACCAGGGTTTGGATGTCATCGTTTATACTTTCGAAAATGAACTGTACTAATTGCACTAATTGAGTTCATTTTTAGTTTAAACACACCCTTAAACAGATGGATGAATTTTTTTGTAAATTCCAAAAAAAAAACCATCATTCAAAAACCGAAGACCTCCGTTTGGCAGAGTTAGCATAACTATTATAATTCTCAACTAGAAAACACCTTTATATCAAAGCTGTGAATTTTCACCTTCTCATCCAATTTAATTTAAATTTAAATTGTTTAATCAGCTCTCACTGTGTGCTGAGACCAGAATAACTTCTATTCAGACCGACTTGCAACAGTCTGTCACTTTCCCCATTTTTTGGCTGCATTTAGCAGAAAGAAAAGTTGTAGGTGAAAATAAACTGAAAGCTGAATCTGAAGTGTGGCTTCTGGTGTTGACAATCCAGATTCTATTACAGTCTTACTGTCCCTGGGAGCAGGAGGTGTAATTATGTTTTTATGTTCACAAAGAGTTTTGATTTTAATGAGATAATAAAGTAGCGCTAATTGGGTTTTTATTTGAGAAATCAGCAGGATGGCTTCTCAGAGGCCTAATATAACAAACACAAAAATGTAAAAGCCCCCAGCTGCTCGTTTGTCATAAAGTTGCTTTTCAGATCCAGGTGCTTGAAAAATCTCGATAGATCTACACTAAAATATTCTGCTGTACTGATGTAACTTCTACAACTGTACACAACTCTGCCCACTATCGGATGCAACATTTGCCAAGGAGTGTTTTGCAACCTGTAAAAACAGGACCATGGTCACCTTCCACAAATACCACAAAATAAACTATAGATAGAGTAATCATTACTCATATAATGCAAAATAATGTAATACGCTATAGGTCCAAATATTTACTTCTTTCTTATATTTTAAATGATAATAATTTACTATTCATACAATGCGTTTAATGTGGTGGAATCTTACAATAGCAGCATCTGGCAGACATCCTTATCCATAGCAACTTACATTTATCTCATTTATACAATTGAGCAATTGGGGGTTAAGGGCCTTGCTCAGGAACCCAACAGTGGGAACTTGGTGGTGCTGGGAATCAAAACCTGTTTTTTTCAGTTAGCAAGCCAAAATCTTAACCACTGCACTACCATGTATAATGTTCCATCCTTGTCAATCTTATAATAAACCTAATCAAACCCTGGACAAGATTTGGCAAAAGATAAGAGCGCCCTACAGAGAGAAAAAGACAGAGAAAGCGAGAGAGAGATTGTGAGTGTGTAATGCCTATATGGGAAGTTGTGGCTTAGTGGTTAAGGTGTTGGACTGATACCAGAAAGACAGAGGTTCGATTCCCAGGACCACTAAGCCACCACTGTTGAGCCCATGTTTAGTTGTATATAAATGAGATAAATGTAAGTTGCTCTGGATAGGGGTGTCTTCCACATGCTGTAAATGTATATGGAGGCAGACTGTACGAGTTTATTATGCTGTAAAGGATATTGATAACTGCTCTCCTCCGAGGTGACTAATCTTTTCTGAAAGATGAGCGAGTTGGTAAAAGTGATACATACTGAAGTGTACAGAGAACCGAGGCTCAGACACCCACTGCATAATGCAAATTACTGCCTTTTATTTTTGCAATTAGGGATCAGAACCAATGCTTTAACATGGCTGCAAGATTAGAAGCCACAGAAGAATGTTCAGTTCATCGAGCTGAGTTTTTGGAGTTTTTATTGCTGAATTTGGTTTAAAAGGTCATCGTCTGTTATAAGTACATTAATAACTGGAAAGATCTTCATCAACATCATAGAAGTAATTGAGTAATTACATTCCTTTAAATAAAGATCTTAAAAAAAAGCCTATCACAAGAAATTACTAAAATTCTTAAGGAGTATCCTGGTGCTGCCAAGCATCAGTCACAACAAATTATAGTATACAAGCTTAACCAAATAACGGTTGCTTCTGTCTGGTCTCTGTGTGGCTTAGTGCTGGAGTGAAGGCGCTTCTAAAAGTCATATTTCTGAAATACATCTTACCTGTAAAACATTATTATTGCTTATTATGCATTCTGATCTTGTAAGAGTTCTCAATGCTGCTTAATATATCACATGTAAAATGAGTAACATATTTATCTGTATGTACACCTTATCATCTATAACACTATGCAAAACTGTGGAAGCTTAGCTTGGCGGTCTATTACTGTACTGTATCCATACACAACCTTTCCATTACCTAATAGCAGTGTACTGCAAATGGTTAGCTCTGGAGATAGGAGAGTGTGGATACACACACAGAGAGAAGCTGTAATAAAAGATAATCCAGCAGCAGATGTGGACCGCTTCCTCTGCCTCTCGTCATTGGAAGGCAAGGCAAGCAAACATAATGAGTCACGGTCGTGTCTCCAACACACTGCAGCGTGCTGCCCAGCTCCACCACCCACGTCACCATGGCAACCAGCCCTCTCCCCTGGCAGCTCTGGGATGCATCATCATCATCACTGTTGCATGTACTCGGGATAGAGAGTAAAAAGAAAAAAGGCAGACATAAAGCTAGAGAGTATGAGGGAGATCATATCAGTTATAGGCTGAGAGAAAGGGATAATAATGACCAATTTATGGACAGAGATTTAAAGAAGAATTTATTTTGGATAGATAATCGGTTGATACTAAGTGCTTTTATTATCATTATAATTATATTTTTTTATTGAGAGACATTACATTAAGAGACCTAATTAAGCTTTAATGGTGCCCTTAATTTTTCCATCCATCCATCCATCCATTCATCCATCCATCCATCTATTGTCTATACCCACTTCAATTAGGGTCACAGGGATGCCTTTATTGAAATTGGACAGTAAAATAAGAAAAAGCGTGAGAAGGGGTATAGGAAATTTACTTTAGAATATATATAGTTAGAATAGAGTTAAAATAACATATATTTTGGCCAAAAATGGGTAACATTAAATCTTCTCACCAGTTATGGCAGGGCAGGTTTCAGAAAACAGTAACTTTAGTGAATGGCAGCTCATTATATTAGCCTGTAGTCCAACTGTAAAAAAAAAAGCTCTATTGTCGATAGTTATACTGTAGATAAAGAGATAAAGTAATTCTACTTGATTAAATTTTAGACATTATCTGCATCCCAGAGTATCTGAAAGGCTAATGTTGTACATATTTATTTTCTAATTACTAGCATAACTGAGTAAATTGGTGGCTCTACTAACTATAACAGTATTTTTCAAATTTGAATTTAAAGCATAATACCATAGGCTTTAATACTCCACAAAAATCTAATGAAAGAAAACAACCTGAATAAAAACACAATCAGTCACGGTAACACCGAACTCCTCACCAAACCCTTTCGCCACTTAACTTGCACAGTCTCCAGAGTACTAATTAATTACAGCTCGTTCCCAACTTTCTCTCAGTCCCCTATTTAACAACACACCACATACACAAACACTGTCTGCTCTCTAACAAGTATGCTTCTGCTAGACTTACCCCTAACCTTCCTTGAGTTTTGTTTCCATGGTCCCACAATCCATGCTCTTACCTGCTGGTTTCCAGTGACCTGTGTCCAAGCTCCTGTATCCTCCATTCTTAAATCCTCAGGTCTTGGCTCTGTTAATCCTCTACTTCACTCCTATGTTCTCTGCTGGTCTTTGGTAATCAGTATAATCCTAAATCTCCATTATCGTTCCGCTCAATGGTTTTTAAATAAATCCAACTGTCTAGATTTCACCAACCGCCGTCTCCAGTCTGGCATTCTGTTTCACAATCTATTGATCTTATGATTTTTTTGGCAGCTTTCATTAACATTTACATTTATTTACAGTAAATTTATTATTTATTATAAAGTGCTTTGTCACGCTAGGGGACAAATGACAAAGCAAGTGCCAGATATTTGAGAAAGCAGTAGGTCTTTAATCGGCCCTGGCTCGTCTCTGGACCTGGTTCCTCCCCTGACTCAGCTCTGGACCTCACTCTGCCCCCTGGCTTGGTTGAGGATGTTGCAATTTTCTCCATGCTTCACTGTCGTCCCTGACCTTACTGTATTCCTCGCTCCCCTGGCTGTATTAAAAATAAAGAAATACTTAATAAAAATATTTTTTTTGTCAGAAATGTGATCTTTTTTTTTTTTTGACAGAAAATGCAACTTAGATTTATCTATTTATTTTATACAACTAAGCAATTGGTGGTTAAGGACCTTGGTGGTGCTGGGAATTGAACCCCAATCTTCCAATTAGCGGTCTAGTCGAATGCGCTCTGAGAGACAAAATCTGCTCCAATTCTCGTCCTGTTTTAACTCCACTTTGCTCACATACTCTGCTCTAGCCTGATCCTGTGCCGCACTCCCCCCTTTGGCCTCGCTGTCTTACTTGCTCCTTCACTTAGCGTATACCTGATAAATGGGAGTGGGTAGGACCAGAAATCATAATAACACTATTTTTTTGTAGGATTGGGTTTAAAAAAAAACACTTCTGTGGAACTGTCTAGTTCAGAGCAGTCTAACTCCTGTTTCTTATCTTATCAACTATGGGGAGAAAAATAAACAGGTAGTTAGTACATGAATGTGGAGCCTTAGATCAAAAGTTCAGATTTTTGTCATTTAGAAGTGTAGCTTGAGGGAAATTTCTATGGAAGTCCTACCTCATATATTCCCTTTTGATTATTTGTACGATCTTAAAAGAAAGGTCTCCACAAGTTTCTTACTGCCCCTAATAGTTATATGATGTTTGAAAGGTATAAACGTAGACATGTACAGAACCATGATTCAGCACTCAATAACTGTCATTATGTTGCATCTCATATTTGCTAGACTTTTCAAAGAAAATAGCCAAACTTCATCATACCAATCACATGTACCAATCACAATAGCAGGAGGTATCATAAGTTGCAATTACCACCCTAAAAATAACTTTGTGTACGTCAGTAGTCGAACCATTAAGGTTTCTGAATTGACAGAAGTCTTTCTTGCATTTCATTACCCTTTCAGAGTTGCTCCACATATTGTGAGTGCATACAGCACACCGCACTCACAGAAAAAGGAATAAAATAGTTTCATTGCTGTGGCATTGAATAATACTGGCAAAAGCAGCAGTTCTTCTGACCGTTTTATATATGAGGTGAACGGAGAACAGTTACAGAAGACATCCTTGTAAACACAATCACATGGGCTTGCGAAAGCATACATACTGACACATTGATGGCTCTGTTTGATGAATCATCATACAATGTATGTATACAAGTATTAAGACATCTAACATGTATTTCTGTAAAAACCTTAAAACTTTTGGAACACCTTCCCACTTTTACCCAAAATAGCATTTGGCAGTTATGAGGAGGTCTGAGCAGTCTTTTGTCTAGTTAAATTTATTTATTTGTATAGGGCTTTTAGCAACAGCACATTGTCTCAAAATAGTTTATTTCAGTGGGGTTGAGTCAGAGTCAGGGCTCTGTGCAAGACAATCCTCCACACCAACCAGAGCACACTATGTCTTTATACAGCTCAGGGGCTTTGACTTGGGTTGCAACAATTACATCAACAATGTAAATACGCTAACGTGTGTGAAATGCATCACAAAAATCTGGATCATAGACATCAAAAATGTGGAAATAGTTAAGACAGAGGCCACCTAAAATGCTGCTTTGTTAACTTTGTAAACTGAAATGGCAGTGCTACTGCTATGTACAAGTGAACATCCTGGTACTCTTCAACCGAAAAACAAAAAAGGCAGCTGTAAAAGTTTTTATTGCTGTGTTTTTTGTAAGATGTTGTTTTGTTCTTAGCTGTTGTGTTTTGGTTCAGACTGGATAATACATCCTAATATGCTAAATAATAATGGGATAAATAATCATTAACAGTGCAGATGTACCTTATTGCCCCCTACAATAGGAATAGAATGTGCTTTGACTGTAACTTCAGTCTATCAACAATGCTTTCAGTGCCAGTTGTTAGTATTTGTATGCAGTCTTCAAAATAAATGATGCAGATTTACATTGACACTACACTTATAATTTTTTTTCTTTGACCCTTTAATGTTCAACAAAGCTACTTTGCCACAGGCATTTTTAAAAATCCACAGCTATTATATTACATTTCATTACATGATTTTTTTTTGTAATAGAAAGAATTTCCGGCTCCAGCAGGCTAACATTTTTCATTTCGATTTGCACTTAAAGGTAAATATGCAGTAAGAACCCCTGCAGTCAACATTTCTTCGATTCCACATGCCCTCTCTATAACAATCATTTTCATGGCTGACCAACCCCTATAAACTATAATAAGGCTGCAGTGCGAAGTTTCCCCTGATTTTTCAACCGATTTCCTATACATGGTTTAAGACTCTCCCCAGTGTAACTCGTTCATAAGTAATAAGTCCACCATTATTCTTTATTGTTATGGCCATTATAAAACCAAAGAAAAGAGTAGAGTTGTGAGATGAACTTCAAACCACCTCTCATCTTCACACAAGATAAAAAGACATATTGAAAGGACAAATATCAAATTCATCTGCTGCCGAAAGGGACGCAAAATCCACTCTGATATGCAGTATTTGTTTCCTAAACTGCTTTTACCACTGACTTGATAGATTTATTGTTCGGCTTTATACAGTATATAGATATGAGTTTCATAAAATGATTTGACAAAGAAAAAGATTAAAAGTATGGTAATGTTTGTTGCTGTCCTCATTAGAATATTTATTGTTAACAAATGCCCCCACAATAGCCATTTAAAGCTGTTTTTATAAAAAAAAGAAACACTGGAGCTGATTTCTTTCTAGCCCAGAGGGTTCTTAACAGTGTCACTGATTAGCCAGAGTGAATTGTCCCCTACAGGGTATCTAAAAAGTCATTAATGGATGATCTTTAGTAAAGTCTCAGAAACACACTGGCCTAGAAAAGGTTTGGATTGTGTAACTTATAATTAATGTATGTATTTTTTTCTTTATTAATCTTTATTATCACTTTATAGTTTTAGCCATGTCAATGATGCATCTTTAATAATTTATAAGCAAAGACTAAGAAAAAGCAAGTAAAAAAAAAGTTGACTGTAGATTTGACTGTAGTTTTTCCAACCCCACAATTTTGAATTTTGTTTTATTATAAAACTCTATTGTGTATATTATCAATTAGGACAGAAAAGGGAATGAGTCCAACTGAAGTGAATCAACATAACATTTCTCATTCGAGTGTGTGTACTGTGTATTAGTGTATTAGTATAACTAGCATAATGTGAAAGTGAGTCACTAGAGGCTGGTAATACAAACACACCTGTTCTTAAAGTCAGTAAAATTAAACCAAATTTAATAAACCTGTAAACACTTTTAGAGGTTTTATCTGCTCCTCTCCCGCCTCTTCTCTCTTTTCTGTCTGTCTCTGCCCCTATTTTAATGCCAGAGGCATCGTTGCTCCGTCTCCATGACGATTGTTTGTCTGCCTTTAATCGCTGGCCCTGTGAGATACAGATCTTCTGTGGAGGAGTGGACACGCATTCTTATCGTCATCACAGATCCAGCAAGCCTGACCTTCTATTTTCACTGTACTCATTCTAACACAAATAAAGCCATATGTAACATAGTCCCCATTATAACTTTCTGACCACAATCAGTCATGCTTACAAATGTGTCAATGTGTATTACGTCAGTTTATTAACTTACAACATGCATGCTTAACAAACATGCTTATTTAGAGGTGATAGTAATTCTTCTATTAGAAACAGTCTATATTCCAAAATTCCTGTAACATTTGAGTCCAGACTGAAACATTGTCATAGAAATTGAGATACGGAGTGTCCTGTGTGGATAGCAATAGACATCGAATTTATTCCGTAAAAAAGAAGTCAGCATAAGCACGTAACATTAGCAATGTGAAATTTAAAAATTCCTTTAAATAAAACAAATTTGCTGCTTACTTAATACTTTTAATTTCTGTAAAGTATATAAACATATTGATACACCCTTAAGTAGACCAAAGCCCAAAACTGTGATATAACTTTTGCAACCTGCAATATATTATAATATATAATAATAACCATACATTCTATATGTAACTAATGTAACTACATCAGCTCTGAAAAATTCAGAAGTAAAATGGTTGAAAATAACTTTATTACAAAAATCTGTTTAAGAATATTTAGATATTTAATATTTATATTTAATAAGCTGCATTGAATGTCAAAACAAAAAAAAATTTTTGTTTTAGCTGTTATCTGTTTCTATACATTGCCTGCTTTAAAAATATATTTTAAATAAATAAATACATTAAATACAGAAATAGGGAAAAGAGTTGCTAAGATATTGCATATTTGTAACAAACTAATGACGAACTGCATAAAAATTTGTAATTTTAACACTTGTATAGCCAATTTTTGGCTCCAGTGTACTGAGGGATTTACTCTTTTTCTGTATCTTTAATTAAATTATTATCCAATAGACAGTTTTCCCTAAGTAAAATCCTTATCTGGCCCATGAGATGTATGTGTGTCACTTATCTAAGGTATCCTGTTAACTTAAATGTGTTTAGGACAATTAAGACCTGATGGAGTAAGCATTATAAATGTTTAGATGATCTCACATTAGTGTAATAAAGGTAAGTGTTCAAATGATGCTTTTGATTAAAGTTTCACCAAAGCAAACCTCAGCTATTTATTTCTATCCATGAGGCAAATACAATAACAAAGCATGTGCTTGACATTCATTTCTGGTTTTCCTGCCCTAATAGGCTCTTTTAAGAATGATTAACAGACATTAAATATACTGAACCCTGGGAATGACAAGGAGGTGATTTGGTGAAAATTCAAACACATGAGATAAATGCAAGTGTAACCTAATGCACACTAACACCGCTTAACACAAGAAGAAACAGTCTCTGCATGGGCCTGGTCTCTGAATTATTCAAATCAGATTAAACAGAGAGCAAGTGAGCCAAATGATGGAGCGCCTGTTGTTATTGTTTTGACACTGAAGTGGCCAGACAAGCATTTACGGACAGATTTAGTACTTTGAAACACTTGAGATTTGGCCTGTGGATTCACTGGAGGGTAATGGAGGGCCTAATTAGCGCACTCTAATATGAATTTGGATGCAGATTTAACAAGCTGGACCAAGAGGACAATCTATGTGTACACATCACTAACTGTTGGCCAGCAGCACCAAACCCTACTGATTCTATGAAAAATGTTATACCTTTGGCTTTTATTAGGACGATTCATTTAATAATTAAAAAAAAAAGTTCCTTTATCTCTGTTTGAACTGTAGTCAGTCGAGCAAACGATTGATGCAAGTTGAACAAAAAAATCAGTAAAGACTAAATTGGATGGGCTGTTTGTTCCTGGAGTTACACATTCAGAGGTGGCAACATTGTTAACAACAAAATCCCAGCAGGCAAAAAAAAAGAGAAATTGAATTTTACCCTGAAACCCTTAGTGAACAGTATGTTATTAGATGGGATGGCTATATGCTAACATAGATTAGCAGATCTAACATAATGTTTGCGAGAATATAGGCTTACTTTATATATTTGTTAAAAAAATTGATTAGGGCTTATAAATTCACAGGTCATTTAGGGTTGCAACCACTGCCTATTTTTAAAAGGTGTGTATTTATTTTTAGTTAACTTGTTAGTTAGATTAATTTTAAAAGTGCAGTATATAAACTACTATTATTTAACTTCTTGAAGATATCTAATGCCAAACGCTGCATAACACTAGGTGTTCTTGTATTTGACAGTCATCATTATCCAGACCTATTTTCATCTAATTTATCCAACTGAGCAGTTAAGGGTTAAGGGCCTTGCTAAGGGGTCCAGAAGTGGCAGCTTGGTGTGGATATCAATCAAACCAGTGATTTTACGGTTAGCAGTCCAACACCTTAACCACTAAGCCATTACTTCCCTACTTCATTTAGTCGAACACATTTACATTTAAATTTTTAGCAATTGACAGACGCCCTTGTCCAGAGCGACTTACATTTATTTCATTTATACAACTGAGAAATTGGGGGTTAGGGGCCTTTCTCAGGGGCAACTTGGTGGTTCTGAGAATCAAACCCCAATCCACTAATTAACAGTTTAACATCTTAACCACTAGACACACTTCCAGTTTAGGAAGTTTATCCAATTTTAAACCTTATCTAGTATGCTATGATATACCCAACCGTGATGGGCTGTCTGTTTGTTTGTGATATGTAGACCTGTTTGACTCCAGGTTATATCAAGCTGCTGCATCTTTTACTCTGCTTGTTGTGATGCAGTCTGTTCCAATTTTAAAAGAAAGTATTGGTCATAAAGAGGCTTAGAGAAACACAAGCTGGCAGCTGCTCCATTATGTCGTGTGAGCCACTTCACTCAACAATAATGAGCCACATAGGCTGATTAGTCATATCTAATAGCACAGCTACAACCCTCCAACCTCTCCCATTCCAAAGCCTGGCCTCTGCCTGGCCCCGAAAATATAGTCACAAAGGGAATAAGCATTTCACATGCATCATATCCATAAATGATTGATGGCAAAGCCCATTATAAAGTCAATTGGCTTTAGAACTGAGCTGTTTAAGGATGTGATATTTTTAAGATTTGTTGGTTCAAATCAAATATACTAGTCAACATTTGAAGTGAATACAAACTTTGATCAAAGTTGTCCTAAAACCAAAACAATACCTGTTCTTGCCTTAGGATAATTTTGATTAACTTTTTGGATCTACTGCAAATGTTGATTGCTGTATAATTGTGTACCTGTTATATGCATATATACCACCCTATATGCATTTGATATATTATGCATTGTAAGCTTGCTGCGATAGTCAGTGTTAATTGTGTTCCCAGTGGCACCGCCCCATCTTTCGTGTTAATTTTTAATAAAGTGTGTTTTTTAATAAATATTTATTTTAAGTAAGTAAAAATATTTTACTAACCTAATAATTATCTCATGTGATAAATAAAAGTTGACCTCTGCTGCACTGCATTGCGCAGCTGTGTTCAGTTTTTAATCATAGTGTGTGTTCTCTTCTGAATGCAGTGGTGCAATGCAGCATGCCGAGCAAGTCATATCACATCACATATCAGTCGCAGAGATTTTTATTATGTTGATAAAAGTTCTGTGTTTAAAATAAACCCATTGTTGTTCATTCAAGGAATTGATAAGCCGAATTGTCGCTAATTCTAAAGTGAAAGTAAAATGCACACAATTTTGCTAATTAAAAGTGAAGGAAAGCAAGGACACTCCAACGAACACCTACATACACACACGTTGCTGTCAAATAACCTTTTTCTTACCGTCACAACCCTAACGCAAAGCGGCGAACACAAAAAACTGACACAAAACATCTCAGTGGTGTGGTTTCAGCCACAATATATGAAATGATTTTAAACAAATATGCAACAGGATATGGATGTCCATAAATGTTACAATATTTCTAATATACACATGATTTATTTTTGCAAGATTACAGTTTGACTGTTTCAGCTGCATGAATCAGTTGGCTTTTTTTTTTATTTCTGTTATAATTAACTGTGTAAACAACATTATTTTTGTCTATTATGTCCCAAATAAATGTATTCTTGGAATTGACAGTCAAAATGCACAATGAAAATATAAAATACAATACATACATTTTCCAACTTTATTACCAAAGGTGTTTGGTGGGGTAAAGGTCAAGACCCTGTGGAAAATTCTTCCACACCAGCCATAACACACCATGTCATTAGGAAGCTCATTGGCTTTGTGCACAGAATTTGGCTCACTTGCTATTAAAGTTAAGGAACAGATTAGGAAAGACAGTTATGAAGGTGCTAAAAGGTTGTGCAGAATTGTGCCCACACAGCGTATGTTTATTCATTTTTCATCTACACTTTTTAAATACTATGCTAAAAAGTAATCCAGATTCAGGCTCCAATGCAGAACTATCTTTATTTTTTTATTTCTTTACAGTAATAAATAAACTTTTAGGCACACATGATGTTTTACAGGCAGTCCGTCAAAACAACATTACAGCATTATATATATATATATATACATATATATATATATATATATATATATATATATATATATATATATATATATATATATATATATATATATATATTATTTATTTTACAATTCCAACAAAAAAAACCCCAAATTAATTTTACTTCCATCAGTGATTCTACAATTTTTCCCTGACTAAGAAACCACACAGACTGATGATAGAGGATATAATCATCTACTGTGACTTCATCTTTTTTACTTTTTGTTACAACCGTACTAGTGACATTCCTGTGACAATCTATCACTTATATAAATAGCGCACTGACTCAGTCATACTGTGAGCAGTATCAATGTAAAGAACAACAGCCGAAGCAGCATTAAAAGCTAGCCATAAAAGCCAGATCCTACCATTATAATAATCACAAGACCCATCATGCTAAACCTATACATACATGATACACTGCTCAGAAAGGTTAGAGAGGTTATTTGACTCCAGGTCTATAAAAAACATATCCTAGGTTCATGGTTTTGTTAGTTAGTTTTGCGGGGTCATTATCTCCAACTGTTTCCTGCTGAGGCTGCTGGAGTCATGCTTAAGCTTTATACATAGTTAAGAAATTCTTATCAATTTCATCAGACCAAATTCATTTAATCAGTTGCCATAATGTGAAGCTCTACTCACAAGGGCCACTTCCTGATTTCATAAAATATGTTTTTTTAATGGTCTGACCTTTTAAATTCACATTCAGTAACAAACTCCAAATACTGGCACGCAAGGTTATTAAGAGCATAAAGAGCATCTGCTATTATTATTTTTAGTGAAATACCATAAAAAACAAAGATTTTAATAGTGACTCATATGCCTTTGGTAAGCGGGTCTTCTATAAACACACATAGGTCATGATTGATACATTAACTTTTAGTATAATCTGTAAACATCTTGAGCACTCTAGATTGGGAAATCAGCGTCCTCGACTATTTAATAAAGGCACTGGATCAATTTTATTGATCAAATAAATTTCACATCTCTGACAAAACTAGTTATACTTTAATATCTGCTGTTTTAAAGATATGTGTTAAAATAAAAGTTTATCATTTGTTAAGAAAATGCTCATTTACCTTATGAATACTGTTAATCATTTATAGATTTTTAGGCAATAATTTGCAACGGTTAAACTGTGTACAAGATTAGTAAATATTAAGGAATATTACTATAAATGTGCAGACTATAAAGGATGACTGACTTCCTGTTTAAAGAGAACATACACACACAAAAACAACTGTTAGAAGAAATTCAAATATGTTATTATTAAAGGGAGAATTTTATACTATTTAAACTATTTAAGAGCAGAAATTAGCAGCTTGTTTTTTTTTATTTTCAGTTTTCATATGGTTAATTCATCGCCTTTTTTGAAGTACTCATATCGTTATAACGTGAATTCCTATTGCTTTGAAAGGCTGTCATCTCATTCTTCTTTTTTTCTGTATTCTTGAGTTTCAAAGTTACACCTTAACTGTGCAGGTGTTTGATCTTGAGTGGTAGCAAAACATGTGGTGTTAACTAAAAAAAAATGCTTTTCAGAGCAAATGGCTTAACAGCAGGATGTTCCTCTGAGGTTCCTTTCGATATAAATTAACCTATAAGTAAACCCCCCTCTCAAAAAAATCCTCCACTTCATTTCTTCACTCAAGACAAGGTGTAATGATTAAATGTGCGTGTCTTTCTTTGTGAGGTGAGAGAGACGTCAGCCAGAACGGCTGTGCTGTAAAAGCTTGAATGTTTTTGGTTTCCTCTTTTAATCCCTTACATGACGATACACTTTCCCCTAAGATTCTCAGCACGTTTTTGTTGCTTGTTCTTTTTGCCATCAATCTGAAGGCTGACAGTCCTGCGCTTTTCTAGGTTTAGCAGCTCCTGGAAGAGCTCTTTTACATTTTGGTTGGTTTTGGCTGATGTCTCCATAAAAGCGCACTTCCATCTCTTGGACATGGCCTCGCCATCGCTGCTCTCCACTTCGCGGCCACTGGTCTCATCAATTTTGTTGCCCACCAGCATAATAGGAATGTTCTCCACGTCACCTTTGATTTGGCAGATCTGTTCGAAGATGGGCTTTAGCTCCTCCAGAGACTGCTTGCTGGTGACAGAGTAGACCAGGATGAAGGCGTGACCCTTGGAGATGGACAGGCGTTGCATGGCAGGGAACTGGTGACTGCCTGTGGTGTCTGTGATCTGAAGGGTGCAGATGCTCTTGTCACAGCTGATTACTTGCCTGTACGTGTCCTCAATGGTGGGGATGTAGCTCTCCCTGAAAGTTCCCTTCACAAAGCGCAGGACCAGGGAACTCTTTCCGACCCCGCCAGCCCCGAAAACAACCACGCGATAATCGTTGCTCTGCTCTGGCATTGTTCTTTCTGAAATCTTGAAGGAAATTGACACAGAAATGGTGATTAGATAATAAGAATCGCATGTTAAGCTTAATGTTAGCTTAATTTTAATACTAAAAAAATCGAATTTATTAAGCACACGTGAAAACAAATGGGACTATTATAGCAAATCCTGGTTTCCTACACTGATATACAGTGGACCATGCACATACACGTGTCTCTACCTACCCGCAATGTCAAGTCCAGCCTGTGCCAGGCTGCTGATAGACTGAGGGGGAAACACAGGCTGGATAACGCCATGCGTCAAACTTGCTGCATACACTTAAAGACGGGATGCACACCACGCGCTACACTATATATTTTCCCTTAAATTGTACATCCTAATTTTGTGTGGTTTTTTTGGGGGGGTCCCAAAGTAACATAACTGTTCAGATGGTCGCTTTTCTATATAAATTTTTAAAAATCTGAAGGATTTATGCGCAGAAAGCATATTTATTCAGCGGAAACTGCAAACGCAGCTCATTGCTCCCGGCCGCCTCATCGCTTCATGATAAGAGCAGAACAGAGAACATGAGCGATTTGGACATAATTCGATATAGCACATTATAAACATTTTCACTGCGTACTAGTGTACATTTGCTCGCTTTTAAAAGAACAAGGCCTGTTTTTTTCCTCGCAATGTGATCGAGCGAGTGATCCGTTAAAGCGGTGATGCTGAAGCGGTGCTGATGCAGACGGGATGCAGGGAAGAAACAAGCAGTACGGAGCAAGTACCTGACAGCAAAATATCTCGTAAGTACCTCTAATAATTTTCTATTACAATTTTGATTCACTTGTGGAGATCATTCAAAAGTCAATTATTCGCATGTAGTCGTTTAATGAAATATTAAAATAAAATTAATTCGTATAATAAAACGAGACCAAGTAAAACACTCACCTAGAAACACACGAAGAAAAAAAAAAGTTTATGCTCCTGTTATCATGTTGGATCGTATATACAGACGCTAAATTCCCAGTTGTCTTCCTGATCGACTATAAAGCTGCACTGACACTGAAAGTCCATTGGAGAGCTGAGTCAACCTTTTATAGGCGCCCAGTGACGTCACGTGGAATCTCACCGCATCATAATCCCGCCCAAGAAACCCCCCAGCGCGTGGGCTGTACTTAGAGGCCATCACCTGACCACCTGACTGCAGGGCTCTGCATTAAAAATATTGTGCATGCATTAAGGAAATGCAGTGTTATCTGTTATCTCAGAGTTAATTAAAAAAATCCTCTACACCAGAAAATTATTACAAATCTAAAGTGAATTATAGGTCATTTATATATTTTTCTAACTGACATGTTACGGAGGATCATGAAACTGATTTCATACATTATTCATACACATAGTTAACACAAATCCTGACATCAGCAGTAGACACACAGCGGTTATTTATTAGCCACCTCCTTTTCTTCATGCCTTTATTGGTAAAACATTACTGCAGTTCATCTGTTGCATTGTTAAGGTCAGAGAAGAAAAGGGGGATTCTCTGAAAAATGTCTGTTCTTCTCCTATCCTCTGCTTTGGTGTCTTTAAGTGTACATTCTTTAATATTTAATGTACCAAATAGGACCGTAAGGAGCTTTTATGAGCTGTGATGTTTTTGTTAATAGTACACTACATGCATCAATGGTAAAAACACACATTAAATACACAGTGATGTGTAGCCTATGACAAGAAAAGGTACAATTTACTATCCTTTTTTAGGATAGGGTACTGAAAGACCAGATATTATTTAAGTAA
Source organism: Bagarius yarrelli (assembly GCA_005784505.1). Lineage (NCBI taxonomy): Eukaryota > Metazoa > Chordata > Actinopteri > Siluriformes > Sisoridae > Bagarius > Bagarius yarrelli. The sequence goes on from VCAZ01000099.1 coordinate 1,671,790, forward strand.
TTAATTATTTTCAGCAGTAAGTTTGTACATGGAAACAGACTCTTACATTTACTCTTATAGTATAATTTATTGGAAATACAAGTAAAATAGTTACTGAATTTCCCAAATGAAATCCTATAGTTTGCAATTATTGTATATGGCATCATTGTGGGTGTTTCCATATTAATATATATGTAAGTAATAATAGATATGTTTTGTCGACAGTAGTTTTGTGGGGGTGAAAGAAATAATTAATATTTAATATAATTTGTTTTTAAATTAAATATGAATGCAACATACACTTAGCCACTGTTCTACTACCTTGTCAGCATCAGTGCTGCGCTGATTATTCACTCATGAACCTGGTAAAAACCACAAGGAGAGACAAATTGTGTGCTACAGCTAGCAACTGCCACTGCAGAATGAATGAATGGAATCATTGGTGTAAAACAAATTCTTAGTTATATACATTTTTTTAATATTTATATATAATCTACCTTTGAAATTATTATTATCCGTGTTCAATCTAAAAGTGTATTATTCATGTTAAACGTATATAATGTGTTATAGAGTAAACATAACAGGAAATTATTTAGTTACAAATGAGAAATGTTTACCCAGGGGTAAATTAACATTTACTGCAGTGTTTATTCAGGAAGAAGTAATTCAATACTAGGGATTTTACAGTTTTTTTTTCATAATACCTTTACTTCCTGGAAATTTGCTAATTCTTCCTGGACTTTGCTTATTTACTTATGCAGAAAGAGGAATTTTGACCTAAAATTTGGGTAAAAACTGTAGCAAAATTTTTAAAATCACTTTGCACTATATCATACCCACAATTTCGGTCACCACCCACTAGTGACACAACACTTGTACTTTTATTGAGTACAGATTTTGGCTACTCTACCCAACTCTGGTGTAATGTACATATGTGTAGATGTGCCAGTCATATGAGTCTATTTACATGCATGTATGCTGTAGGTGTGCTGTAAGTCCTGTGTTCTTACTGGTTGTGTTGAGCAGAAGCAGAAGAGAAAACTTTTGGCTCTAAGTGTTCTGGTAAAGGGTCTGAATAGCCTGAAAGAAAAAGCTCCTCCTCATTCTGTCTGTATTTGTGTTCGAGGAGCAGAATGTTTTTCTGACCGTAACAGAGAGACGAGACAATTGTTGGGATGGTTAAAGTCTTCTACGATTTCCCTGGTCCTGTTTTACTGTAGAGTGCAGGTCAGGGAGGTAAGTGTGGATAGTACGCTTAGCTGATCGCACCGCCCTTTGGAGAGCATGCCTGTTTGGTGGGAGCTAAACCTTCCGCTCTCGGTGGTGCAGGTGTAAAAGAACCTGAGAACCTGAGAGGGCATAGGCGGTAGAGACGCTGTCTAGGTGGTTAATTTTAGATCACTAAATTATCAGAATACATGTTTTTAATATTATGTTTAATGAGTATGTGTTTATTTATATATTTTTCACTTTTGAAGCCGTTTTTACTTTTACCAATAAGATGTTGAACAGACCTAAAAAAATTCATCATCAATATGATCAATCATCATCATCATCATCATCATCATTATCATCTTCAGCAAGTCATAGGTTGCTGGTATTAGCCTTTGTTATACCTAATTGTAATACATTCACTATAAATTCACTAAAACTATTAACTTATATGGCATTAATAAAGACAGTGAAGTCATTATTATACTTATAATAATTACATACAAAATAATTAACAATGTAATTTTCTCAATATAAACTTCAGTTGAATAAAAGTAATGAATAACAAACGCTTGATTATCTGAATGATCATTATTAAGGAAGGTAAATAAAATGCATTAAAATGATATTTTGCTATCTGATTTTATGTAAAGCTGTTCTGCCCTCTATTGGTAGTGCTCATTTACAGTCACCAGGGTGTGTGAAAAGCTATGGTTTGTGCACCTGGGGTAAAAAAAGGAAAAAAAAAAACTTCCGGGGCCTCACAGCCAAATTTCAGCTCTCTAAATATAGTTATAGGTTTGAAGACCATCTGATTACTTGACATTCTGCATGTGCCTGAAATCTGCAATGTTTGACCCACATAGCATTGTCATGAAAAAACTGGCACTGAGCTGCTTCACACAAAACAATTCGAAGAGAGCGTGTTAAATGTCACACAGTTGCAACATCAACTCAGGAGACTTGCAATTCACAAGGATTCTTTTTGTCTTACTGAAAATAGGTCAGGTGTTCACATCTAGAATTTATGTACACGTTAATCTGGGGGAAATGGTTTCAGGGTTCTTTGGATTGTTTTAAGGTTCCAGTTGTTTCAGTGGGTCGCATTTGTTTTGTATGAAGTTCTAACATAAAATAACTTGAGAAACAGAAAAAAAACAGAAAAAACCACAATATATAAACATAAAAACTAAAAGAGAGAAAAAGGGAGAGGGAGAGAGAGAGAGAGAGAGAGAGAGAGAGAGAGAGCGAGAGGAGAAAATGGATAGATAAATTATTGATAAATGGAATTAATTTAAAATAGCTAGAAAGAGTAAAAATGCTTGTAAATCTGTTGGATTTAATATGAGATGTTAACATTCATGGTTTATATGACAGAAAGTTTAGTATATCCAATAGACTGTATATGCATGTGATCAGAAAAAATGCTTAAATTAAAAAACAGTCCATTATAGATCGTATTATTTATAAATACAGCCAAATATAAAAGTTTTTACACCTCTCAATCACATACTGTGTAAATTATGTTTGATTTACTTTACTGCATGCTGAAAAAATCACGTGATTTTTCAGAAACACATTTAAAATATCTATTGCAGAAGACTAATAGTGGCTGTTATACTACTAATGGTATAACTACTATAATACTATTGTTATACTAATTATGGTACAATGGTAAGAGATAAGGGTGGTGGTAAAGTTAGCAATAAAAAGTAAAAGTTGTAGTAATAGTAGCAGCTGTAGTAGAAGTAAAAGCATAGTAGTGATACAGTATAAATATAAGCAAAGTTAGTTGCGGTATTAAGAGTAGTATTAATAGTAAGTAGTTAAATTTGCAGTAAAAAAAATGGTAATTTATTTCTAGTGGTGTAAATACTAGGCCTTTAATATTAACAGTATTAGTAGCAGTATTAAAAGATAAAACAGTACTAAAAGTGTTAGTAGTATAAATATTGTTAGTAGTACAACGAGTGGTAGATTATGTACAAAAAAATAGTAAGAGAAGTGATGGCAGTAATTGTGGTAGTAGTAATAGTAGTTTGAGAGTGGTAAATGTAATAATAGTAGTAAAATGTATAATGTCTTTCTGTTGATCTCATAGTATTAGGGCAGTAAATGTATTTGTCCTTCTATAATTTTACAAACAAACTTTTCATCGAAATCAGAATGGAGGAAATATGAGATAGAATCTTAAGCAGTTTTCAGTAAGGAGGAGCCATTAACATTAGGCAGGTGTGATGCGGGAAAGCATTCTGCCACAACCAGCCTTAAACCACAACTGGATTCAGCTCACTGAGTCATATCACATCAAACAGATGTTCACCATATACTATTAGCCTATGACTACAAAAACATTGCCCTTAATACTTTTTGCCAAATATAGTGTGCAAATTCATTTTAATGCATGTAAACATAATAAGCTTTTTTATATCTTATAGAAATATATACCCATGTGACACCAATCCACAATCTGCAGCGTCATAGCCAGGTACATGATCAAAGCGTACATCAAATACTACAGAGACGAGAACTGCACACTAATATTTTGAAAGAGATTTAGAAATATTTCTGAATAGTTATACCCGAGCAGATAAAGTATGTCGCAGTTGAGGTAAGACAATCACATTGAGACAAAATTCAAATATAAACACAAACACAACATCCAAAGTTCTTCAAATGCGCCCCCCCCAAGAAAAACCCCCAAACAGTTACAAAAAATCAGCTATTACTGTCAACCTTTTTAGTCTACACATTGTTGTAAAAAAACGTATGTCATTCCTGTTATCTTTTAGGCAACTCTTCCTTTAAGTCGGTTAACAATTTAGATCGAATTAAATAATGAAATAATGTATTGTAGAACTATAAAGGATTTATTCCAATTAATGGAACTATCACCTTGGTTTAAATGCTAATAAAGTTATAACACAGTTTTTAAGTTAGTGTAACATCATAACATAATGTAAACATAATAATTGAAACTCCACGTAGTTACATATCGATGAATTTATACACTCACTGTCCCCAAAATTCGAAACTCCTGCACAGTCATTCAGTTGTCAAGTCATATGGCAGGAGTACAAAGCTGAGTTCCTAATGGATCTTGGTACCATTCCAGAGTGGGTGCCCATGGTAGCCTCAGAGTTGAGACTGATTTGGTCCTGTTGTAGCCAGTACACTTCAAGGTTGTATGTTTTCTGCTCATTATAAAGGTAAAAACTAAATATTTGAGTAACTATAGGTTTTCTGTCATTTAAAACCAGTCTAGTCTTTATTCTTTGCTCCCTCTAATCAAATAAGTCACATCGTCACACAGGATGGTTTTTTTTGGGTTTTGCGTCAATCGGTGTAGATTTTAGAGACTGTCCTGTTTGAGAATTAATCCCAAATGATCAACAGTTTATAAAACACTAAAATCAGCCCATCTGTTATAACATCTGTGCCATAACCAAAATCACAGGAATCACACTTTTCAAGTTTCAGAAATGGATCTGCATTATTTTGTATATTTTGTTGTATTTTTCCTGCCACCTTATCGACTAATTAGACAACTGCATCAATGATGTGTACAGGTGTTCCTAATAAAGTGGACAGTAAAGGTATGAGCAAAATGTTATAGTTTATAAGATGCATGTAAATCTGTTGGATCAAACTAATATGGCTGAAATTCAATGTTTTATGTGACAGAAAGGTTAATATAACAAAAGATTGTACATGCATGACATGTATAGTTTGTTTTTTAAGAATATCCTCATTAAATAGAAAGCAAAAAAGATTTAAAAAATTATGACATTATAAAATGCTTGATTCAAAAAAGGCAGCCAGTTATAGACCTTACGTAGCTCTATATAAACGTTTTTGCACCCCCAATCACGGACTGTGTAAATTCTCTTTGCTCTACTTTACTGCGTGCTGAAAAAAAACTACAATTGATTTTCAGAAACATATTTTAAAATATCTATTGTACGAAAGTGAAAATATTAAAAAACATCACATGCTAAACTTTTTTTATAATATAAGTTTGTTCTTCTTAATATTGATTATTAGAATTGTAGATGATCAGAACCAAAACTTATGCAAGTACACAAATACTTAAAATCCCAGATAAAAAGTACCAAATAAAATAATATAATATATACGGTCATATGAATGCATTATTTTGTTTACAGGTTAGTTTTGTTTCATATATAGATACAAATACATGTTTAATTTTTTTAATTTAACTTTTTTCTGATTGGAAAATCACAGTTGGGTTTGCTTAGGTAGAATTGTTAGTGGCATAAAACATAGTAAAACCAATATATAAACCATAAATAGCTAAACATACTTAGTTTTCTTCTAATTAACATTTTAACATGAGAATAAACATTCAGCCACACATGTTTACGATAATAATACACCATAAACGCATAGAGGTTTAGACGTATAGAAAGCTTAAACTTTAGCCCTGTCCATGTGTGTGTATTTTTAAGCGTCTTCTCTTTAGATAAAAGGGGAAGTCAGGCTTACAGAAAACACCAAGGAAGTAGCTATAAGTAAGTCAAAATGAGGAAGCTTACTAAAACTTCCAATTAAATAGAACTGCTTTTAAGATCTGTGACAAGCTTTTTTGGAATTAGTTTTACAGACTGAATTTCGAATAAGAAGTAACTTCTACATAAAAGTCACTTGACTTATTGGGTTGAAAGATTTTTTTTGTCTTGAGCCAGTGGTGTTTGAACTATCCATAGAGTTTTTGGCCATACCACATCCTGTCAAGCTGAATAGTGCTTCAACATGGTTGCTTCAGCGTAGTCACACAGCCTGAAGTAAAGTTAAAGTCTTCGTACATACGGTAAAGAGCTACTTTATTACATTTTTATTTTTGCATCCTAACAAATTCTGTATATAGTTGTGTTCATCTTGAATTATTTATAATTAATATAGGAAACAAAGAGAAAAAAAGCCAGAAAATTATAGACACAGGTTCAGATAATGGAATTAAATTTCTTGAGCTAAACTTGCGTCATTAAGTATTTTTGTTTTTATATATATATATATATATATATATATATATATATATATATATATATATATATATATATATATATATATATATATATATATTAAAGGTATTTGTATTTTTTATCTCTCAAGCTATAATCTGCTATTTATTTCTGCTGCTATTCTATTTAGTGATGAATAATATCATTTAGGTTTGGAATGTGATTAAAACATACTTGTAAATATCTCAGGAAATAAAATATAAAATCTGTTTTGTAAAAAATGTGTTTATGCTTACATCTCGATGCAGGTGTGTGTTGTGGTTTAACATATCTGATTACTTATTAGTCATTTATTTTAAAGTATGCTAAAGGGTTGCGTTCTGTCTCTTCTCGTGCTTAATTTATATTGAAATTATATATAAAAATTAGAAAAGAACATTTTAGATATGATTGACTAAAAAGGTATTTTTTGTCGACTGACAAGCAAAAATGTTGGGTAGTATCAAGCTCGTTGCTGGTGTTGCCTCAAGCAACATTTCTTAGCGAGGAAAAATTTAATTCATTTCTTTCTTCATACTGTTGTGGATTAAATATAATTTTTTTAACTCTGGCTATTTGTTAATAATATACATACAGAAAACTTAAGGTACAGGAGAAGTATGAATGCTTTGTCGATCCAGCTGTATCCTAACAGGCATCAGCAATGTACCTTTCAACCTTTTTTTGTACCTTAATTTTTAATCTAAAAAACTAGAACAATTATGCACTCCTAGTGATGGAAATGCACCTTGATGTTCTGGTAGGGTTTAAAAATTACATTCTGATATAGTTTTTCACAGCAATTCAATGATTTGTACTACAAAACATAATACTGCAAGAATCATGTCTTTATTTGATAATATCTTAGTGTGCGGGTCATTAGTACTAATTTTGTACTCATTTGGTACTGGGTTTTTCATATGAAAAACTAAAAAAATAATTTCCTTAAAAATACTTAAAGAATATTATTAAATTATTATACATTTACTTTATTATAGAACAATGGAGATAAGTGTGGATAAATGCAGCAGCAGTGTTGTTGTCTCTTCAGTCAGAATATTATTCAGCTTTAGATCAGTAGAGAGATGTCGTCCACTGTTGTTTGGTTCTTTGTGACTTGTGTATGAGAAGGACAACACCATAGAAAAACATATATGCTGCTTTTTTTTGGTTTTTTTTTGGTTTTGGTATTTTTGGGTTAAATAAATATTAAACAGTAAATTCATATTGTTAGAAAGGTAAAGAATAATGCATGGCCAGACATTATAATCAACAGCATGGTGGTGTGTTGCAGCCTAACATAACGATGATTATGGAGTTGATTACAGTTTTTTTTATTTTAATCTAAAAAATGTACATTTTAATTATATTTAAAAAAAAATTAAATTATAATTAATGTGCTAGGAAACACATCAGTTATGTACAACTATAAAATACACATACATGTTATAACAACTATAAAAAGTTAACTCATCAGCTTCTCTCTCTCTCTCTCTCTCTCTCTCTCTCTCTTTTTTTCTTAGAAAAGCAAAACAGAAATCCATGCATAGCAAATAGAGAAAGCTGACATTGCATAGTACTTAAGACTTCTATAAATGTTAAACAAGCTTTCTACTAACAGAAGCCTTCACCAAGTGAATTATGTTTTTATTTAAGAACATTTTTACTAAAATCATATTTAAGTCCCTGAGCTTGTGTGCTTTCTATAAAAAACACTAAAATTAAGATATAACAGTATAGCATGCTGGTAAAAGAGAATTACAAGCCCCTTGTGAGGTCTTAACATCCTGGGTTCCATTTTTAAGATAGGGTGTAGTAAAGTCTACATCTTCTTCCTTTTTTGTAGTTTGTGGGCAGAGAATATTAATCATTTTGGATGTAGCTGATGAAAGTTTTTTATCCTCTTTATGATATTTAAGGTGACACATGTCACACCTAAAAGAAAAATAGAATAATAATAAGGAAGGCCAACGCAGCTAGAGTAAAACCTGTTACCCTGCATTAACTGTAGTGATTGTTGAACTTTAAGTGCTTAGTGATCGTCTGTATTTCACAATTCACCGCTAGATACATTTGGCGAGTTTAAGGTTTATTCAGGATTTATTTAATATTTATGAAATAAATGTAAGTTTGGGAAAAAGGGTACTTGTGAAATGCTGTAAATATAACAGTGACTAACTTGTTACACAGACGTCTAACAGTAGCTGTTAAAATGTTGTACTTTATGAATGAATCAAAAACAGTTGCCAAAGGAATATGTTGGAATTAGAAAACAAAATAAACATTGGGGTGGTAACAATACCTTTGCCACATCATGTCTCACCATCTGTGATCATTTCCCTATGAGAGCATGCTTACAAGTGTTTTATTGCCTAACTATTGAATCCAGAATATAGCTTGATATAGTATGAGTAGACATTTGGAAATAAAATAAATTTTATTATTGTATTTAGTGCAGTTGAGTAGTTTTTAGATTTTAAAGTAATTAGTAGTTTAATTAGATAGAATTGGATGATTAGCAGAATATGTACTGTATATTTTTATCAAGGTGCACCCAAATCTTAATCCCAGATCATTAAACATTTTATGACCAATATTTCTATACAGGTAACGAGTGAGTAGGACCTTTCCAGGTAGTCAGAGGTACGTAAGCAGTCATGGCAGACCAGGTGCAAGGTTTGCCCTATTTTTATGGCAACATCACTCGAGAAGAAGCTGAGGATTATCTTAGGCAAGGAGGCATGAGCAATGGCTTCTACCTACTCCGTCAGAGCCGCAACTACCTGGGTGGCTTTGCGCTCTCTGTGGCCTACAACCATCAGTGCTACCACTACACAATTGAAAGGGAGCTGAATGACACATATGCAATAGCAGGTGGAAAATCCCACCGCAGTCCAGTGGAGTTGGTTGAGTACCATTCGCAGGAATCTGTTGGTCTGGTGTATCTGCTGAAAAAGCCCTGCAATCGTCCCCGGGGAGTCGAACCCAAGGTGGGGGCTTTTGAGGACCTAAAGGAGCAGCTCATCAGACAATATGTGCAGCAAACATGGAGGCTAAAGGTTAGTGCTAGCTCTTTCCTGATATGTAGTAAACTGATTAGCAAGAAAATATCCACAAGGAATTTTCTTTAAATAGAAAAAAAACCTTCAGAATATTTATCTTTTCAATTTAATTTAACAGAAAATTAAGTGTTAAGCTCCCTAGAGAGCTTCTTTCACTACGTTCCCAAAAAATTGTCTTTATGCTGATGCATAGAAAATACATAACAGAAGTCTTTCACTATTAGATAAGGGGTTGCAATAAGAGTGCAGTAAGTACACCGGTTTCCTCCCACAGTCCAAAAACATATGTTGATTTATAATTATAAATTGCCTATACGAGTGTGTGTATGTGGCCCTGCGATGGACTGGTGACCTGTCCAGGTTGTACCCCTGCCTTTTTTACCCAATGACAGCTGGTGTAAACTCCAGCAGATTCCTGTGACCCTCATTAGGAAAAAGCCGGTATAGGCAATGAATGGATGGATGGATTTTTGTTTTCACTACATGTATAAGTAACTGATATGCAACAGCAAGGCCAGGTCCCAGTTCCAGATAATCCACAGATTCGTCTGTTTTTAAAAGTAGTCTGCCTGTGACTTCACTTTTTCAAGAAGGCAAACTGAAACACACTACCAAGAAGTGTTAACTGTATCAATGTTTTGTAAGTTTACCCCTTAAAAGAAAATGATAATTAAAAAAACAAATAAATGACTTGTGCAGCAAGTATTAAAATTATTTTAATATTACATCATTTTAAATAGGAATAACCTTGAATTAATAGTGTGTAAGCTTTTCTTCTTCTCCTTCTTTTTAATAAATTAATGAATTGTATTTATGTTAGGGTGCATCATTGGAGCAGGCGATCATCAGTCAGAGGCCTCAACTAGAGAAGCTGATTGCTACTACAGCACATGAGAAGATGCCTTGGTTTCATGGAACTATCTCACGGGAAGACTCTGAGCCACGCTTACTCAACAACCGTGCCATTAATGGCAAGTTTTTGTAAGTGCAGAAAACTGGTTCGACTCTTGTAAGCGGTGAATTAAAATAATAATAATAATAATAATAATAAATAAATAGAAATAAAAGTATTTTTCTAATTATTCATTTTTTAACCATTATCAAGATAATGCAGGTTAAAACTTTAGAGTAATTTAAAGGCAATAAAAGTGCAGAAGTGAAACCACAGGCATAAACAAGAAGCAAGCAATAATAAAATAGCATAGCAAACAAATCCAAATCGGTGAGACTGAATGATAGACAAAGGAAAGCATAGATAGAAAACCAGAAGAACAGAAAGGCATGGCAGTAGCTCAAATAGCCAGAAATCAGGAAGTGATATCAAAACAAAACTCGTGTTACATTACCCCTCTTCTAGAAATGCCTCCAGGCGTTGTCCTTGGATGCCCTTATGGACTATGTGCTGGGCGTTAGTGGTATCTAAGATATTCTGTCCTTTTACCCAGGACCTCTCCTCTGGCCCAAACCCTTTTTAGCCAACCAAACACCACATTAGGCCGATAGGCAGGAGACCCCTCAATCTCAAAAGGTGGTCTTGTAATTGGAAACCAGAGTCTGGGCGTTGATGGTGTGGCTTTAATAACGATACATGGAAGGAGGGAGAGATGTGATAGTAAGGGAAGAGTTCAAGTCTATATGTGAAAGAGTTGATTTGCCGGAGGATCTTGAATTGGCCCACATATCTGGGATCAAGCTTTTTGCTGGGTAGTTGCAACCGTAGGTCACGCTTCGATAACCATACCATTATGAGTTCATGAGCTGGTTGAGGGTGGCGACAATGGTTGGCCTTCATTTGTTGCGTAAACACAGAAAGGGCCAAGAAAACATAGGTGGCTAATAGCCCAGGACGCACTGAAATGGGGTGAGCCTGGTGTAAGAGTGCCTCAATAAGTTATGGGAATACTCAGCCCTGGATTGTTCTCTGCTACAGTAGGACCGCAGGTATCGCCCCAACTCTTGCTTTAACACCTCCATTGGATTGGGGAGAGATCTAATACAGTAGTGTATCCGTGGGAGCATGAAAGATCAGTAACGGTACCAGGGTCTCACATCTGGGGGATAAGTAATGGTTTCAATAACCCCTCGGAAAGATGTCTTGGAGTCTTGGTTTGTGCACAGATATTACATAATCTTACAAATTTCTTAACATCTCTTCGAAGATGAGGCCACTAATAGGCATTTTTCACCAGGTGCGCTTGTATCCTGGGTGACCAGAGCTAAGAGCGGTGTGCACACAGTGTGCAATGGCATAATGATTCCCAGAATATCTCATTAATAAAAGACTGGAAGAGGGGGCATTAGCAAGATCTATGGCATAACCTGGTATTTATAGTAGCCTCTGTTAGTGCTAAATGCCGTTTTACACTCGTCACCTTTAAATAAGGTTGTAAGCGCTGCGCAAATCCAGTTTAGTAAAGATACGTGCCTCTCTTAACTGTTTTAGCGCTGCTGGGACCAGTGGTAATGAATAACGCTATTTAACTGTAACGGTGTTCAAGCCATGGTAGTCAATGCAAGGAAGAAGGCTTCCATCTTTTTTTCTACAAAGAAGAACCCTGAGGTAGCAGGTGATGTGGATTGCCGGATGAAAACAGAAGACAATGCTTTATGGATATATGCTTCCATAGCTTGAATTTCTGGCTGAGAGAGGGAGTATATCCTACTTTTAAGAGGAGAGAGGTTAAAAAGAAGCTTGATAGTGCAATAACACAATTGATGTTGAGGTAACTGTGAGGCCTTGGTGAACATCTTGAGGAGATCATTATATTCAAAAGGGACTGTGGGTAGGTATTGTTGCTCTGGATGCTGGAAATGCGTAATAAGGCATGGCATGGCTGTAGGCAGTGAACATGACAGTGTAAAAACCATTGCAGGATGTCTCTAGTCTTTCAGGAAATCCTGGGGTTGTGGGCCAAGTATAAGAAGAATATGAAATAACATGAAATTACATTTTTTCAATATGAAGAGCCCTAATGTGAACAGTGAGAGGAATTGTGGGTTGGCCATCCACTCCCTTAATAGAGATCGGGGGCTTACATGGCTTGAATGGGATGTGGAGCTGATCAATGACATGGTGGTCAATCAGGTTCATGGCTGCCCCTGAGTCTCTAAGAGCAGGAAATACATGAAGTACGTGGTCAATATTGATAGACACTGTGAGAGTTAGGCACATGGGGTGTATAGGCAGGAGTGTAAAGAAGCTTACTTTCAGTGTAATGGTTGAATCCCAAGCAGTAGAAGCAGAGATATTCCCATTGCCGACGCAAATGTTTGTGTTGTGTTCTGTATGTCCAATCTGCATTGGTTCTAAAATGTCGTGAGGCACAGGAACTGCCGATTTAGGCAGCCAGACTTTCTCTTCATGAGGACTTTTGTGGAGGAGGTTATCCAAATGCACCACCAATACCTCGCAATGTGCTATCTTAAGGCGCTAGCTTAAATAGCCGGGGATCAGGAAGTAATACCGGAAAAAAACTTAATACTTAAGAAAGGGTGCCCTGTGGTGTTCTCCTGAAGGTGGCTTTACAGGTACATCATTTAATATAATTTTAGATAAGCATTATGTTATAAAACTATTCAGTATTTAAATGGACAAATGAATGTAGGGTAGAAATGTTAATTACCTAGATTAAATCAATATTTGCTGGTTGCATCATATTTTTAAGTAAGAAACCAAATGACCTTAAACTAAATGACCTTAATAGTAATAATAGATTTTTTTTTTCAGGTTGTTTGAATTGTTACTTAAAATGTTATGATTTGTACATAGTTCATAAATTAACAATAAAGCTCAACATATCTCATTGAACAATAAATAAATAAATAAAATGTAAATTATACATGAAATACTATAAAGTTCAACAAATAAACCTTTTAAAAAATTTGAGTAAGCATTATAGCTAATTTTATTTAAAAGAGACGAATTATTGTAGACGGTCCATGAATTTAAATTGATTGTAATGCTTCAGTCCAACTGGAGAAGGTTTCAGTTTCAGAGTGGATTCGTTGTAAGACTTTTTGTAGTTGTGTCTACACATCACACAACACCAACAGTGAAAGCGCGAAGGAGTGCAAGAAAGAACGAGAGAAAGAGGCAGAACAGACACACACTGTGGTTTCCGTTCTTACAGTGTTGTACAGGACTTCCTGAAATGACCAAAGATCTAGTGGGGGTAGAGACATAAGACATTTGTGTGTTTGTGTGTGTGGGTGTGTGTGTGTGTTTGTGTGTTATACTTACAATTGCAAGAATTATATTTTTAATTTAGAATTATTGGCATGATTGGTTAATGTGTTTTGAGGTGATAGCTACTAAGCTCCTCTCCCACCTCTCCTTCTCCAAAGATATGAAATTAATTATTAATTAATAATAATAAAATTAAATTAAATTTTAACACAAGCCAACAGAACAGCTACTCAACAACTAGTTTCTTAAACTCTTTTGAAGGCAGAAACACCATTCTTCTAAAACTACATTGTGAATTTTGATAATGGTGGAGGATCCTGTCTCAAACGGTTTGATATCTGATCATAGCTGTGGGAACTATGCTTAATGAGAGTAATGCAGCATCCCCCTGCTGGCAGCTAGAAAGACTAAACCGTGGCAACCTTAAACTACACCCCTCAGCAACCTTCTGATAAAATATGTCCCCATGGCCATAAATCTGGTTACTTTGAATGTCAAAGCACTTGCCTCCAAACGGCCCCACACTAGAACAAAGCAATGTGTTTCCTTTAATTTATCATCTATCTCTAAAATTAACTGTAACAGGAGAAGGTGTCGACTTTTTTTATTGTTTTTAGCTGAAAATTAAGGTATAAAGTAGCCCTAACTTAGTGAGAGACCATACTGTATCTGGAAAAATGTGTTGACCCAAAAGCACCCACCATTTGCCTGTTTTATTATCATGTCCTTTTTTTCTTGGGTTTTCTCCATTCAACAGAATTCGACAGAGGGATAACAATGGCTCCTTTGCACTTTGTCTCCTACATAATGGCCAAGTCATGCACTATCGCATTGACCGGGACAAAGCTGGCAAACTCTCTATTCCTGATGGAAAAAAATTTGACACACTTTGGCAGGTACTGAATGTATACAGGAAGCCAATTCAACCTATTTTAAGTTTAATATACTGACCTGTGAGAATAATAAATATGTGCAGAAAATTATCTGTCTGTTATTTTAAAAAATTATATTATGTCCACTGTTATGCAATGTTACATTCAAACAGCAAGTGGTTGTGAATATTATTAAATAAAATTAAGTCTTATTAACATACAAACCATTTATATTTCTACTCGTAGCTGGTGGAGCATTATTCATACAAACCTGATGGTCTGCTCCGGGTACTGACTGAACCCTGTCAACGACCAGACGGTAAATATATATACTTCAAAAGCAGATGGATACAAGTTATGGATAAATAGATATTAGTTAAATTGGTGAATATTTATATAGCCAGTTAAACAGATGGATAGATGGATGGGTGGGTGAATAGGTATAAATAAGTGTATATAGGGATAGAGAATTGGACAAATTGTTGGATGGTTATCTGCTAAAAGGAAGAAAATAATAATGTATGGTACCTAACCATACATGATATAGTTTATGTACCGAATGTATGGATGTATAGCTGAATAAAAGGATAAATAATGTATAACTTTTTTTGGATGGATGGTTGGATGGATGTATGGATGGATGGAACATGTGTGAATGGTTGTATGTATGCATTTATAGATGCATAGTTATTTTACAGATGGGCAGATGATGTATAAATGGGTGGTTGTATGGAGTAAAAGACGGGTAGTTGGGTGAATGATGTATAAATGGTAAATTGTATGGATAAATATTTAGGATTTGCCAATAGATACAGTAGAAATTATACAGTGTATTGATATTACAAGTTAAGTAAAAGTAAATGTAATATCTGAATAACAAATATTTTTTGTTGTATTTTTGTAAGAAAGTCTGTAATTTATGTTTTTTGTGCACAGGCCCACCTGCGATTCCAGGAAATCATCCAGAGGTAAGTGTTGCTCTACAATCAGTAGCCAATAAACAGTATATAGTATATATAATAATATATATATATTTTTATATATATATATAATATATATATATATATATATATTTCAAAAAAGAAAATAAGCGTATTTATACTGTTATAAATCATGTTCACCGTAATAATAATAATAATAATATTGTTCCACAGAAAGCATATGCTGACATCTGATGTAAAAGCTGTTAAGAATATGTTGAAAATTGTATTAGTGTTAAAACAAAAAAAGAGCAGATATGAAAGTGAAATATAATTTAACCACTTCAATGTAAATCACAGGATTTACACAACCCTTGTGGTTGTTACTGATGTCTTAGGTGACACGGTGCATTTTAAGATTAGCCTTACAATACACCTCACATTCTCCCAAATAGCTAATTTTATCATTTTGCACTTTCTTTTTACATTTAATTCTAATCCTAATTCTGGTGTATGGGTCACATTGTGTGCAGTACAATAACTTACTCTTTAAAACTGTGGTTTTCTAGCTGGGTGGATCAAGTGGATTTTTCTCCATATTCAGAACCCCCTCCTTCCCAAAAACTGGTCTCAAAAAGGTGCACAAATATAACACTCCCTCCTCTCTGTCCCGGTGGTAAACCGTCTGCTCGACTTTTATCCAGCACTGTGGTTTTTATTTGTTTTGGTTTTTTTACTGCTAATCAGTTTGCCTACACGCATCCCTTTTGCACTCTCCCATCTTTTCCTCCACTCACCTCTATTTTACCACAACAACAAAAAGTTCATCTGTAAGTTCATTATCTATTTAGTGACTGCTTTTGCATTAGGTGCTGGTTTCAGGTTTAAAACTAAAACTTTTTTAGTTTTCCAGCATGTTCAGTACATCTGATATGCATTGCGAAATAAGGTACTAGTGCTTTACAATATATATACAAATCATTTGGACACACCTAATTGTAGAGAGGTTTTACATAGATAAATAATTAAAATAAATTTAAGGCCATTTTCTTTAGTTTTATACTTTTAAAACTATAAAACTATGTTATATAACTAAATTTATAAAATACTGTTGGAAAGGTGTTATATAAATAAAAATGTATTATTGTTATTACTGCTGTTACTGCTGTCTTGTTTTAAATCTCCATACAAAGTTAGTAAAAAAAAATAATATTATATATATATATTGTATGATTTATATATATTATGAGCTAGATTTTTACTAACTTTGTATGGAGATTATTCACAAGATATATATATATATATATATATATATATATATATATATATATATATATATATATATATATATATATATATATATATATATATATATATATAATATATATATATTATGCAGCATGCCACATCTGGCCACTCTGTCTCAGAAGTACACAAAAGAGGTACAAAAAAAAAATAACGTACTTATTTTTGTAGTTTTGGGAGTGGTAGCATAGGGAAGGTATTTTGGTATTTGGACTCATAACTGGAAAAATTTAGGGTTTAGTTCCCAGCACCACCAAGTTACCACTGCTGGATCCCTGTGTAAGGCCCCAACCTCCAATTGCTCAGTTGTGTAAATGAGATAATTTATGTCACCTATATATAAGTGTCTGTCAATGCCAGTAATGTAAATGTCATCTAACTAACTAGAGCAAAGTTGTGAGTGGGGAAGTAAAGACACTGTAGACCACACTCACTAGAGGAAATCACTCATTTGGTTTTGCTTCTTGAGTTTATGGTGCGAAACTCTTTGCATAGAAAAGCTGCTGCTACAATTGCACAGGCATGAAAATTAGGTAATTACCGGTCATTTTGTTGCTTACTAGTGGTTTAAATTAATTATGTGTGTTCAAACATTTGATAGTTAACATATGTTATGTTCCAGTAAATTAAAACAGTTTTCTGGTATTTAACACTGAACAAATGGCATGTTCCATGTGTTATTTAAGTAATAGTGCCACCTAGTGCTTAAAATAAACAACACTGTTTAAAAAAAAATGTCACAGGATTTAAAAAAAAAAAACTCACGTTATTACATTCCTAATGAGTACAGATATGATATTTAGCCTTCAATTATTATTTTTTAATCAATAGCTGACCTACTACTTTTTACACTCTTAGAAAAAAGGTTTATTCAATACCCTTTTTTATTTCCTTGGTTTGTCCGTTTAAAAGAACTCGTCTTTCTTTGTTGAACAAATAAGTGTTGCTATCAAGAATTTCAAAAATAACATTTTTTTTCTAAGAGTGTATCATCATAATCTTTTCTTTCAGTGTGATAAGTTTTCCTATGGCTTCATTATTCCAGATTCTCTTCTCCTTCATGTTATTCCAACTAAATCCTAAACATTTACTGTTTATTAAATAATGTCTGAAGGTATGCTTTATGCAAAGGGACATGAAGGAGACTGAGAAACAGTGCATGGTGTGATATACCCGCATTCCATTTTCTTGGACACAACATGCTATTACAGTTTTTCTGTCCTGCTTACAAATATTTCAGGAAATAGTATTTCCTGAAATTTTTCACACAATCAGTAAATTAAAATATTAAAATGGCCCAAAAAATAAGTAAGTAGATATACCAAAGTTGTATACATTTTCTTTAAACTAGGGAAAATAACATTTTAACTGATCGCTCAAGAAACGAGTGGATGAACAAATAAACCAAAAAAAGCTAATGCATTCAAGTAACCAGAAAATTATTCAGTATTTAACGTCTCATTTCTGTTCAGCCAGAGAATTTTACTCTTTTATTATTAAACAATCGGCAGATTTTTGCATACAGAAATCATGAGTATTCAATCTAACATAAAAAGAAGATGTCTGCATCTTCTATTATCTAATATATTTTCCCAATAAAAGCTCTCTGGCTGAACTCTTGGCTAGTAATAACCATTTATTATTTTGTAGCATTCCTGCCTTAACATAATTCACACATTCACTCCACTGTTGCAAAAACTACTATTTTGTTGTCTATAAAAATTAACAGCTATACTTTATTTTTCTGATTTCATAGACAATGGTACAGACATGTAAAGCAAAGTTCTTAGATGCTTTCCCTGTTAAGGTCAGTGTCCTTTCACTGATTTCCAATTGCATGCATTTATGTCATTATTTCAAAATATACTACAATAAATGTACAAATAACATTATGTAAGCATTTAAGAAAGACTGTAATTAGCCAGTGTGACCATGTGCTGTATGTTATTAAATATCAGCTTTCTAAAACTGGTCCTGAAATTCTTTATGCACATTTTCTAACAAGCCTCATTTTACTAATCTGTTCATTTAAAGCCCTTTCTAGATAAAAGTGCTGGCATTAAAAATGGCAACATGAAAATGTGCAATACTTCAGGTCCAGAGTTTTTAACCTTGTGTGAATTGCCCACATATCTAATATCTCTATTATCCTGTATGCCTACAGATTACAACATACATTCGCAGAACTCATGAATCAGATAATCATTATGACTCAAGTGCAGCAGATCCTACCACAGGTTAGCTATGTCCACAATCAGTGTATGATATTTTTATAGATCACAATGCTGTGTAATGTTGTAAAAATTACAGTTTCTTTCTGTCTCTGCTAATCCTGAAGATTTACCCATGAGCACTGAGGTGTATGAGAGCCCATATGCTGACCCTGACGAACTACGCTCAACCACAGTGGACCGTAAAAACTTGATCCTGGAGGATGCAGAACTTGGCTCAGGCAATTTTGGTACAGTTCTGAGGGGCACCTACCAGATGAGGAAGTAAGTGGTTCAAAGCACTTTGTCTAACTATGCATAGTCTATGTGTTCTGCATAGTTGATTATTAGATGGATGGATGGATGGATGGATGGATGGATGGATGGATGGATGGATGGATGGATGGATATTTTCCCAGCTCTTACACAATTTAAGTTCAGGATTATGTCAATCAAGTTTGTCAGATTTAGAATTTGCATCTTACATATGTTGCCTAAATTTAATTTACAATAAACTATTTAAAACAGGTTAAAAGGTTACATATAAATGAATAAATAAGAAGGCCTGCACTGTGTCCAAAGGTTTGTGGACACCTTATCAGAACACCCATTGTTTTCTCCAAAACTGTTGCCACAAAATTGGAAGCACCAAGTTGTCTAGGGGTTCTGCTGCATTAAGATTTTTTTTAGTGGAACCAAGAGTCTCACACACTTTGGGATAGACAGGAACACCAACTGAACCTGATATATATTCTTCACTTGACCTTGGTGTCTAAACTAACTGTGGCTGAAAACACCCCACAATCCGGTGTATACCCTTTACAGAAGTTTGAAGGTTATAATAGGACTAAGATTAGGACTAAATCTAGAATATAATATTTAAAAATTAAGTGTTATTGTCAGGTGTCTCAATACTTTTGTCTATACAGTGTATTGTGAGAATAAAAGTTTTTCTATGATAGATAATGTTTATAGGCAAAAAGCACACTTGGGGTTTAACTTACATTTCTTATTTTTCTTTTCAGTGTTCATTAACAACACAAAGAAACAGAACAGGTTATTGAAAAATACAAAGAAATATACTAGTCAACATTTGAAGTGGATCAAAACCTATCATCAAAGTTGTCCTAAAACCAAAACAATTCAATTTGGGTTAAACTTTTTAAATTCACTTCAAAACCTAACTACTGTAGATTAATATATATGAATTTGTATGTAAAACATAACATAAATTGACTAATTCAGTTTGTTGTTTATTTAAGTCTATTCAATATTCTGATTAGTTATTGGCTCCTACTTACAGTATATACAGTTATAAACAGTATAAAACATAAAAACCTGGTCTTTTATACTGCGCATAAATGAACTAAATTTAAGAACTAAGGGAAAATTTTAAATAAAAAGACATAATGATGATGCAATAATAATTATTTGTAGTAACAGTTCAGAAATAGTAAAAAATAATAGACCAACTATATATTTATTGTGCAGGTTACAGATTACAAGTTCAGGCCTAAAACACATGACTATGATGTATAAAACTTTCTCTTAAATGGCATTCAGCATTAAGCGTTTTACTTTGACTGGGACATTACTGGATTTAAAGGTGTTTTTGTGTGTGTGTGTGTGTGTGTGTGTGCGCGCTCTAGAACACAGAAACAGGTGGCAGTAAAAATCCTAAAGAACGATGACAACAATGATGCAGTAAGGGACGAAATGCTTCGTGAGGCCCAGGTCATGCAGCAGCTGGACAACCCCTACATAGTGCGCATGATCGGCATCTGTGAGGCTGAGAACCTCATGTTAGTCATGGAGCTGGCTGAGCTTGGACCTCTGAATAAATATCTGCAAAGGAACAGGTTTGATAAGCATCTTAATCTAGTATCCTTCACCAAACAATTGGTCTTTTAGAATTTATCCAATCATCCAGGTTAAATTTAATTGCCCTGCAAATGCAAATCATGTAGATTGGATGTCGAATCCTGGAAACATTTTATCACTGAAATATCCTTCTAAATTTCATGCTTTTTTTAGTTAGCTAAAAATGTAGAAATGTGTTCATTAAAAATACAATTGCTATATTTTTTAAATTAAGCAGATAACGGTTAGATGCCTTACTCAGCGGACCAGCAGTGGCAATTTTTAGTTCCTAGGATTTAAACTTATTGATCTACTCATTTAACCATTAAGTTATACACTTTACAAACCAGGTTTTAAACAACAAAATCACATTACATTCTAAAAATAATGTAACTCTGAGTTATTTAGAATTGTTAGATAAAGGTGATTCTTTATAGGATTATAGGAAGGCTGGTCATGACAGCTATTATAAGCATAAATGAATGAATGATAAATGAAAAAAAAGGATAAAGAGTGCTATCTTTATCTTGTTTCTAACACAGACTTGCCATTAAAAACGTCACCGAGCTTGTTCATCAGGTCTGTATGGGGATGAAGTACCTCGAGGAGCATAACTTCGTTCACAGAGACCTGGCAGCCCGCAATGTGCTGTTAGTCACCCAGCACTATGCCAAAATCAGTGACTTTGGACTGTCTAAAGCCCTCACCAATGAACAGGATCATTATAAGGTATGCCTTACCTCCAGAAGACTTTGTCTAGATAGAACTTAAGTGCAATCTAACTTTAGGTGACAGACAATACTCTGGTTACCTGGAGCAGGTGTGACAGTGGAAGGGGGGGGTGTCTGAATGTCATCTTCTGCTTAATTGAACATAACAGATTCAGGTAAACAGCAGTGAGTAAAGCAGGAATAGTTGGAAAACATGCAGCACAAACAAAATTAAGAAACATAATTGTGCAATACAAATACAATTTGTGGTAGAGTTGCATAGTATAACATCAAAAACAACCTGCTCCAGGTATAACAGCCGTGAGTATTTATTAGCAGATGAAGCGAAAGTCACTTGGTGCAGATATTTAAATTGCATCAGAGTTAAAATGGCATTGCATTCAGATAATTAACTGTTCCTGTTTATTCTCGTTTGTGTAGTCCAAAGGTCATGGTAAGTGGCCTGTAAAGTGGTACGCACCTGAATGCATGAACTTCTACACGTTTTCCTGTAAGAGTGATGTATGGAGCTTTGGGGTGCTGATGTGGGAGGCTTTTTCATATGGACAGAAGCCATACAAAGTAAATGTCCGGTCTTGACTTTCTGATTAAAATATATCACAATACCTTTTTTACTGACTCATGACTTATTCCTGAATCTGACTTCAATCTGTACCTCTTAGGGGATGAAGGGACCTGATGTTATCCCCATGATTGAAAGTGGTAAGAGGTTGGCCGCTCCAGCCAGCTGCCCACCTGAGATATACAACCTCATGTTGAAATGCTGGACCTACAAGTGAGTGACTGTATACTTATGTGTGGCATTCAATGTATAAGTTACAGACACAACAGTTCTTACTGGAATAGGATTACGATTTAAGAGCTAGATTCTCAGTATATCATTTAAATAAGAATTTCTTTTGGCAGATTTACTGTGTTAACAAAATCCAAGTTCCAGTGCAATTCAAACATCCCTCAGTCTTAGCATTTTTTTATTATTTCTACTTATAATTTTTAGATGATCTGTAAATGTTATATATTGATATAGATATAGATGTAGATATAGGTAGTTCTTTAGTTATATATCATATATATTATATTTAAAAATATATATATTTTTTTTAAATACATTTTTTTTATAGTATTGGCTGATCATTTTGCTTTATTCCAGAAATTAATGTTTCAAGATAGACAAATTATTCTTTACTTATTTCAACAGAAATAATACTACATTTCATGCTTTTTAAGTTATTTACAAAATGTAGAAATGTGTTTATTAATAATACAATTCCCATACTAACGAAATAGGAACATCTGAATAAAAATGTAGCTATATCTGGAACTACTTACATTTTATAAGATAATGGTTAGACATCTTACTTAAACGACCAGCAGTATCAGTTTGTGGTTTCTAGGGTTTAACCTTATACTCTTTTTATATTAACACTAAGTTAAACACCAAACAAACCAGGAAATGAGGCTTATTTTTACCAAGCAGGTACAACGGAAATGCAGAAAAAGCAAAGAACATTTAAAAAGCAAAGAACATTTAGAACAACTGTTTTACAACACATCACGTTACATCAGTGTTACATCAGTCAACAATGCTGTATTCGTTTATTTGTCGTTTTATGTCTTAAGGTCTGAGGAGAGGCCAAGCTTTGATTGGGTGGAGCCCAGGCTGAGGGACTACTACTATGACATCTCTCACTGATGAGCTGGAAGAAAACCCTAAATAAATAGGATTTGCCTAGAAGCTGTTTGTACATTTAATTTTATTTTGCAAACTTTTTAAACCTTCTTCTTCTTTTCTTCTTCTTTTTGAGCAGGTTATGAGTTATGAGTCTTCCTGTCTTACCATTTTTCTACACGTCTTCCAAAGAGCTTCCAATAAGCAATAACCAGAGTAGCAATCTCAAATTTTTATTACACCATTACTGAATATTATCATAACTATTTATATTCATAGTATATATCCATGAATACATGACCAATTATTTACCTATTTAGTTAGTAGCATTTAATTTGTAAAGAAACCCTGGCCGCAACATTCCAATTATTTTCTACTGGTTTTACATTATTGTATTGTGCAGGGATACTGGTGTAAATTCTGAGCCCCCAACGAGATTACAACAGATTACAGAGGATTATTGTTTTTACGTGTTGTCCTCACCCCTTAAACCCTATCAAACTTTATCCAGTTCTTCTTTTGTGGGACCTGTTGTAAATAATATACTTATTAGCAAGCATGTTATAAAGCTTGGGAATGTGATGCAATGATGCAGTATGTGCCATATTGCTAATGTGACTGTCAGATAGCCAGCCCAGCTTAGCTAATTGAAAAGTAGAACACTGAATGTTCTAAATGAAAGAGTTTTCTAAATACTAAAGTAGTAGTTGTGTTATATAAAGCTAAAAACCTAGATGAGCTAAAACACAGGAATTTTTGTTATTGAAAGATAATCAACGGCAGGTTGATGCTTTAAACTTAAATTAAAGATTGTTCTGTAATAACATTAAAAATTTACAGCAAAAATTACAGTTGTAGTAGACTTTTACTGTGTTTGTAGTTACAAGTTCTGATTGTTGGAAAGTGCTGACACTGGATATTCATTTCCTGTTCTAAATGAATAATGAATTCACCTTTAGCTTGAATGAGTCTGGAACAAAACACAATTATAAATGGTAATCTCTTTTAGCATTTGACAGCTTTTAAAATTAAGCCATAAAAACATTCAATATAAACATCATTTCAGTAGCAGAATTTATTTATCTATTTGTCTTTTTTTGCTTGTATGCCATCTTTATATTTTTTATGTATTTTTTAATAATTATACCCATCAAAAAGCTTCGGCCCGGGTATTTTCCTTAAACTTTTTGAACAAATTCATTCATTTTCTATACCCGCTTATTCCCTTATTCGGGGTCACAGGGATCTGCTGGAGCCCATCCCAGCTGCCTCTGCAGGGGTGAAGGGCAGGGGGGTACACCCTGGACAGGTCACCAGTCCATTGCAGGGCCACACATACACTCACTCCTATGGGCAATTTAGAATCACCAATCAACCTAACATACATGTTTTTGGACTGTGGGAGGAAACCGCAGTACCCGGAGTAAATCCACGCAAGCACGGGGAGAACTCCACACAGAAAGACCCCCTGGCCGGGAAAGGAACCCGGGCCTCCTTGCTGTGACGCAACAGTGCTAATCACAAGTCCTTTTTAAACAAATGTTTATAAAATAACAAATGTTTTCTGTCATTTGAGATAAGAGCTTGGTGATTTTTTAAAATATATATTTAATTTCATGTTGAATGCATGGATTTTTACTATCAATATTTCATCATTACCTAATAATCATTCATCATTACACATTGCTGATTTCGTTATCTCTAAAACTTTTGGTGGGGTTAAAAATAATAATTCTTACTTATTACTTATATAATTCTAAAAAAAATCGAGAAGTGAATTTGAGAAGTGGGGAAAGGTTTCAATTTGAGTCTCATTTCCTTAATTATAATGATAAATTCTGCCAAAAAGGCAAATTAGGAACGGTCTAAAGTTACCTAGCAACAATGTAAGTTAACGTTAGCTCAATCAAAGTTAGGTTAACATCAACAGGCGTGTACAGATTCCATCTAAAAGAAAATACAATTATTCTGAGCTGAACTAATTTACTGAATTAACCAACTCATGTCTCATTTCTTTCTTTTCAACCATGATGACATTAAACTAAACACTTGTTGCTGCTTCTGTGCCACAACAGCGATACCTGCTAATTAGATCTTTCAGTGAGGTAATTTAAAGTACTTTAATTGTACTTTATACCACTAGATGGCAGTACTTACCTATGTGACTGTCCTGAGCTTGTACACTGTGTGCATTGTGTATTGTAGGAAGGTAATACAATACTCTTTTATGAGATCGTTTTTTAGATTTAAGTGTCAGATTAATAACTGCACATTTTTGATAGAACATTCTAAGGTAAATTTAAATTAATGTAATGTAAATGTAAATTTTAGCTTTCAGCTAACTGATAATTATATTTTATTTAATTAATTTAGTACTTTAAAAACAGTGGTTAATGATTTATTAAAATGTAAGAGAGCCAAGTTTTGATCAGTATGTCCAAAAAAAGCTGTCCTCAAGCTCCCTTTGTGTCAAACTCAATGCAGGTCTTGGGTTCGGACAAGCTGAACAAAACTGCCATTGTAAATGGCAACAATTGTAGTGAAATCACTGAATATTAAGCAGATTAAAGACTTTAAAAAAACTTTAATATTGCAATAGTCATGTATCGGATTTAACTGGAAAGCCCTACACATGCAATGCAATTACATGCAAGTACTCAAGTCTATTGGCTAATTTTCGTCAGTTTTCGGTTCCAGCAGAAACATAGCGCTTGGTCACTAGAAATAACACAGCGATACAAAGATCAGTTTTATAGGTAGCATATTATCATGTCTTGGATCCGGTTCACTGATTTTTAAATAAAATCTCGCTGAATGAGATGAAAAGGGTGTTTGTGTGCATATGGCCTAACTATATCTATATAATTAATAATCTCTCTGCATTAATAAGAGTCACCACTAGGTCTGACCAGTATTTAAACCCTGAAGCAGAGTATTTGAAGTGATTTGATTTTGTATTTGCTGTTTTGATTTTGATTTTTTTTTGAGCAAAACACACTAATTTATTACAGAGAAGAGATGGGGCAATTTGGGATTTGGGAGAAAAAAAATCTCTCCCTAAACATCTGCTCTTGCTGAAAGTCTGTCACGAAACTAAGTGGAAGAATCGGCTTTGCACATCAGTACAAAAGAGCATTTTTTTTAAGCAACCTCCATCACACACACCTCCTCCCTCCTGTGGTCGGATCCCCTCGGCCATGCATCTGGGACATCTGCCGGATGCAGGTCACCCACAGAGAGCTGTGCGTTGCCTGAGGTCTGAAGCCACAGCTAAAGCTGAACTTAATCAGGCAAGACTGCCTGGATACATCTGATAGCAGTCTTCGGAAGGTGTTGGGCGGACAGATGCCGGTGCCTAGCATAGGCTGCCGGTAAACCAAAGGGGATATCTGTTAAGACTGGGCCTTTTGGTGGCGGGGAGGAGGTCAACTGTTCGGAAATCGGTCTGAACAGATTCTTCTGTAGGGGTAAACAGTGAAGATGAGCACTTTGCATGACAGGTGGCTTAACCGTTACTCTCAGTTTCAGATGGTTAGACAGCAATTCAATGTCAAACACCTGAAAACTGTTTGCACTTTGTTCAAATAATGGTGATTTTATTTTAACCATATACACAGATCTTACCCGGCTTCTTTAAATATTAACATAACCATATTTAAATGTTAACACCTAAAACATTGTTTGTCCTAAAAAGGTGAAACATAAAGAGTGTAACCTGTAATTAAGCAAAACCTTTAAATGAAAATTGATCTGTAATGTTACTTAAGCTTTAGCCACTATGCCAATTAACAGTAGAACTGAGGTGCTAAAATGTGTGGTTCAATGATTAATTTATTATGTCGTCGCAGTAGCTGCCAGTCTAAACCACCGGATATCCATTGGAAGTCTATAGAGTCTCTCCTTGGCCCGATGTGGTTGGTCTGCGGTGTAGCCACGCGACACTCACACTTAAAGCAAATGTGCAAATACTGCTTGATATGGAGGCTATTAGAGAAAAAACCTGAATCTAGAGGCATTAAGATAACCCATAATAAATGTGTTCAAAGTTAAATAATTATGATGTTGGTAATGTTGGTGGTGTATTTCTACAGTGCATATTCCTGTGTATAGTTAGAAGTTTTGTGCCACACTGATCTCACTTCAATCTTATGTGCACACGAGTGTTGGCCACCGGACCAATAGAGACACAACGCAGGAAACAATTAACCAAAATTATACCAGACTAACCTGCCAAAAATAATAATATCTAACCAGAAGATAATTTGTGGTTGGTATCAGATGTTAATTAATTAGTTTGATTAATTACTCAGTTAATTATTGAGGTAATTATTTTGATTTTAAGTTTAAAAGAAGTAAATCTTTTATAAATATATCTGGGCCAAACATGCTAATTGTCAATTTCAAAGCAAATAAACATTTGAACTAAATTGTGTAACCCTTAATGTTTATTATTTTAAGTGGTCAGTGGTCCCCTGGGTTTTTTTATGTGAGGGCCACATTATTAGTATTTTCTTTATTGAGGGAGGGTCAGTCTGTAACAGAAAATCATGTGGACCGGAATGACTCCCAGTATTATTGTGTAGATTTAATGATGAATTTAAATGTATTTATTTTGCCTTTTAATGCTAGATTAATTTATTTATGACCGTACAGACAAATAGGCAGTAAGTTTCAAGAGGGCCGGACCAAATGTGGGGGTTGACTGTATCCGGGCTCTGGGTCGTAGTTTGCAGACCCCTGTTTCATGTAATACCCCAGGAGTACACAAATTAATGACACCAATTAAACTATTTTATACAAAACTTTAATAACAGATGAACATGAAATAGTGTGTATTTTGTTTATTAATATTTTTTTAACAAATTCGTGTGACATTTACAGGCCGAACCTAAGATTTTCTCCCTCAGTGTAGGTCTTTACATGCTTTGTTCATAAAACAAAGGAGGAAAATAAATAATAGATTCAGTCATGGTAATCCTTTATCCCAGAAAAAAAAAATGCAAATCTTCATTTATATCACAGGGGGGCACTCATGCGCTAAAAAATGACTATAATTATTTAAAAATCTAATAAATTACTTTTCTTTCCTCCTGTCATACAAGTTATTGTTTTTTGCTTTTTTTAGTGAAACTAAAAAAAAAAATTTTTCTGTTCATTCTGGAAATCCAACACACACCTACATATACATCTTAAAACAAAAAGCTTGAGTTTATCCCAGAAAATGATCAGAATCAAAAAATATTTCTTCTACCTAGTATTTCTTTAAACACTTATTATCTTTTGTAGTAAGTGAAGTCTTTTCTAATTTAAAATTCAAATAGCCGCACAGAAGTCAAATCCAAACCGAGTAGCGAGATTAGTTTATTGATGCATTATGTAAACAAGGAAAAAAGAAAAGTTCCTTTTGTAGGAAAATGACATGCATTGAAATGTAAATCCCAGCCTTCTGTCAATTTGCATCCCTGGTTTTTAGCTTCAGTTGAAAATGTAATGTCTGATTTTTGTTTGAGGGTTGACTTTGATTCGTGCATAATCAGATAAAATTTCAGCTTTGAATGTAGCAGGTCTAGAAATATAGAATAATATAATACATTATCAGTAAGAGTTTAAAAGAATGTTATAAATATACTTTATGACTGCTTAATAAATGATTTAAACATTTATTAACTATGCACGTCTACCAAGATAATTAACCAATGAAACTATTTCCATTTATTCACATTCACATTTTTTAGGGATCTTTTAAGAACTTTTGTTTTCCTACTTATGTTCTGTACAGCTGCTTTGAGACAATGTTATGTTAAAAGTGCTAAAAAAAACAAATCTGAATTTAATTTAATTAAATTTTACAATTTCACAAAACTGTATAATATGGACTGAAATAGATGTCGAGTCAAGTCACCTTTATTTATATAGCGCTTTAATGATCGAGATTGTTTCAAAGCAGCTTTACAGAATCACATCAGAAAAGACACTCACTAACACACTCTGATTGATATAAATCTATAAATTAAGAGTCTCGTACTAATCAAAAGCGACAAGGAACCAAAACTCCATTAGTGACAGAATGTTTATATTACTAGTTTTAAAGTCCTGAACTATTAAAGATCATATTCTTCCTGTACATAATAATTAAACTAAACTAAAAAAGAAAAACACCATGCGCTTCATTGTATGCTATTAGTGTTTTTAAAAAAGGGGTTGTGGTAGTGGTGGTGGTGGTGTTGGGGTGTGTTTCAGGCTTCATGATAACAGCGGTCTCTCCTCGGATTGCAAGATCTTTATCCAAGATCTCACCAAGTTTTGCCCTTTAAACTTACCAGTTTTCAACCTTGTGTTTAACACTTAATAAACTCTGCTGTTTGTCTTTGCTCTAGTACAGATCCAGAAAGTTGTGTTAAGGCTGTTCTGCTAAAAACTGATGTCAAAACAGTTTATGAAATTTTTTTTCTCTTACTTATTACATTCTTATCAATAATTAAGTGTGTACGTAATTGTATACACAGGCCCTTACATGGTCAACGTGCTGTACTGCTGTCCTGCACTCTGCAGCTTCTTAGACAGGAAATGATTGTGGACACAGCCGTGCCCTCATGGATGATTCACCGGTGCACTATGCAGATAGCATAATCTTGCTACATCCTGTCCTGTAACGTTTTTTATTGCATTACTATAACAGTTATGCAACATTCTAAGTAAAAAACAAACAATTAAGGTCACAAGGGAACAGCTGAAGTATTAAAGTGGCCTATACAGCAATAAATATTAATCATTTCTCCAGAAGCAACAGTGAGTTTTGTTTTGACCTATTCGTCATGCAGACAAAATTTTGACACACTAAATACACAATTAAACAAGATTTTCAAGTGTTGAAAATTAGGAAAGTTCTAGAGTTCTAAATGTCTGCTACAGCTGTAGGAAATTTCAGCATTTAAGCACAAAAAAATTAAAGGTACGATAGGTGATTTTATAAAGAGACATTTTTTGGTCTGCTGGTTGAAAGTCTGCTCTCGTACATGAATAATTAATAACGTTGTGGATGACTGGCAAAATGAGTGTCAGTCACTTTTAGTAAAAAGTACAAAAATTAAGATAATATGCAGAAGGTGACTTTATGCAGATGTCCTAACTTTAACTTAAGACCTTAACCTCACCTTAATACATTACATTACATTTACAGCATTTGGCAGACGCTCTTATCCAGAGCAACTTACATTTATCTCTTTTATACAACTGAGCAATTGTGGGTTAAGGGCCTTGCTCAGGGGCCCAACAGTGGTGGCTTGGTGGAGCTGGGAATTGAACCCACAATCTTCGGGTTGGCAGTCCAACACCTTAACCATAAGCCACCGCTTCCCTTAATAAAGAAAATGTTAAAGAAAAGTAGATTGCGTATTTGGAACAGCATCAGAATCACTGCTATGTCCGTAGTCCACATGCAGTTTGTAAAAAAACAAGCATGGAGCATATTGAAATAACTGATTTGGAGGCAAGAGAGACAAGACAAGCTGTTTATGCAGCCGGTAGTTAAGGAAGTGATGTTTAAGAAAATAGGTAGGACACAATAGTTGGAGGGAGGAAGACATAGCTTTTCTCAGAAATTGGGCAACCTTATAGGTGGCTGGGTTTAATTCCCCGCACCACTAATATGCCACTTTTTGGCACCTACGCAAGACCCTTACATCCCAACTGATAAAAACAATAAGATAACTTTGGAAAGGGTCAAACGGCTTTACATTAATGCAAGCTTCAGGAACGTGACCAGACACGACCAGTTCCAAAGTCCAACAAAGACAGATGTGACATCCTCTGTTGCAATTTGCTGAGGATTTGCATAGACAGGTTGACTCATCTGCACAGGTGCTAATGTTGGCTGCTATATGGGGTCATGCACAGAATGTCTTTGTCTTAGTATAAAAGAAAACAAGCATTCTACTGCAACAGACTCCAAGCTTGTTTCTAGAACCCATAATAAATGTGTTCAAAGTTAAATATTTATGATGTTGGTAATGTTGGTTAGTTAGAAGTTTTGTGCCACACTGATCTCACTTCAATCTTATGTGCACACAGAAGAAGAGAACCTAAGACTGTTATAGGGGTCTAAATATGTTTCAGCATGACCATGGATCCTATATCCAAATCTTTAGAGCAGGATCCTCTAAATTTTACAAAAAATCAAAGGTGACAACATTGGCAATGCTGAAATCTCAGTAAGACTATAAAGCTCAACAAATTTTAACACCTGTTTTTATTACTGAATTATCAATTTAGCGACTCAGAATGCTCACACTTGCATTTATTTTAATTGCACACAACAAAAATATTTGCGAATTCTATCTAGTTTAGATAGAGTCTATCTAAATTCTATCTAAATTGCAAAGGTTATCTAGACAAATTCATTAAAAGTAAAAGTAAGACCAGTGTCTTTCACAGCTCAGTTGCAACCCCAGTCAATCATTTGCTTTTTTGACAAGCGATTTTTATTTGCATTTGGGTCGACCTTTAGCTAAGAAGGAGAAAAGTTCATGTTTTAGCTGTCTCCTTTTTACCTTAGAAAGAAATGACGAATGCAAAAGAAATGTATTCAAAGACAGGCAGAGAACAACACGGACTTATTAGCATTATTAAAATTTTATTCTTAGTCTAAACGTATGTCTACAAAAAAACCTTTCTGTTCCAGATTAGCACAATCTTAAAGAAGCACATTTTCCCATATGTTCAGATTAGCAGACAACAAAGCAATACACAACCTTTTTTATTTGCTAGTTATGTCATTAAAAGCTAAATTCTTTTTTTGCAAATGATACAATTAAACAAGTGTGTGATCTGTCCTTTCTTCAGTTCCTCAATTAAAAGACCAACAATCAAATAATAATCTTCTTTATTCAGTTTAAACTTACTTTATAGTTTAACATGAGTACGTTATAACCATTTCCCGAGTTTACCAAAGACAGATGTGGCATCCTATTTTTAAAATTTTTAAGGATTTGGTTAGACAGGTTAGGTCAGAACTCTTATCTTAACCCACGCTGCACCATTTACCCCCACATCCTCTACCACTGTTCCTATCATTCCTTAGGATACTTCCCCTAAATGTCACTAACAGTCTTCAGTGATGAGGACTGTCTTCAGTGGCCCAGTAAACCAGTATTAATGTATTTAAGAATATAAACTTTTTAAAAGCAGTTTTATAAAGCATGATGATCTGCCAAATTCTTTGTATATAAATGTGTTCATATGTACAGGTGCTGATGTTGAAATAATTTATTGTTTTTGACATAACGATGACACTCATTGTCCCAGCATTTAGTGTTTTTTTTTTTTAACCCTTTAATCCAAAGTTCAAGCACTACAAAATGATTAAATACAAGTGAGTATTTAGTGTAAAAAAACATCAGAAAAATTGAGTAGAATGGCAGATTTAAACTATATGTGACATTCCCTAATGTAGTTTTTGCTATACAGCAGCATCATCAAAGCTTTTTTTTTTATCTGACAGCCCTTGCTATAAAAATTTCAGTTATGTAACTACAGTACATATAAATCACATTAAGCTAGTCAGCTTATTTTCTGCAAAGACACTGTCTGCACAAGCTAAAGCTAAAGAGCTGTTCCTGGTAATGTATAAAGACGAGATGACATCCACCTAGCAGCAAAACAATTGCAATGAAATGTTTACATTTGGAAACTTAACAAGGAGCAAAAGAAATATATTAAAAACCACATGATGTGATTAAAAAATACAGGTTCAATATTACTTTAAACCAAATCAATACCTCTGTCTACTAGCACTAAGAGCTACTCATCCTGTTGTCCCTGATTCTGCTGACTGGATATGAACTGATGAACACTTGTGCAACACAACCAGAAGTCCCTGTTGGCCCTGACGGCCCAGCACTGGCTGTGTTATCTATGTATCTATGTATGTATCTATGTATCTATGTATCTATGTATGTATCTATATCTATCTATCTATCTATCTATCTATCTATCTATCTATCTATCTATCTATCTATCTATCTTATGTAAGGATGGTACAAGTTTATAATATATTTTTCTGTTGTGTATTTTTACCTGTGTCACAGTTTAATATGCATGAACTTCTATCAAGCACTGTAGGAGCCCTTGGACTAGTTTTATTACCAATTATTTATTAACATTATTTATATACAATATGATTATATACTAGATAAAGATAAGTCTAATGATCAAATCTTACTTTGCCCATTTATCTGATATCTCAAGAAATTTAACTTTTAAATAAATTAGAATAAAATAAATTGTATAATCAAATATAATATAATAGGGAACCCTAAAACAATTAGACCAAGTCAGACACAATACATTATGATATGGCCTAATTTATTTTTTAAAAGCTTTGTTAATAAAAGATGATGTAACAAATATATATTTAGTTTAATTGATTTTTACTTGTATAAGTCTTTAAACAATGGACCTTCTCTTAAAGCAGATTTAGTGGAAAAACTCCCTAAGATGAAATATGAAGAAACCTTGAGAGGAACCAGACTTAAAAGTGGGCCTATCCTCATCTGGGTGACACAGAATGACTGTTTTTATAGCTTATGGTAATGGAAATCAGATATAATGTAAACTTTAGCCTTGGGTCAATTGAGCAGATTGAGTTTTAATCCATCCTCAACGCAACTCTTCTCGAAAGGGGCATATATTGCATACAGCTTTACAAAACACAGTATGGAAATAAGTCCAGGTGAGTAGTTTGCAAACAGAAACAGATATCCTTTACAATACACACAATAACACAATAGTTAGACATAAATGACCATGTTTGATTTTTTGCTTTCAGCAACCTACACTATTTCCAAAAAATATGATTTCTTGTAATCTTGTCTTTATGCTGTTATTAATTGCTTTTCTTATTGTTAAAAGTGTTTTGGGATGTGTGAGGCACTTTTAAACATCTGTCATGCCCTGTAACCAGGTATAAAGGTTCCATTTGACTGTAGGACTGCAGCTGCTCTAAGGTGACGCGGGTTTACAGTGTGTTAATGCAAAATCCAGCATGAATGTCACCCCAACGGTGTACTAAATGTAGCTGGAATATATTGGCGACCGCTGCAGCTCTTCCAAAACGGAGAGGGTAGAGCAGCTAGTGTAAGGCCACCACATATCTTCCTCTCACATGGCCTGAACGACTGTGTGTACTGCTCCAGCATGAGGTCAACCACTAAAACCCATCTCCTGACACACACTGGTCATTTTGCAGCTTGTTGTACAGTAGTATGTAACCAAGTAGTTATTAAATATCGTTGAATGACTGTGTTTTATGGAAAATGTACTTTTAACAGCTAACACAGATGAAAGGAAAACCTTGTCCCAGACAACCTGATTATTAAACTTTAAATTTAAACTGAAGTTTATTTAGTGATTTTATGTCTTACAATTATTTTAATTACCTTTAATTAATTAAATAATTAATCTTAATAATCATATTAATGCTAATTGTTGGTTTCCTATATTACCCCTAATAGTGCTAGTGCTGGTGATGCAGTGAAGGTGCTGGTGAAGTCCTTTAGTCTGTCCAGCTCTTTTACATCCCCATCTGAACACAAAGATTTCAGCTTTTAACCTTCAGGCTAACTTGGAGACCACTGTTTGTTGTCTATGTCATTTATGACATTGTTGCTAAAAAATCACAAATAAAAAGACTAGTGCAACCTGGCCTTATTCTCTATGTTTGAACTAAATCTACTATTTAAAAACATTTTAATTGCATTTGCAATGTTCTAATGTGAATTTAGCAAATTCTCATAGGAAAAAAATAAAAATATTTCAATATGTAATCTGATTGGTCAACCAGCATAAGATAATATTTTCTATAACTGTTTTCTGTGACATTTTACCAAGTGGTGTTTCACATCTGAATTGAATCATCACCATCATCACTAACCCATTAAAATTAAAAATCGAACGATACAACTTTTAGCTTGAAATATGATTAAATATATCTTAGATATCTAAGATTGGCCACACTGTGTCTATAATATAACTTATTTTTACTTTAAAGCAACAGTATCAAATATTTTGCTTATGTATCCCCAGTTAGGTTAATAAGTGCAATTGTCTGTTACCAGTATTTTAAATACTGTCGATAATAGAGCGTTTTTACATTTGTTATGTTTTGGTTAGTTACCCGGATGTGCAAGAGATATCTGTGTGACCCGTTAATTTTAGGTTTATGTCATTTTTCATAATAGAACAAAATGTTGTCTGCATGGTCATGTAGCCATAATGTCCATAATAAATTAGACATTGTCATAAGTTTATAAGGCTGTAAATTAGCAGAGCCTCTTTATTTGAATAACAGTTCAGACCCCCTAAAACCCACATTCTGTTCTATACACCACATAACTGTAGCCATTGATAAAGTATGTTCATAGAGTAAAGAGTCTACTGAACCTCTTAATTCAAGTAATATTTTCGGAACTTACTAAACACACTTCAGACCAGGCAATGTGTTCTATATAAAAGTTGCAATCACTAAACTCAACTAGCTATTCGAATGTTAATAACATGCTAACTATAGATATGGTTAACATTAGCCTACAAGACTAAATTGCTCAATAATTGCGTGCATGAACTAATGAGTCTACAACTTTTCACTATAAAACATTTATTATGGTTTGGTAGTCATCGTTTACAAACTTTACACCATATTCATAAAGAGTCACAACATGCTAACTATCAAAAGATCACAATATACAACCTATCGGGACCGGCAGCATAAACTTAAGTCTCAACTACCTTATGGTTAGAAATTGTGAACCAGTAGTGCACCAACAAACAACCTGAACACAGCCTAACAATCTTAAAAGTACAGGACAGTAAGAACAAATGTAAATGTAAGACTTACAAATTCAATAACAGGAAAGCTAACTGTTCTGTCTACCTGTGGGTCTGAGTGTAAACTTGTCCAATATTAATTCATGTTCGGGCTCGTACTAATTCATCCCTTCTTCCTTTCTACACTACCTTTTGGTTTCCTTGCTGACTCTGCCATGGTGTTGCTTTTGAGGATTTGAAGCTAGATTGTTTTGTCTTATAATTAGCTTTAGGCTAATTCCACCCAGGCTACCAGTTAAATTAAAGTGACGTATGGCATAAAGCAGATGGAAGGGCTGTGCACTGACCCGATCACAAAACTTAAGTGTGGCTGTAGCTGTTGGGAGTCTGCTCAGGTACCAGCGGCAGTAAAATTCGTTAAGAGTTGTTCTACCACTGAAATAATTTAAGGTTGAAAAACTAAATAGTGCCGCTTTAAATGTTTTACAAAAGCTGTTCGGCATCAGCTTTTCTGAGGAAACAGATACAATGAAACTTTGACTATTAATTTGCCAAATGAATGCGACATTTGCTTCCAAAAATAGGGCGATGAGGTATCGTATGGTTAGAAACTGCCTATGTCCTGCCTATGTTTGCACTGTTTAATGAGGAGAGGTTAATAATAGATGCCTTTAAAGATGAGAACACAGTAAGTGTGTAAATAAAGAGAGATTTCTGCATTATATCTCTGTAAACGATCTGAAACAACAGTGATTATCAGTCAATTATATTGATGACGGAGGGAAATGATTCATCCTGTACTTTAGATCTAGGCAAACAGTTGAAACGTCTTAAGCTCAGGTTAGAGCAGAAATGAACTTGTGACAGATCGATAGCTTTGTTCATATGATAGATATCAATTATATAAGCAAATTGATTATAGAACCAAACTTTATAGATCCTGCACATTCAGTAATAAGAATTTGTTGGATGCAACTGTGATCTTACTTGACTTAACACCAGTAAGTGAGATTTTTTAAACTTAACGAACTAGAGATGAGAAACACGTATTAGGAAATATATAAATGCACACTAAGAATCAAATAAATTAGTACAATTTAAGAATTGAAACTGTGCAAAATACGTTTAATTAATACATTTGCATTTTTCAAGTTAAACATGATTTATTAAAACGTTGGTAAATTTTAATATGCTGACAAGCCGTTTTGATGCCGTAGCCCAGCACAAATGTGTTGTATTTGCAACTGTACTGAATTTCTTAACTATGTAACTTAAACGTCTTAATTACATTGTTCTGCTATGAGTAGGATACCCAAACAGGCTATGTGTGAAACACACACAGAATACAAAGTGTGGGACAAAAATATTACATTAATGTCACTACATGTAACTACCAAAATCTTTACCACTGATCTACCATCTTCTCACGTGGTCTTTCTCCCTCATGGTCATCCAGTGAATAGGAAACTTTTATTTTGGCGTATTTCTTTTCCCACATTGTTTTGTTCTTTCACTTTTAGGGCCAATTTCCCAAAGCAAATAACTACCTGTGGCCCTTTATTTATAAGCTGGGATTCTGATGGCTGTAATCAATTTTGCTCTGTACAGATTTTCTCAATTGCTTAAACACATTTCTTAAAATTATGCCCCCTTTTTTGTGGAACTGTACAGGACAGTACATTACAGCAATCAACAACAAAATAATTAGTACGCTTGTTTAGTTTACAAAAAGGGAGTAAAATGAGCGCACTAATAGTGTTATAATCAGAATGCTTGTTCAGTTCAGAAAAACGAAACACAAGACATAAACAAATATCAGTTCTGCATATCGGTTATCAGTCAATAAAATATCAATCTGTATCGATATCGGGTTTTAAAAAAATCTATATCAGTAAATCTGTAACAAAAAAAAGGTTAATATTTGCATCCAACCCCTTAAATAAACCAAAAAATAATGCACAGACTGAACAGTAACATCATTTTAGTAATTTAAATATTAGTCTGGGTCTAAGAGGAGAGTGTAAAGCAAATAATGTAGGTTAATAATTTAAAGGCTTGAATTAGCAAAAATCTATGTATGTACGACAGCCTTCAAACAAACTCAGTCTTCATGTTTTTGAGAGTGAGGGTAATTAAATAATCGTTCCAAGAAAGCTTCTCTTCCTGAGACCACTGTGACTCATCGCTGTGCTTGCTGCTGAGTAAAAATACTGTACTTAATATTTTGCTCTTGGAAGTGCTTTTATTAAAGTTTTTACCATAGCAACAAGTGAACATGTTGGTTTATCAGGTACTGGTACTGCGGGGTGGCCTGTATAGTCTTCAGTTGTTGCTATGGTAACACCTGAATCTTCTAACGTGCACTAGGTGTGCCCACAGCATTGCAACCCACTTGGGTTTGTGTGTTTTTGTAGCACATACTCTTTAAAAGGCCACTAAAATGTACAATTTTTTTTCATGTAAACTTTTATGAAATCATACTGATTGACTTGTGAGAAATGTACTACTTTTGATCTGCTGCTAAAGAGTGAGAATTGTGCTTGATTTGTGGGTAAACATTTTGCATATATTAGATTCCTGGAATTTGCATAGCAAATAAGTAAGCTGGACTTTTATGCAAACAGTAATGCATAGTATATAACACACTCACACACACACACACA
This sequence comes from Bagarius yarrelli, assembly GCA_005784505.1. NCBI lineage: Eukaryota > Metazoa > Chordata > Actinopteri > Siluriformes > Sisoridae > Bagarius > Bagarius yarrelli. Next base: position 1,710,302 of record VCAZ01000099.1, read on the forward strand.
CCTGTCTATTACACCCAGATGTGATTGTGTAGGATATGTATAGATTGTTTAGGAAGAAACCTGTTCCAGCATGATAATAGCCCTGTGCACAAAAAAGCTCCATAAAAACATGGTTTGGCAAATTGTAGTAGAGAACTTAAGAGACATGCCTGTTATTAATCTTATAAAAGGGATAAATGTAATTATTAGCTGCAAACAGCTCTATGAAAATGAGTAATGCTCATGTGGGGAAAGTGGTAGCTCAGTGGTTAAGGTGTTGGACTGCTAATTGAAAAATTGGGGTTCGATTCCCAGCACCACCAAACCACCAAGTAGCCACTGCTGCGTCCCTGAGCAAGGCCCTTAACCCCCAATTGCTAAATTGCATAAGAAAATATAAATGTAAGTCGCTCTGATTAAAGGTGTCTGACAAATGCTGTTAATGTAAATGTGACAGATTAAACTAATTTCCACAGAAATATTCCAAAAACAGTAAAGAACTTTCCAAAGAAAGTTGGTGTAAAAATCTGTGGGTTTTTTAAACATTATATTTTAAATATAGTCTCACTCTTACACCTATAATAATCTCCCCACTTCTTAAAATGTTTTGCCCTAGATTTCAGAGGCTGTGGGGATTTCCTTATTCATCCACGAAAGTACTACTGAGTTGGGCGAAGAGGTCTGGGGTGCAGCCAGTGTTCCAATTTATCACACCTGGCAACCTTACATCTTTCAAGAGCAATGTAATTAGCCACATCAGAGAGTAAACTGGCCTAGGAAAATGTCGAAGCAGTGTATATTAGTGAACGATCAAGTCTATTACTTTTAGGAAGTAAGAAGCTAGAGTGGTATGCCTGCAGACTTTTCGTCCACATGGCTGTTTTGTAGTCACTAATTTGACTTTCCTCAACAGTCACCAACAGTTGCAGTTGCTCTTCCACTAATAGAACTATTATGCATAAAATAAACACACGAACGCTATGTGTAGGTTCTGTTTTTATTAGTTTGGGGATTGTTGCACAGTAAACCCTAACCCTTGCACTGTTCCATGTTTTCTATGCACAATGTTTCCTTTTTTGTACACCATACCATGTTCTTTCTGTTTTAACATTTTCCTAAACCGAGCTAGTGTTACTGTGACACCACCCTTTCCTCTGCCATTGATTGGAAGCACTCTGCTTTTTGAGGGATAATAGGATACATTAGAGGGTTTGTAGCACAGCTGTCATTTAGAATCAGTCGGCTACAAATAATACCGTTTTGCGTCATTCCGCCTAGTTATCGCGCTTTCTCACTCTTCACTCGTGCATGTGGTTGCCGAGCAACTCGTCTTCACCTAGATCCTTACACGTGAAGGTCCACCAGCATGGACTGACCAAGGCATCTTGTGCAGCATCGCTATTTTTAAATCTGGTTCACTTAGTGTGTTCTTGTTGGTGGAAAGATGTACATTATGCTAGAGATCATGGCTAAATATGCATTTTTGCACAATTAAAATATCAATCAAAAATCAATTTTTTGTTGATGATGCCAACAGAATTTTAAGATCAACAAGGGTAACAAAAGGTTTGGTCACAAGTTAAGTATCGAGGTTTACAAATCTTTTTCATAAGGCCTACCCCCGTGAACAGATTGCCACCTACAGCACCCTTTAAAAGTGTTGCAACAGCAAAGCCAATACTTTAGTTTTGCTGTATATGGAAGTCATTTGGGTTCATCATAATGACTTGAAAGATCAAAAGGCAAATATGAAACGATTAACAAAAGTTTAAAAGTGTGTTAAACAATTAGAACAGACAGTCTTAAGGGAAAATAACACTATTTTTTTGCATATCTGGTGACCAAACACTGTCACTATTTTTTATGGTTAGCTTGAGCTACCATCAACCCAATTTCAAACACCCCCCATGCCCATAAATCAGTGGTGTGCATTTATGGCCAGCAAAGTCCTCTCTGTTTGCCTAAACACTATCAGAAGCCCACTTACATTTACAACCTGAATTCTAATATTTGTTTCCTTAAATTGTATTAATTTATTCCCAACAGTTTATTCTCTTCATTTTTATTCTCTTGCTGCACTGCTTCCAGTACGTGTATGTGGATTTCAGTTTCTATGTGCTGCCATGTTAATCTAATTTGCCAAAGCCTTCAGAATTAGTAGTGCTGCCCATGTAACTTAAACTATATATGCAGTGGCAGATTGCTAATTGAATAAAGAGGAAGACGTCGGCTAACCACGAAGCTAACTAGCTTGTCTCTGCCGCGAGTTTCCAGACCAGTGCCGATGAATGGTAACGCTGCCTTTAAATGTATTATATATTTTATTTATATCTTTAATGTTTTTGTCATGTATTAGATAAATATTAATTCTGAACTGCTCCAGATACTGTACGTGGCACAGTTTGGAGCCTTAACAGGGTTTGCTTAAATAAAAAAGGTTTTCACTCTTAACACACGAAATGTCTCTCTGTCTGTAATGCCACGCAGTGTTATGTGTTTTTGTATAGTATTGATTATATGAGTATATGAACATGATAGCGGTGGCATTAAGTGGTGTATCAGTCGGGTAAATCACCACTGAAGGTCCAGGTACCAAATGCACCATCCGCCACTGCCACAAATAAAGTTTGTCTTTCTGGTTGATTAAGTTCCTTCTGTTTAGACCAGGTGCAATTTTATGTAAATTGTACGCCAGAACATTTTCATAGACTACTAAATTGATTCTGCTGCTACCATCATAAGTTACGTCATGAGTAAAAATACAGATTATGTTGTTAAAGCAGCTATGCAAGCCCAAGCCATGATACTACCTCCACCATGCTTGAAAGAATTTTATTCTTTTTTTCAATTTCCTGGAAATCTTCAGAACATACAGTATGTAGTGCAAATTTCAGTGTGGCCTTCAGATTCTTAATTCTGATTTAGTTGCGTGCCTTCTACATTCCTAAACTTTCCTATGTCCTTTGGAGGCTGTTGGTAATGTCACTGACTGTTGTTTGGGTGTTTTCTCACAATTAGGGGTGCTGCTAGTAATTTTGAGTGCTACCAAAGAATATAAGGTTGGGACCCCAACCACGCCCATTATGCACCAAACATTCTATTACATTACTGCCAGTATTGTTACTAATAATAATGCATGGACAGTTATAATTGTCCTAACTCCCACCCCTGGTAACATAGTCTGTTCATGTTGCTGTTGCTTTTCTTAGCTGATATGATTAACGTTGGTTTTTTAGTAAACCAGTGGTTTTATGATATTTAAATTTGTTGTTTTAACTATGCCAAATGCTTGTGCAATTCCTTAAAATTATTCAAGCTTTTAATTGGCTGAATTGTTTTTACATAAACAATTCTTTGGTCATCATGTTAACCTACACTTTGTAACAACAAATGTGTTTTTTACAGGTTTAAAACAATTGTAATTATGCAATTGATCAAATTATCAGGACACACGGGCGACAAAAAAAACAGCTAAAAACAGCTAAGGGGTTTAAAGCAAAAGGTATCATTTTCTAAGTTCTGAATTGATTACAAATGACTCATCATTAGCAATTACTTTATCCGGCGTGGATGGTAGGATGGTAATGAAATCCAGAGTGGGTGTGACCCTAGCAACACACAATAACCCTGGATCGCAATACACGAGTGGGTGTGACAACACACAAAAAAGAAATAAACACCCTGGATGCAACACGAGTAATTACAGTGTAATTTGTAATTAAAGGTAATTAATCTGTGTTAATCATCTGTGTGAGCAGGTTAGGTTTAAGGAAAGCGGTTAGAGAAAAACATCACAGCAGCAAATGTGTTACAGTGCCCATGACACATCAATGTGTGCAGTGCACACATCAATGCAGTGCTAATGCAATAATCATTATTGTAATTTTTAGAATATGATAATAATATACTAGATAAATTGTATAGTCTAAAAATGGATTACTGGTTAAGATTAGATTCCAGACCCTTATATAATCTTAAACGTATTGATATAAATATAATATCTATAATGGACCATTATTGGATACTAAAGAGGAATACATTCTGAATATTATTTAGTACATCATATTTGTGTTGGCATAAGTGGTGGCAGGGCTTATATCGCAGGATGCAGATGCAGTACTTTCCTATTCCAACCCATTACGACAATGTGCCTTTCTTTTTTTAACTAGTGTAAAGTTAGTTAGCATGCTAGTATGTAGCTTTGGACTTAAGATAAGATTAGACTGTGTAATTTTAGCCTCGATATGGTCATCTAAAATAAACGTTTAACTTCTAAAAGTTCCTATAATTCTACGCTAAGATCTGTTGTCTTTGATGTTTAGTTTGACATGTTCATCGGCAGACAAATTAGTTTTTCCTCCAATAAAATATTTATGTACAGTGTGACCGTCAAGCCGGAAACCAATAGGAGCACCGAACCTGATGACGCAATTAGCAGAACAACTTTAAACTACCAATGGAAAATGTTTCTTGCATTTAATCAAAATGAAACTTATTAAGGTATTCATGAGCAAAATTACCGCTACAGATTGTTTTTGTTTGCTGCTAGCTACCACTAGCTATCCGCTGCGGGATAACGCACGTGTCACAGATTGGTGATGTCAAATTTTGCGCGAGTCTTTCTGTGTAAGCTCGTTTTTGATGTGTTTTGACTGTCTGACAAATGAGATCCTACAGTGTGGCATGGAGATCATGTTAACACAGTCTGCCAAGTATTAATCGCAACAGACTATTATAAATTGCACAGTGTATGCCCGGCTTTAGTCAAGGTCCTATGCAAATGTATGCTGACTCTATAGGTCAGGAGGTTTCATGCTCCCTCATACATCATCCTCGGCCATGTTGGAAAGAGCTGTGCTAAGGTCAGCATGTTGCAATGGCAATGCTGACACAGGCAGAAGAGCAGACACTATCAGATATCTGAGCTCACTGCCAGCATTGTGACCATTGAACCGTTTCTCTGAACTGGATGCTGTGCTGTGACCTCGGCTCAAAATATGGCACACTTGTGTGTACAGTAAATATTATGCTTAGGATCGAATGAACACACAGACACAATTTCCTCATCAATACTGTAACCTCCCTGGAAAAAGTTTCTAGGTTTAATTTCCAGGCAGTGGCCTTTCTGTATATGGCCCTGTGATGGACTGGCGACCTGTCCTGGGTGTAACCCCTTCTACCCCTTTGCCCCTTTCAAAGATGGAGGAGAGATCCTGTGCCCCAGCAGATCCCAGTGACCCCGAATTAGGGAATAAATGGGTATAGAAGATGAACGAATGAATGAACTGTAAAAGTTGGTTCTATTAGTAATACAGTAAGCTGGTAACTTACGCTCTGTGTTACAAAATTAGACTTATAAAACAGAGAAACCCTTAAAAAAAAAACAGCTGAAAATTGTTACATTTCTCCTCTAACCAACCCAATACACATACGTGCAAACACAAATATTTAACAACACTTCCAGTTAAAAGCTTTTCTTTAAAATCACATGGGTCCAATTTCTCAACAGTGGGAAGATTCGGCCCATCCCACATCTTCTGGTGCACACAGACACAGACACACTACAGGAGCTGACGGCACATGTTTCTAAGGGACTGTTTTGAAAGCTTCTATTTTTAGGCATTGGGTGAGGCCAGGAATAGAGCAAATGTAAAAGAGAAAGACGGAGATGTCGTTGGAAAGCAGTGTGTGTGTGTGTGTGGGTTGGTGTGGGGGGGGGTCGGTAATCAGACTAACACTAAGGAATGTGCTTCCACATTATCTCTCTATCCAATCAGAGTTACATGATACATTACAGCATACAACATACTATACACAGCAAACTATTACACACATTTTTCATCATTTATTTGTCAGCTATCTACTCCCATTCATTTACATGTACAGGACATCTTAATCTATGCCTTATTCAGAAAGTGGAAATGGAAATAGTAGTTAAGGTATTATAGATGATAACCATGTCAGCTGACCATGTCAGCATGCTGGGCTCATTTGGCCAATAAACTCCTCTAAAATCTATGACAGACTAATTCTAAACATTACAGGTCATAAAATAACAACGGCTCCAACCACAAACGCTGGAAAAAAGAACGTAGTGTCCATATCGGTGGAACAACCGGAGCTGTGAGTCGTTGTTCGTTTGGGAGTCTGGCATGCATTTAAAACCACATGAACAGATGAGGAGGACATTAAAGCTGTATGTGTGACGCAAAGTTGTGCTATCTGATGCATGATAAAGCTGGGGGGTCAGTTACACCATAAAAGGTCTGGAGATGGCTGGGGGGATTGAGAAGGCAAACACGTACATACACACACACACACACACACACAATTTTATTCTACTAATCTTGTTTATACCTTCTTAATGCTGCTTGTTAAATTTCTGCTCCACCTAAACTTTATCCAAAAGAAACAAGTTTTATTTCTTTATTAAACTTTTTTTTTTTTTTTTTGGTAAAACCAACCAAAATTCCAAAATTGGTATTAAAACTGATATACTGACTGATATGGAACATTTGCTTCCAATAGAGATAAAATAAATGAATAAAACAGGCCAGTGTTGGGAAGGAGCGTTGCTAATAGTTTAACTACATGTCACACTAGCTAAAGTTACTTATGGGGCCAATCATGGAGCTGTATAACATCCGTATGGCGGTGATTATTTTTTAAGTTTGATAAGCGGTGGCAAGCAGCTTTTTGGTGCATTACTGCAACATTTTGTTCCAGATGGTGATGTCACAAACTGATTACTGGGATGACACCAAAAGATTTACTGGATAGGGACAAGGCAGAGGGCAGACACGGAAGGTTAAACGCATCAGCAGTATTAAAACTATAAATCCATCAAACCAGGGGTGTCTAAACTTGGTCCTGGAGGGCAAAGTTTGGCTACAACTTGCCTCAACACACCTAATTGTAAGTTTCAAGTATACCTAGCAACACCTCTGCAGGACACCGGCCCTCCAGGACCAAGTTTTTAGACACCACTGCATTAAACAATGTTCAGATTCTGCTTTACTGTAATGTAGTAAAAAGACAACAAAAAAAAAGGTAAGAGAATGAACTGACGCAGACATGTTAAATGCCACAAACTCATGCCGTCTTGTGGTGATGAGACACTTGGATGTGAAAGTGTAATGAGAAATGAACCCATGTCAGGACAAGAAGTGAATAAATAAATTCTAAAACCTTGGAAGAGGGGTGGTATTAATAGGACCCTCTATTCCAGGAAGGAATTTGAAGTATTGGGTCAGAGCGTTGGAGGAGGTGCTGGGGTTGGAGTCCAAACGGCGCACACACACACACACACACAGTCACCAACTCTAGATGGGGCATTTTAAAGGTTCTTTTTAACGCGTTCACATTGTTTTAACAGTCCAAACAACAGACTTGGCCAAGGGTTTCTTAACACAGCGTTGAGACTAAACAGAGCTCAAGTATGCCTGCATGTGTGTGTCTAAAGTCTGTGGCTCAATACAGTGGTGAAAAGTTTTGTCACAGCTTTGTACTAACACTGAACACTACATCACTTTGTCTGTGGTTCTCAGGAACGAAAGAAGAAAGAGCAAAATAAAGTATATCAAGATGTCAATATCTTACTGAGAAACTGCCAGTGTTGAAGTGGACATCAGGAACCTGCTGATTTTTTTAATATAAAATAAGTCAGACAAATATACACAAAATATCCAAAGTTTGTGGACACTATCAACACACAAACATTAGCGTGTCCTAAAAGTGTTGGAACAAGGTTGACAGTTGTCTAGATTGACTGTATATGTTATATAAAGCCTTGGTGTGTTATGGTTGGTGTGACCTTACTGACATTCCTGGTTCTTGCCAACCATAAAAGGGTGGGCATACAGATATCCCAGGTGGGTAATTTTCAGGGGCGGGGTTGAGGAGATACATACTCTGTAAAATTACCTAATTAAATGATAGAATAGCAAAAATATTGTACTAATATTTTTTTGACTAAAAAAGAAACTGTGCAAACAAAATAAAACCTGTGGAACTAGTTGAGGTGTAGATACATAGTTGGATGAATAATTTCTGACACGGGAGCTGGGGATGAGGATTTTTTTGAAGCAACAGCGGCCACATTACGGTCACTAATGCTGGAGCCAAAAATCGATGCATTGCATTTGGAAGCAAATATTTCCACACTTGCGTGACTGTCTGTTTTAGCTTCTCCATAATCCTAGACAGACCGGCAAGCTGCCTCGCCTCGCTGGTGTAGACGGCACCGTTACTTACAACCAATAAGAAACGTGAAACTGATGGGTTTTGCATTGTGATTAGTCGGGGCTTTTTACACCACTTCTTTAAACTTTTTAACACAGACCTAGCCTTAGACCGCACAAATCATACAAAAGAAATAAAAAACAATTTTTTTATACCTCTGTATTTACCAAATTTTGATTGGGTGGGCAAGACAGACGTTCGGGTGGGCTTAGCTCATCCCTGCTAATGCTAGAGCCGGCCCTGCTCACTGAACACCTTCACAATAAACTGAAACATCGATTGCATTCCAGACCTCCTTGTCCGACATCAGTGTCTGATTTTACTGATACTATTGTGAAGAAATGAGCCACAATTGAACCTCTTGTGGAAAGTTATTCCAGAAGTGTGGAGGTTATTACAGGAAAAATATCCGGAATAAAATGTTCAAAGCTACAAAGCCCAAACTGTTTTGTCTATGAACTGTTCTTTTAGTGCCTTTGGCTTTTCTTGACTGCTGTGTTTGTCATTAAACACAGCGTATTTGTTTGACATTGATTTTATTTCCCACATGTCCAGTTTTGGCACTATGTTTTGTCATGATGGGGTTTTTTTGTTTTGTTTTTTAACAAAGCGTCCAATGAGGTGCACATATCTGCTAGTAAATATATCTGCAATAAAAATACACTACTTCTTTGAACTGCTTTATATTTACAGTTTGCATTAAACAATATGTCTGGAGTCTTTGTCTGAAAAATACAGGGATTTTTATTTACAGTTGAATACACGTTACCTTCATCATGCACGTGAACCAGCTATCAAATGTTTATGAGAACTGGGTCAGCACATTTGAGTCCTACATAGCGTAGTTACCTTGAGAGAAAAAGTAGGGCACCCAAACAGGCCAAGTGTGCCACACAGGCACGCACACACACGTGAGAAAAACACTTGGCTGTGTAAGATGTTTTGCTGTTTCAGCAGCATTTAGGCAGACAGTGCTGATCCAAAACCATGTCAAACTAACATCCCAGCTAGCCAAAGCTGCAACCATCGGCACGCACAGTACAGAGGGTTTTTGGACACGGTGGCCAGATAAGCGCCACAAACCACAACAAAAGAATTGATCGCAGGCAGCAGACACAAAGTCAGCATTTTTTCTTCTCAGAGCTTGTAGGCAAAGCATTACAGCAAGTAAGTCACTGTAATACTGTTGAAAGCCACTTAAAGCTCACTTCGGGAGGTGTGAATGATACCATACCATGTTATCATTTCTTCCAAGTGGCACCCCAGCAACTATTTGCTGCATTCCAGAGATTTTCTCAGGTGTGGCCCAGCAGACCACTTCAAGGGAGAACAATACTTCTGTCTGTGAACCTGATAGGAAACAGCCGGTAACACCTCCGAGCTGACGAGTGAGGACATGAAATGTGTGTGAAATGTCATGAAAAGGAATCCACTGATGAGCAAGGAATGTGGACTGGAAATGGAAAATATAAAACGTATATAAAACAGGGAATGTGGAGAAAATTCCTAAAACAAAGTTTCATACTATTCTATGGGACATCCGGTACAGTTATAACTCGGCATGAAAGAAAAAAATGCTACAATGCTTATATTGTGACTATCGTCGCAGTTACAGTGAGCTCTGTTTAATTGTGAATTCATGTACACTTTTTTTTTATTGGGACCATTTCAAACAAACGCTCCAGAAAGGACAATTGCTTAGTTTCACAGGTCTACTCAACCACCCAAAGTAGCGTATAAGGAAAAAAAAAAAGAATTAACTAACAATGGAATTTTATATGATCAGCAGCATATGGCGTTACTCACAATATCCCAGTGTCTGCAGGATGTCCCAGAGGCCTGATAAGGCCATGAGTAACCAGCCAGCATGGTACAATTTGCCAGTCATTCCTTTTTTCCTGTTATTGAGGTTTATTAGATAAGCATTACATCACGGGTTAAATCATTTCCAGAATGCTGCGGAGGCAGAGGCCCATCCCACAAACCCCCCCCCAGGGTTCAACAGCGTTCCTGTTGGCTGACACAGCAGCTCTTGCACCAGACTAGGCTTTTCCATTGTCTTTTCTTTCATCTTTGTCCTGTTAACCAATGTATCCCAGCACCATTTCTTCAACGTCTACTTCATAACTCGTTTTCTTTCCTTGAGATGTGAACTGAGCCCCGAAGGCAAATAAGACATTTATTTGTGGAATGTAGTATTAATGTTTAACTGCTTAACCACTTCCTGTGGCAGGCTGGCTGACTGAAATAGAATGCAGATTTGCCTAAGCTTTTTGAAAGTGGAATGCTGTGTGCTTAAGGTGTGGTTTTCTTACTGTGTGTGGGAAAGACTTTCCAGAAAGAAGGCAAAATTTACTGACTTAAGAACCATACTATTCACTTTATTCGCACCAGACATGGACTGAATGATGCAATGGGTCAAGAAGATGGGGCAGAAATTAGCAAAAGACTTTGTTATTGGCTGCCATGGGAAGCCTATTTTACACTGTTTAAAAAATGAATAATATATTCTGTATCATCAATAAACCTGTTTTATGACTACGAATACTTAAGGACTCGAGAAAATTCACTCGTTATCAAAGAATGTTAATTGATGCCCAAAAAACAAAAAGGGTATCGCACTTTTCAAAATGTTTTATTGCATTTGTTTTTCCTTAAAAAAAATTACTTCAAGTCAGTTTCCATGGATTAGTGACAGTGTTCGATATACAACATATGCTTATAATACATAACATATGCTTTATGAAAAAGCCAATTGGCTGTTGCATTAGCTATCCATTGGGATTAAAGCAGCTATGAAGTAGATACATATCTGTTTAGTTGAGATTGTTTGAACATTCAGACACTTCAGAAGACACAGATACAGATTTACAACACAAAACTAAAGATGGCGGAGAAAAAAAAAATCTGTAAAATATAAATGTACAAATGAAGATCAAAAAGACACACCATGCAGTTTCACAGGTGAGGGACATATGGACAGACACTTCCTCTCTTCTCCACACGACCTTGTGATTGAGATCACCAGTCTTTTTCTAATAGAGGCAAAGAGCTGGTCAAGCAGGTGCGGTGCAGCAGGCTAGTCCTTTCTCTACTAATTCTGTCAGTAGCGGTGAAGGCAGCAGATTAGCTTTGCTCACAAATTACTCGCCCTTAAAGCGAGGGGGTCTTTTCTCTTTGAATGCTGCCAGGCCTTCAAGCCTGTCCTTTGTTGGGATAACCTAAGGAATGGGATGGCAAATCAGTATACTAATAGTTGTATTTATAGAGTTTATCAAGAGAGGATGGGAAGCAGGTTAGCTGTTAATTTAGTGTGACAAACAAAAATAAACCACCATGAGCCTATTAATGTCAACTTTATTGTAATGGTCATTTTAATGCAGTACATGCTGTGCACCAAAATTGACCACATTCTAAATATTATTGCATTTTTTTTGCATAATATTTGAATTGAACGTCTATGCACACAAGGGTATTATACATATACATAGAAAATATGTTTATAGTAAATGATCCAGATATGTAAATATATTTACATACAGGAAACTACATACTAATCAAACTAGTTTGGCATCCTGTATATTCGCAGCATGTGGTGTTGAAATGATGGCATACCTGAGCATAACACGCCTCCTCGATTGCTAACCCTGTCGTTAAATCCACCTGAGGGGACAAAAAATAAATAAGCCTGTGATGTAAGTTAAAGCGGAATAACCAGTCATACACACAGCAATGCAAAAACAAACAAAAAAAAAAAAGTGTGCTACTGTTGTTTATAATAACAAGGCGCTGCTCATCGCTACACACTGAGAATAATATAGAGTAGCAATTTACAGGAAACAGCCAGTGCCAACAGTGACAAGACTGACTTTAATTTAATTTCTGTAACACTGATACTGATAGTTCCCCAAACGATACAAAAAAAATCCATTTATTTTAATTTAATAAGACTACTTTGATAAAAATATAAATTCTCCCCGGTTCATATCCAGTGCAGACTGTAAATTCTATCATGTCAATAGAGATGGACAAAGACTGACCTTTTTGATTGCCTTGGTATTTTTCTGAAATATCTCAAAATATCTCCACAGTTTAAAACCACACTAAACAAATAACCTCACGGTTATAGACAGTTTTCCTCCCACAAAGCCAGAATCAAAAAAAAGACTACTCTACCCCAATCCTGCTAAATTAAGATTGGTCAAAACATGTTGATTGATTCAGTATCTTTTATATTTGGGCAGACATGCTCAATGGATGTGTATAAGCACAGAATCTGGAAATAAAATAACAGTTTAGCTCATTTTTTTCAGTAAAACCTATACATTCTTCATATTATTATAGAGAATATATACAGTATATTGTGAATGAAGTTTCATAGATGAATAAATAATAATATAAGAAATAATTAATAATCATATTTAAGCACGTCATATTTAAGCATATTTGAGACGTAATGCACCAAATGCAATTCCTAAATTCTCTATAATGCCTGTACACTATTGCACCAATCTGCAATTGAAATCTACATCCTTGTAAACATTACCCACTTCATAGTTTCCAAAGTATCTGCTGTATTAAACCCAAACTGCAATGTGTGCAGTTGTCCAAATTCCCTTGTGGGGTTTTTAAAATGGGTGCTATGTTAAACTTGACAAAAATTACAACACTTGTCAGGGCATCAGACTAATTAAAGACTTCCTTTGACCTAAAGGCTCAGTGGTACTGACAGATCAGCCTCTCGGGTCAAGGTTGTGTCATGAAGCAGACTCTCACTGGCATCTAGAAATGTTACACTACACCAAAAAAACACACATACAAAAAACAAAACCCCACAACATTTACACAAATCAATCGGCATGTGCCACAGGTGAACATCCAGCACAGTTTTCTTAAAACCAAAACAGAGAATATCTGATCTGATAAATAGTAAAAGGATCCTGCTTAAGGCTTATTTTGTAATTAACCACCAAAATGCTTAATAAACTGATCGTCCAGTCCGTTAGGGGCTCCCAGAAAAAAGTAAAGCCAAATAAGTAAAATAAAACAAAACAAACAAAAAAAACGTATTGAACAGACGGTTTATCAACTAGTTGTCCTATTATTACCTCTATTCCTTGGTTGATGGCCAGCTTGGCCATACGGACCGCGATCGGCCCCTAAAAGGACAAGCAGAGAACGTAATTAGAAAAGCATGAAGCGTCTTCTCTAGACCATACAGTTTATATCAGCGGTGACAAACTTAGGTTAGGCAAGTTATTTTATTGCAAAATTTGTCAGTGCTGTAAGATTTAAATACACATATATAAATTGTGCAAAGCCCTGTTCAGCCAAAACCTTTAAAGTTATAGTAAGTAAAAAAAACAACTTACCAGAGCACATTCAAACTAATTTTCAGAGGTCATATTTATCAGTTAAGTCTAATAAACCACAAATAATAAGCCGCTGTTTCTGTACAGATTTATTTACATCTTTCTGGTTTTATTAGACTGCCTAAGTCATCATCCACTTATAAATTGAAACACAGATTCGGAGTCACATTATTAAAAGGTAGAAAAAGTAGATAGATAGTAGGTAGAAAAATTAACAAAACAACAGCTGTATAATAAAACATTAAGAAGGCTATCATCAGGTTAAAAAAAAGACGTAAAATGAAGTGGCACGGTGACATTAAAAGAACAGGATGTCCCTCCAAATATGACCAGGGGAACAAGACAAAACCTTTGCAGGAACGCTGGCATGAGGCCAGTGTTGGGAAGGTTACTTTAAAAATAGCACCTATTTTTAATAGCACTGATTAAAAAAAAACAAAAAAACAACAGCCTTACCAGAAGGCATTAGACAAATCGAAAAACCCAACAAATTATTATTCTTCAACATATCCGTGTTTTTTAAAAATGATTCAGATGCAACCCTATTGGTATTCTTTAACATTTATAAGTAACTGTACTTTAATTGTGTAATTAAATGACGTAACACTGTTACATGGAACTAATTACTCCCTAACACTGCATAAACCCTACTGTAACATTGAAAGAGCTGCAATATTATCCAAAAAAGGAGGCAACTTAAACCTCCCTGCATGTGACTCACAGTAAACTTTACCATTGCAAAACCATACTGTTACCTCAATGTGGCAAAATGGTGTTTAATTTAAGCACCTAATTCTACTACTACAACAACTAGTTATATTATCGATTACACAAAAGAACTTACCCCTTTATAAAAGCGCTAAAGAAGAAACATCTTAGCTTAGCACAAATTTATTAAGAATTGGTTCGGAAATTGTTCACTGAGAAGCTCAAATCTAAATCCCACTATAATCCTGTAAAATGTCATGTAGAAGGCTGTACGATTGCCTCACAATCTAACAGATATAGAGCAAAAAAAAAATAAAATAGCCAAATTATGATGGACTAAGTTGCCAGACTCTTACTACAAAGGTCTATATGCTGTTTTAAAAGCAAAAGATGAACCACAGCATTTATAAACTAAATCATCACAAAATCATCAGTTGCAAAGCCAGTAAAACACACGTTTTTCTATTTTCTCTTAAATCATTGTCATTTGTCTTTCACATTTCGTTTGTTTTTGCCATGATTGTTAAAGTTATCTGACAATTTATCGTGTTTAGATCACAGTTTTGATTCAAAAGGGGTGTCTTTTTGGGAGACTGGTAAATATATTTAACCTGTCAAATTTGAGTTAAAAATATATGTCTTGTGAATTCCGTGTCCAATTTGTGTAGTGTTTTGTCCATCCAGTGTAGGGCAGGACATCTAATGTACCTGTGGGTTAAATTCTCTGGCCAACTCCAGAGCTCTCAGATAAGCTGCATCTCCACTCTTGTTTTGCTCCACAGCATGGTTAACCAGTCCAAGAGTCTTCGCCTCAGCACCATCAACCACCCTTCCAGCAAAGATCAGCTCCTTTGCCAGAGACACTCCTATAGTTCGTGGAAGACGCTGGGTTCCCCCTGAACACAGACACTGTGTTTGAATAAAAAGCTCAAGAAAATCACACACCGACAAATGTTGCCAATAATTAAACTTATAAGAGACTGTAACACGATAAAAATAAACCTTGCGACACTCTTGAGAATGTTCTCAACCTCCATTAAGAGTGAAAGCCGCAGCGTCCTGCTGACATACATATTAACTGAGTCGGCTCCATTACGTCAATGCATTAGCACAGTGAAACTTAAATCCCCCTCTGCACTTCCCTGTGTTGGAGTATCAAGCTAACATCAACCTGAGAGGTAAGATGAGCACTCATTTTTTTAAGCTACAGAAACCCCCACTTACTAAGCACTGGATATATAACAGGAGAAATTCCAGACAGGACACCAATCAACAAAGAAAAGACGTTTGTAATATATGACGACAGAGACATTTTGTATTGTAGGAAAGTTTGATATTTACAGAAGAGATTTATTTTAAGAATATAATACAATTTGGCCCGCGAGTGGCACAAAAGAAACGTAGATGTCCCACAGGTGTCTGTGTGGGCAAAATAACAGTACTCTCTCCCTTGCCAAATAGCATGGTCCCTCTATCAAACGCAGATGTCTCTAAGCTAGTGTATGTGAAGAGGGCAGATGCCAGTTGTCCTCTATGTAAGTGTTTATACTATCCAGATGGGACTGTAAGGTCAACTATATATTCTGATAGTATTCTAATGAATTCATCTTTACAAATTTAGTGCATCCTAATATAAGGCTTCAAGAGGTATATTTGTATACAGTAAATTGACATCAAATATTACAAGCCAATCCGTTGTGCTTATGTAAAGAATTTGATTTAATATATTTTAAAAATCTGCGGTATGTTAAAATACGGTTGAATTAAAGAATCGATGATATTGTTTTTGTCAACAAGTCATTTCAGGAGACAATTGGTAACATTGGAAGTTCTAATAATTTATGAATTTTAGGTGAAACCTAAAACTAAAACCCTAGGCTACACTCAAAACAGTTCACAAAATAAATAAGAAGGTAAATATCTAATATTTACCATATTTTATCTGACATTATTCTTTTTATACTGTCAAGTTTAAAAAAAAAAAAAAAGATGTCAGTCCACATGTTCGGGAATAATTGTGCTTTGCTGTACTGTAACAATATCTCCTGCAGTGGAAAAGACTCTCTCACTGCTGAGACACTGGTTACAGGAATGCATAAATAATTCTTCCATTTTGAAGAGCAAAAGTAATGACAACTTGTTGAGAAGTCCCCAGCTGAGGGACTCCCTCAGACAGAAAAAGTGGTGCGGTATTGCGATATCTGGTAAATCTTCTTTTAAGCTATGGCAGGAAGTGACTGATGACAGGATGTAACTGAAGCATTAGAGAAGATAAAGCTCATCTTCTTAAAGCAGAAGGACATCCATTCTGCTTCTCTGTGACTTCAGGCTGTGAGCTCACTGAGCTGTTGGGTTCATTTATTGTGCCATGTTCTGGATTTTCATGCTCTTTTAAAATTCACGAAAGTTCAAGAAAGACACTATGGATTACAAAGACCACGAAGTTTACACTTGGACGTAGGAGAGACCCAAACCTCAATAACAGCAAGGGGGATTAAGACCCACAAGTACCTCAGAAGCCGATGATTCTTACACGCCAGCTTCTCAAACTATGGTACATCTAATTTAACACGCCTATAAGCTAAAATGGCTGGGTCTTTTTCCGAATAGTAATGAATGCTAAACAAAATGAAAATAGAAGACTATTCTATGGAAGTGCAGATCATGATTTCGGATGTGAAGTTACAACAACATACAGCAATGCCTTCTAGTTCAAAATCTACTAGACAGAGACCCAAAGTGTGTTTAATGACCGTTACAGTTATTCATTACAGTTAATTGCCTTTTAATTCTTGCTTTCAGTTCACTATTCATTTGTAACAGTGAAAGTGTTAAGTAGCAGTGGGTTATGATGATGTAAAGTACAGTATACATCCTAAAATTCCAGGAGATAAACATTGTTAAAATACTTAAAATCGGGTACCACATACCTGTTGTTTCAGATAGTATTACAGAACAGGCTATAAAATGTTGGTAGTAAACATAAGTGCCCTATGTGGTATTACAACCCTACTAACAAATGTTGGGATGTTAAATAAAAAGCAAATATATTAGAAAACAGTAAAGTTACATTTAAGAGTATTTAGGGAAAACAGGAAAATACTTCCAATACATGCTGGAATAGGGAAATTTCACACTAATAACAAGAGGCTGAAATGACAAGGTGAGGTGAAACAGCTGGTGTTCAACTGGTGATGCAACTGTGTTATGGTACATATGAATTTACTAAGAAAGGCACAGCCCTTTACGAGCAAAGCTGGATCAGCCATTTTGGCAACATAATAAGCAAATAATTTAGAACTTTGGGAACAACCTCACACATTTCACCCTTCTGTACAGGGCACAATATAATCCAAATAGTTTGAAATGAAATGAAATTTGGTATTAAAAGTGTAAAGACAAAGATGTAATAATAACTTATGGAGAAAGGAGGTGTTGTGGTTGAGGGAAGACTGTGGGTTCGTTTTCCAGCACCACCAAGCTGTGCCAATGCTGGCCGCCTGAGCAAGACCCTTTCAAAATGGGGGTTAAATTTCCCAAGCAGCAGTCCAACACCTTAACCACTTCCCATAAATAAGCAACTGTACAGGTAATTTTATAAACCAGGTGGTAAAAAATATTTCTGACCTGGATTACTCGGATTACTACTCGACTCACGTATGCCACACCCTTTAAAACTGCCTAACATCAACTGCAAGACAAATCTTAGCTTACAGTAACTCACCCTAATTAGGCTACTTCCCCAAACAAGTGTACTTGCCTCTAAACAAATCTAATTAAGAGTACTATTAAAATAGGAAATGTAAAAACATTAATAAGAGCTTTAACGTGTAATATTCCACTATTTAATTACTAATATTAAGTAAACTCTAATAAAAAATCCACACGTTTAAACCTGACAAACATTAGCAGTCCATTAGTCTTTCATAAGATGACAACAAAACTAGTAATCCAGTAATCACTTTTACACACTGAGCATTTGTGTCATGTCAGAGAAGCTCTCACACCAGAGGCCACGTTATCACAAGCTGATCTCAGCTTGTCGGTCTTTTGACTTGCCTTGCACAGCTCTCACCCAACTCTATGAGGGAAGTATGTTTACACTTGAAGACACAGCTACGTGTTGCATAATTGCTCAACGATGAAGCAACCTTTAACTTTCACCATATTACACATGAACCTTCAGTTCACTTGAAGTGGCTTGACGATAAATAAAATAGGATGACCAAGTGTGTGTCCGTCCTTCTTTTCCTGTCTTTTTTCGAGGAACTCTAACAAATTAAACTGTATGTTTCCCAGACGTTTGTGGAAAAACAAGCTGCAATATCCACACAATTACACAACAGTGTTAAAAAAAAATGACTGTGGGCTAATCATTAAAAAAAAAAAACGGGAATGCCAGAAGCTAATTTCACAGACAAGGAAGTTTTTTTAAAAAAGATCTGAGTCACTGTACTGCCAGGAAAAGGAAGAAAACAAACATGATTCAGCTATTCTTGTCATTACCCACAACCATAAACGTTGTCTATGCACAAAGCAGTCTTGTAAGCAACACATACCCGCAAAGATATCTAACAAGTTTTAGCAGGTGAGCTTATGTCCTTATGCAACACTGTGTAACTAACAGGTTTTTTATAATGTGGCAGCGATTTTGCAAGAGATTCGAGGAAAATCTTGCATCACAGCAAAAAAAACGGGCCCATCCTAGTTACAGCATGTATTTGGAAATGTTATTTAAAAAAAGAGGGGTTAAAAAAAAAATAAAAAAAAAAAAAAAAAAAAAAAAAAAAAGAGGTTAAAAAAAAAAAAAAAAAAAAAAAAAAAAAAAAAAAAAAAAAAAAAAAAAAAAAAAAAAAAAAAAAAAAAAAGAGTCTAAGATTGCTGTCTCGACATGTTTGTGAAAGCATGATATACCGCCAGGGTGGCTGACCTGGAGCTTTGCCCTGAGCTGTTTGGAAATCGTCTGTATGCCCCAGTCAACCCGATGATTATAACACACTGCATTCCCAGAACTGTTCGAAGGCAACCAAGAAAAAAAAAAAAAAAAAAAAAAAAAAAAAAAAAAAAAAAAAAAAAAAAAAAAAAAAAAACAAAAAAAAAAAAGGGTATGTCACCTCAGTAATGAGGTGTTTGTCACACGCATACCAGCTGTGCGGTTCTGAGGAAGGACACCTCCTGGAACTGAACGTCATTGGCACAAACCTTAAACCGATAATGCTGTGCACTTAAACACAAAGTGTAGAAATTACTAAAGCCACATTTGTCCCTGATGATTTATGAACAATTCACAGGCTTTCTAAGAACTGGCGTTTCTCAGACAGATGGAAAGGAAATTTCTGCTTACACACCTGGATGTAGGAAATAAATTGTTGGCAGGAAGTGGACCAGATGTCTATAAAGGTATTTAAAAAAAAAAAAAAAAATTAAAAAAAGACTGAATAGAACATATGTGACAGCTTTGCATTCCTTTTTATAAACAGGTGACATAATGTGCCCTTCCTATCACACAGAGACACAAACACTCAGCTTCAATTACAAAACAGTTGGATTTAACTGCACTTTTCTCCTATTACACAAGAAGCTTATAACCATACTGAAATACACAGATAAAAAAAAAAAAGAAAGTACAGACTCTCAATTAAACTGTGTGTCTCGCAGTTAAAAACTTTATATTTTTTAATTAATAAAGACAGATGTTACGTTTTGGTCAGTTACCCCGGATGCTATATACAGTGTCTATATTGGAGATACACAGATGTAAACAGCACGGATTGTGCTATAAAAACACAAGGAATGTATGTCTGCATAACCTCTCTTTAAATCATACAGAGAATAAGCCAGTGGACAGGAAACAGCATGATATTTCAACAAACTAAATTTATTAGGAGGTAAAGATTCGTACAAGCTGTCGGCTTCATCATGGACCGACAGCCCTGTCCTTATATTTCTTATCCAGTTATAGTAAGGGGACAGTGGTGGCTCAAATGTTTAAGGTGCTGAGTCGCTGATATGGGGACCAGGAAGACCTGGGTTTAAGACCCACCACCGCCAGCTGTTAATCTGAAGACCAGAAAAACCTTAGTTCAAGCCCCACCACTGTTGGGTCCTTCAAGAAGACCCTTAACCCTTCCTGCTCCAGGGGTGCTGTACCATAGCTGACCCTGCACCGAACTTACGAAAAAAGATTTGTACAAGCTTATGCGAAAAAAGAATTTCACTGTGTTGTAAAAAAGTATATGTGACAAAATAAAGGCATATACATAAACAAATTTACACCATTATCCAGGGCGACTTACATTTATTTAATTTATACAACTGAGCAATTAAGGGCCTTGCTTGGGCTTGGTGGTGCTAGGAAACGAACCCACAACCTTCCGGTTAGATCAAACACGTTAACCACTGAGCCATCACCTCCCCTTAACCACAGCACCTCCTTTCTCTATAAGTATTATTGAATTAATAAATAATAATAAAAAAAAGCAATAGGCATAAAAATGTAGGTACAAAATGTTAAAATAATTACAACAGTATTTAAGTACAGAATTTCAATACATATTTTTATTTTGATCCAAGTTTAATTTTTTCCATAATGTCATCATGAGACCAAAAATTTGATAAGTAATCTGACATAAGCAATTTATTACAGCTACATATTTATATCTATTTATTATTTTTCAAATAAGGAAATTTATCTTGAAAAATGAATGCAAAAAAAGCCTTCTGTACACAATAAAAGTGTTTACCTTGGCCAAATACACTTTTCCCAGTTATAAATTATATTCCACACTTGATATATTTACTTAAAAGACAAGCTATTCTGTATAACCGGCCATACACAGCATGTCAGATCATAAATGATGAAATCGATCTTTAAGGTCTCCGGCATGAGTTCATCAAAGCATATTCAACGTGATGAATGCTGCTGTGATTGATCACTGCTTGCCGCAAATGTTTGAGGACAATGGTCAACCAGTTCTTAAAGTAACGTTCCGTAGCTAAATGATACTAGTTTAATGGAAGAATATAAAATACTTGATGTCACATTGAACATCAGAGAGAGACAGTTTGCAGTGTTGGCGTTTATGTTTATCAGATAGACACTGGAAAAGCCAAGTTAAGCTTTTTTTAATGCTGTGTCACATAGAATTGGCCGATTTTTAACCGCTTGTCATCGCCACCCAACCACACAAATCTATTTTTAATCTTTATTTAAACAGTACTGGCTTCTATATTGACCCCCTTTTCTCCTCTAGCTTCTTTTTTCTTTATTCAACATACAACTCAAATTCAGGAAAAGTTGGGAAGTTTTTAAATTTGAATAAAAAATAAAATAAAAGACTCTGAAAATTACATGAGCCAATATTTTATTCACAATAGAACATAAATAACAAATGTTTAAAATGGAAAATTTTACAATTTTTTGCACAAAATGAACTCATCACCTGTAAGAGGCATCAAATTTGAAATGAGATGATTTTGTGCAAAAAATTGAAAAATTTCTCTGTTTAAACTTTTTATGTTATGTTATCTGTGTTCTATTGTGAATAAAATATCGGCTATTTGAAAGTCCTTTAGCTTTTATTTTATTGAAATGTAAAAAATAAATGTCCCAAATTTTCCAGAATTCTGGTTGTAATAAATTTTTTGACATCCTGCAACTGCTCCTTTTGCTCAATAAGCTGGGTCAATAATAAGCTGGGTCAATTTATGAGCAATAATTTCCATATTTTTTTCTGTGCGTTTTCTTTTTAAAAACATTATTAATATGTTAATTAAGAGTGCATTATGTGTTTTCGTAACCTGAGCTCTTACTACTATACCACTTAGAAATACTATACCATTTAAACCTTTAATTCCATTAATTTTTTTCTTAACTGTGGATAAACAATGGATATAAAGAGTAGGACTACTTAAGGTTTTCAGTATGGACTACGCTATTAGAGGAGATCAGTTAAACACCCAGAGTTAAAACTTTACAACATAAGCGTCAAGATAAGGGTCAGTGTAAAGTTTTAAAGTCAGAGTGTTTATCTATTACTATTATTATTATCTTTGTCCTGTTAGATTCAGGCTAAACAAACCTAAAACCTAAGTGCCTAACATCCAAAAATATTGCTTTAAATCGCCATGTTGTCAGGTAAATTATCAGGTGTTACCATCCCTCAGGTTCTCTGTTCTGGTCAGATCAGCTGGTATTATGTTTAGGATGAGGGTATCTATTACCGAATGGCTAACATGGGCAACTGAAAATTGGGCTAGGCGAACAGTGGTGGGGGGGAGTAGGTCAAGTAGACTGGTGGCATTTTTCTGTGATGAATTCATGAACACCAATAATATGTTTACCTAAATAATGTGGAATAGCTTAACTCAATTTTTCATAAAGAACTAATGTGCCTTAGAAATTTAATAATCTGTTGGCTTAGTGTGACAGAGCACAAAAAAAAGTTTTTGGCTACTGTACAAATAAGAATAACTCTCGTGTTCCAGAGAACAGTTAGTCAAGCTCTATGACATTAGAGAATTTCATCGCCAGCGTCAGAGTTTCACATAAAAATACTTTTGAATACAATTTTAATAATAGAAGCTTTTCTTATTGTTGATTTTAATAACAAATGATTATTTTTTTTAATGTTTGAAAAATTGGTTGCGTTGGATCGGTCATGTGGACAGGAAATCATACTATGGTACCAGCTGATTTAAGAGAGTTACTGAGTTTATTTAAACTAAAACAGTGTCGCGATTTCTGCAAGATTAAATGCAAACAGTACTTATACAACGTTGTAGCATAGGTGCTGCCTTACTTATAAATAAGGCAGGATTCCAATCACAGTCCTTTCACAATACAAGCACATAGAAACAAACTCAAATGCATGATATACACAAAGGTACAAAGATCCTGTTCCCTTCTCAACATCCTAACATCTGGATAGAAAGGCATACCAAACATAAGGAATGCACAAGCTCTACTACTCGCTTAAAACAAAAAGTCCCCAGTGAAACTACACTGAAAGATCCCTGAGTACATGCACTGTGAAGCACATGAACAAACAGGGTGAAATTAAATCACAACTGGACTTAAATAAATATTCAATCAGGAAAAACGCTTAGAGGTTTCTGCATTGGCTGCACAATAAGACTTCTGTCCTGTTTGAAACTAAACCACGGTTAAAAAAAATAACATCCCTTTAGAAATAAGAGCTGTTTTATTTCCCCAAATCGAAATGCCCTCACAGAAATATGACTACAGCAATATGACAACTCTTATAAAGGAACATTTTCTTTCTCTTTTAGTCACAAGGATAACAATAAATTCATTCATTCAGCACACAGAGTGGGTTTGCAAATAGAAGACTTGCACATTCTGTTACAGTATTATAGAGAAAAAGAGAGAGAGGGGGAGAGAAAGAAATAGAGCGAGAGATGGTGATCGAATTCCTGATTAATGTAATCTGTTCATCTACCATACAAAAAAGATTAGAAAATAAACTGACATCTACGGTTCCTCAGAACCTGCAAACGAATCCTTAGTGCACAATAGTTTATCGAAGAGATTGCAGCAGAGATATTAAGAATATACTAGGAGGACAATTACCAGGAAACCAAGCTTTTCCAAACAGAGGTTGCCAGCTTTTGAAATTTTCGTACATTTCTCAAGGACAAAACCTGCCGTATTGAGCAAGACTCAGTTTGGTAGTCATTCAACTAATATTTTTCTGTATTAATTATCTATCCAGACATGGATAATGCTTTGTCAAATTTACTGATAAAAATTAAATGATTCAAAGTATATGTATATTTAATGTTATTGGTTACAAAATTTAATATCTGTGCAAAAGTACTTTTGTTAATACTGCAGGCATTACTCTTTATATATATAGAGAGAGAGAGAAATGAATATATATATATATTCCCCTCCATAAAGGGTCAAATACTGACAAATACAATGTACATGCCCTGTGTGCTACGTCAACTTTACTTAGTCCATACATAAAAAGAGATTGGCATAACCATGACTATACATGTTCTATACCCACACTAGATATTAGGGGTGAAAAAAAACCTGATTCATCGATGCTTCGCGAATCTTCTCTAATGATTCCTAAATCGATTCTCAACTTGCAAGAGAAAGAAAAATTAGTGATAACTGAGTGTTCGTCGCAGGTTTGCCATGCACTATCACCAAATTTTGGCAAGTCCCGAGAGGACAAATGCATTTAACAACACACAGAATGAGCGCTGACACAAAATGACCATGTCTAAACTTAAACTGTTTAGACTATTACATAAGTACTGACTGACGCACGTACGTATGCTGGGGAATTTGCTTAATTTGAGCAAAAATGGACAATCAACATCAAATTTAAAATCGACTGTGTGGAAGTACTTTGCAACGCTTTCACCAGATTCTTAAAAAAAAAGGCGAAGTGAATTACTCGGTCAGTGGCGGGTTTTATTGCCAAGGATTTGTGCCCGTTCTCCGTCATGGATTACACAGGGTTCCGCACATAGTTGCAGGTGCTCGAGCCAAGATACATTGTGCTCTTACAACGTTATTTTAATGTTCTTAATAATTGTTATAATAATCTGACAATTCGATGTTTTATTCAGAGCTTCTACATCCTAAACACAACAAAAGAAAATTTATGAAACCAAATCATCTTTTGAAAGATGGATCATATTGTAATACAGAAATTTCAACTATAAACAAAAAGCATAGAAACTCTAATTTTGGTTAAAATGTAAAGATTTAAACAGCAGAAAAATGAGAAAGAAACGTAGCTTAACAATCGATTTTGGAATCGGATTATGACTCCCAGAATTGGAATCAGATCATAAAATACCTAAAGATTCCTGCTCCTACTAGATATGCTACCACACCAAACTATGGAAACATTACGATAAGCGCTAAGTCATCAACTGTAACTACGAAGCTTAGATCACCCGGTTCTTTATTTTCTGGTCTTTCATTGGTTCAGCTTGTTTTCAGTTTTTGCTTTCAGTTAGTTTTATGAATTAAAAAAAAAATCAACACCAAAACAAACTCACAAATTGGAGGCAAGTATGCAGTACATGTTCATGTAGTTGTATTGTTTACTACATACATCAAGGTTCCAAACTAATTTTGGCCTTAAAATCGCTTTGAGAATTCAGACTATTTTAAACTTATACAGACAAAAGTACTGAAACACCTGACCATCACACCCATATGTGTTTTTGTGCACATTCCAATTAGTTCCGTGCTAAATTAGACTCATCATTACATATATAACATCACCCACACTTTTTTGGAAATTTTTCCTATAGATTGTCGGATATGACTGAGGGGATTTGCTCCTTCAGTTACAAAATGTTTAGTGTCTTTAACGCTGGTGCCTTGCTTCAACAGTGTTTCGGCCTCTTCGTTCCAGTGAATTGAAATTTTAATGTCATACCATAAAAAGACATCCTAGAGAAGTGTGTGCTTCCAACCTTGTGAAGTGAAGACAAACTTTTGCCCTTTATAGTGTATCATAAGTCAGACAAAACAGCATGTCAGCATATAACATGTCAGCTTGGCTCACTGAGCCTTTAAAGGTACAATAGTTGAGTGATTGTCTTCCGAAACATTTTTTGTTCTGTTAAAAGCTAAAGGGCGTAAATGTAATTATATATTCTAATTATATACAAGGAAGGCGTTGGATCAAGATATGTTCAGCTAATCGAAATGTTCGGTTACTACAACAGCAAACGTTAGGTTTGGTATATTAGTACTGTTATTAACTGTACTTTCACCAGTGAATAATATATGACGTATTGTAGTAACGCTGTCTTTGGTCGTCTAGTTTGTGTGCGTTCATGCGTTTAGGAGGCGTGGCTTTGGACGCCATTGATTTCAGTGTTTCAATTAGGCTGCAGTTAGCATATTCCAGGATGTCCTACTGCACCTTTAAAAAACCAATTTGCATCTATTATAAATAAAATATATAAATATAAGTAAAATAAATCATTAAAAAATGCTAAATCTAGCTAAAAAGCAGACACAAGCAACAATTTTAACAATAAAAAATTAACTGAAAATAATAAAATTAAAGATCAATAAATAGAGAAGTAGGACTGCACGATATTGAAAAAAAAATGATAGTGCTATTTTGTTTTTCTGCCATATATACTGCAATATAAAAAATGTCTCCAGATGACATGAATAGCTCTGTTCGAAAGGAATTCTTATTATGGAATGATTGGGGTGATTTTGTAAGGGAGTGTATCTGTGTGAATACACAAATTATCAGTATACATAAATACAAATAAAATAAACAGTGTTTTTATGTTTTTCTGGAGATGTGATACAGAAATTGAATAATCAGACGTAAAATCACACTGCAAGTCTTCACTATATAAATTAAGTACAACTAGCTAAAACAAGCTAAAGCTAAATATGCTTTATATTTGTTTGAAATGTTCACACAGTAAACGATTCGCAAATGCTAAACTATTGTTAAACCTTACAATTAATTCACTAATTATATGTGTTCTGAACTGAAGTGCAGTCAAATATAATCTTTACTTGAGATTGCACATCCTGTAATGTGACTTTTGCAGATACATACATTGCAATGTCAATAATGAAACAATATATTGTGCAACACTATAAAAAGACAAAAGACTGTATACAGTTAACCAATAACCTGGACCTGATTTTATCTCTCCCCAAATGCCCATGTTTGCTCGTCATAGTACCTGGGAAAAAAGGGCCTGAATTCAGAATAATTACTCATCATGGGTTTGCGTTGTACTGTCGTATTTAGTAATGTGTTTCTTCCACACAGTTTTTCAATGCTATTCTAACATATAACCCAGATAAAAAAGAAACAACTTTATTTCACAGTATGAACCTATATAATTTGTGATCAGTGACTCCAGAAATACACTCTCACACAAAACTTAATAACTGTTCTTCCACAGACTATATGCACTCTTCCGCATTTGAAGTCAGCCAGCTCTGTCACATCTAGTGCACATAGCAACTATGACCTTTTTTACTCTGTTGCTCCAAGATCTATCTAATGTTATTGTCAAGGACATGAGCCGAATAATCCAAATACGGTCATAAATTGACAAAAAAAGGAGAACGGTAGAATCTGTAGTGTCTTCACATTCCCTTATCATGCATGCTAGCTTATGCTAGCACAGCAGAGTAACATTAGCGATAACGTGATAAATATTTGTTCGCATTTTTCGCATAATAAAAAACGAATACAACCCCACAGTTTATCAATTTCGCTTACACACTGCGTCCAAAACCTTCGTCCGCCACAACAAAATCCTTATCTGAAAAGATTTTTTGCATTTTTTTTGCATTTTTTTTTGAAAATGGTGGTGTAATATTTGGCTTTAGGGCTGTGTAGAAATATTAATAAAACTAACTTTCATGAATTTTTTTCACGACAATATTTTCTTCGAACCTCTAGTAGCGACATCGTATTTAAATTACGTTTTCAACTTAGCTTTGCGTTAATACGCAATTAAAACCTATTTGTTACTTAGCTATTTGCTTAGCTATTTGTTATTTGTTTATTGCAATGTATTTTATTACAATATATTATGATATATTGTAGTATGACACATTTATCGTGATAGATATTGTATCGTGAGACCCTTGCCAATACTATCATCTTATTTGGCTTCAGTATTAGTACGATAAAGTATCAAGCTGAGCCGCGGACATTCTGAAACAGTTATTGAATCTCGTGGGATAACCCAGCAGCTCTTTGATAAGGAGGTGGAACTCTTTGCGCAATTTAAGAATTGAATAGACCTGAAATTTCCTGTTTCTTTTTCCAAAGAAAAGGGTAAACAACAAATTATTCTTACCGCTTACTGAAGACTCTATTTGGTATTGTTTTGCAATTTTCCTGTTACTAAATTGAGTATTTTTTTTAAACTGATTAATATGCATCAGACTCTGTGTGCAAGGTTTCTGTTTAAAACTAATTTTTTTATGGAAAAAAAACCTTTATATGCCAAACACATACAATTTCCTTACACCATTGTCAATTTCAGTTTCGAACAAGGATTTACACACAGGAGAGGTAACCATTAGGGCTGAGTGTTACCCACCAATGAGGAAAAGACGAAATCCTCACAGCGTAAGGGGAAGTTACCCTTCAAGTTCAGAGCGGGCTGGTTCATAGAACAGGTTCTTTTTAGAAGCATCCCATGTAATAAAAAAAATAATTTTAAATACATATTTTGTTAGATATGCCATAAATAACCCTGGGAAAATATTTGTCAATAATCAAACATGTATAGCAGGAAACAGGGATTCACAGAAACCGCATTCTTTTTTTCTACCTTCATTTACACACATTCTGCATCCCCTGTTATTGAGATGAGTAAAGTGAGATAACTAATAATAATAATTCGTAATAAATAAATAAATAAATCGAATAATAAATAAAAATTTGGCTAAAATTTTAGCTGAATTCTACTTTGTTTAGCAATGGCCATCCTGTGCAGCTACAAAGCTACCAGAGTACCATGATAGCAGACGCGGCTGAGCTAACTAAGACTTTAGCAAAAGTACGTTATCGCCTCTGTGCGCATATAATCTACTGAGCCATGATTGCAGCAGCAGGAAGCTAGCCCTTGGTACGAAAAGCAATTTTGCTATTAACTTATCAAAAATCATTTATCTAAACAGAGCTCAAAAAAAGTCTTCTGGTTGACTGTGTAAGCTGAAATTCATTTCAGGGCACTAAACACCTTATGCCTTAAAAAAAAAAAAAAACATTTTTGCTAATATCCTGGCTTTGCCCTATTTTCAGAACACGTAAAAAAATATGCTAATAGTTGGCACTGTGCCAAAGTCCATGGTGACCTAGTTACATCCAGGAGAGAAACTGTGGGGCAACGGGCAGCTTACTGGCTACATAAGCATAAATACAGACAGCACTATTTCAACCCTGCAACCTATAGAATCTGGATCAAAGTTATCTGATGTTAGTAAGGCGGTGTACAGGATCACAAGTTTAGCTCAGAAGGAATTAGCCGTTTCGTGGCAACAGGCAAAGACTAAAGGAAATCAGAGAAAAAGTGGGAGATTGGAGCTCGAAGGAAACATCTAATTATTGAAAGATTATGAGTTTGAATGCTAAAAATCCATTAGTCGCCTGTGGACAAAAGTCAAAGAAAGCAATATTTATTGGCTTTCTTTGTGGGAAGAATAATATAATTCACTGTCAATCACAGCAGTATAAGCTGATATATGCAGAAAAGTGCAGTTAGTACTGACTGTGTACAGCTACCCTGTGATAATGTGCCTCTAATTTACCCTTTAGCTTCTCTAAGTGGCAAGTGGCTTTTATGATAGAGGAGAGCGAGTTTGTGGGTGGGATGTGACAGAAGGATCAAACGGTGGGAAAACAAGCTTAATATGTCAGCTGGTCTAGGAATGTCTGGGAGTTTTTCAGAAGGAACTGGATTACATGGCCAGGGATAGAAATGACTGGCTTGTCAACCTGCTGTCTCTTCGACCACTAGCAGGAAATGCTTTAAGAAAAATAATGAATTAATGAATGAATAAATAAGAAAAGAAAGGGGGAAAAAAAGAGAGGAAAGAAAGGAAGTAGAAAAAAAAGGTAAAAAGGAAGAAAGAAATACAGGAAAGAGAGAAGAAAAGATGGAATGAGGAAAAGGATGAAAGGAAGGATGGAAAGCAGGGAAGACAAAAGAAAGGATGGAGGGACAGAACAAAGAAAGGAAGGCAGCAAGATGGGAAGATGGGAAAGAAGGAAAGCCGTAAGAAAATAATAGAAGAAAGAAAGGAAGGAAGAAAAGAAGAAAGGAAAGATAAAGGAAAGGAGGTAGGAAAGGAGGTAGAAAAGAAGGAAGGAAGGAAGAAAGACAGGAAAGATAGAGGAAAAGATGAAGGAAGAAAGGATGAAAGGAAGGATAGAAAACAAGAAAGGCAGAAGACAGGATGGAAGGAAGAAGGGAAGGATGGGGGGTTGGAAGGAAGGAAGGAAGGAAGGCAGGATAGAAGGAAATTCAAGAAAGCCAGAAGAGAAAAATGGGAGGAAGGAAGAAAGAAAATCTAAAAGAAATGATGGAAACAATCGTTTCTATGGTTGACCGCCACAGTTCATCCGATAAAACTTTTAGAATATTCTGATTAAATTGCTACATTAACTTCTTCTTATCAAATACTATATATTATAACACCACATGATATTAATTCCCTGGGGATGTTTGTATTAAGGAAGAGCACAAATGTCATAAGCATTATCCGCTAGACAAAATAAAAAACAGAACAAAAAAAAAACAAAGGCCACCTGGAAGTACATTTGATACGGTAAACAGACTCCAACAGACTGAGCATCGCTATAAGTCTAATTAAAATAGGACACCGTTCCTGACATTAACATCACCATTCTTGAAAGTAGCCTCTGAGGATCCCTGGCCTTTTTACTCTCAAACACAAGGCAAAGGATTCATGTTCAACCGAAATCCATTAAAATGTTTATCCTGCTGAATGTCACCTCAATGCAATCAAGTTACAAAAGTGTGTTCAGAGGAGTAAATTACACCTTATATTTAGAACTGCTCAAGACGTGGCTGTAAAAAAATCGTCTTTTTTTATAGTTCTGGTGCCGGTACCAGATTATGCTCTATTTGTCTTTTTATATTTGTATTTTTAGAATGAGGCAACAGATGAAGTAATCTTGTTTTATTAAAAATTCCTAAGATAATGCTTAGCAGCAGACATAAACTGACAGAATGACCTCGTAACCGATGTTTGGTTTGCAGCTGTAAACTGCTAACAGTTCAGCACACAATGACAGACAGACTGCAGAGTAAAGTCATTTGTGTCAATTCTTCGTTAACACACACAGATAAACAGTTCTGCGAAGATAATCAAGGTGAAGGGTCACGGCAGGTCGATGAGGTAAACAAACGCACCCTTTTACGTGCAGTAACATAGTGGCATTCTACCTGCATTAACCCTTTATCACTATTCTACTTTTATTATTAACAGTATTAGCTAGAGGTCCATGTAGGTATAACCTTTACACATTTATAAACTTAATAATCCATATCTCTCTCTTTCCCGGTCTCTCTCGGGGCAGGTTAACTTGCCCCTGGGGTACCAGTGTCCAGTTTCCTGCCCCTTTCCTCAAAGGAGCTTCAAGAATGAATTGGGACTCAAGGTGACGCTCCAGTGACCCAAGGCTACAGTTTACATTACATTTGATCACCAGTAACTAACAAAAACATGCAAGATTAGGATGGGTTCCCTATTGAGTCTGGTTCTTCCTACTTCATCTCAGAGAGATTTTTCTTGCCACAGTCACTACAAATAAAGTGAATT
The DNA here is from genome assembly GCA_005784505.1 of Bagarius yarrelli. Lineage (NCBI taxonomy): Eukaryota > Metazoa > Chordata > Actinopteri > Siluriformes > Sisoridae > Bagarius > Bagarius yarrelli. The sequence continues at coordinate 1,741,949 of VCAZ01000099.1, forward strand.
AAACTGAATATACAACAGACCAATCAAACAGCAAATGATTCAGTAAACACTTTTAATTTGTTGACAGCAATAGAGCAATATACTGGACAGAAACTTGGCTACTGCATGTCAGGACTTCTCGCTTGATATCAGCGTATGACATCACTACCACTCTTGCGGCTAAGCGGGAAATTCCCATAGATGCATTGCAGAATCAAGTGGAAAACCTTTTCCAACGAGTGACTTGTTAAAACAGAAATAGAGGCCAATAATATATTTTTTTTTAAGTATACCAGTATACCACTTCTTATCTCACAAGAGCTGTAACAACAGAAGACTAAATTAGCTTTCACATCTGTCAGGAAAAAAAACCCCAAAACTAGACAGATAGAAGCTGAAAGAAAAAACTAATCCAAACAATGTACCATGGTTACAGGCATTGAGATCATTTTCCCAATTTCGATCATTAACTGAAGCTCTTGCTTCTGTATGTACGCCATTTTATGCCACATTCAACATATAAACCATGTATTTTTATATTATATATATATATATATATATTATATATATATATACAGTCAAGCCCGAAATTATTCATACCCCTGCCAAATTCTGACCTAAAAATTACTTTAATTCAACCAGCAAGGTTGTTTTGGACCAGAAATGATACAGGCTTCTCCCAAAAGATAATAAGACGATGTACAAGAGGCATCATTGTGGAAAAAATTATTTCTCAGCTTTTATTTACATTTAAACAAAAAGTGGCACGTCCAAAATTATTCATACCCTTCTCAATAATCAATAGAAAAGCCTTTATTGGCTATTACAGCAATCAAACGCTTCCTATAATTGCTGACCAGCTTTTTGCACGTCTCCACTGGTATTTTTGCCCATTCATCTTTAGCGATGAGCTCCAACTCTTTCAGGTTGGAGGGTCTCCTTGCCCATCATCTTTAGCTCCCTCCACAGATATATATATATATATATATATATATATATATATATATATATATATATATATATATATATATATATATATATATATATATATATATATCACATATATACACACACACACATACACCATATCCAAAAAAGCAACATGCAAACAATATAAATTGAAGTTGATGCTGTACTCCAACAATGGATACAAAAAAAATCCAGTTACATTAACATGACAATATCCTAATCTACACCATAAATTTGTAAAAAGTAAAACTGAAAATCTTACCTGCACCTGGAATGATCGCTAGTTTTGTTTCAACCAGTCCCATTTTAGCAGAAGTAGCTATACAGGAAGTAAAAAGATATATACTTATTTAGAGAAAAAAATTATGACCTAATCATTACATTATCATATATACATCCCATAATTAGCCTCTCCAACGAGTATTCAAAGACATACTATATTAGGGGACATGAAATTCTGTTCACTATGTTCACTGAAATAGCAGCACTTCGGTGGTAACAAAAATAAATACATATTTATAACACTAAAAAAAATTACCATGTGCTTGAAGGAGCATCACTGATGAGTGTGAACACATATGGTGCGCCATTTCTGTTAAGTGGGATATGTGCTAAGGCATCATGAGCAGATTTCCAAGCCCAAACTTGGGTGTGTGAGATGAGAAAGCAAGACATCTGCTCACTGTCAGCGCAATATGTGGGTGTCGACTCACACCACACACACACAGTGGGTAAACCAACGTGGCACCTTTACTATCTGCACTATTTAGGGTTCTAACACATAGACTGGTGAAAAAACAGAAACAGAAAAAAAAACATGTCTATCAGGAACACGATCAATTTACCTTGACAAAATTTCTACATATCCCTGTTAATGATCTCTATTTATCCTGAAAATAACCTTAGTCAATGCTCTGATCATCATTTCATTAAAATCTCACAAAAATGCACAATTTGTTTCACGTCTGTGGGCTGTAAGAGCTACAACATATATTTTTATATCAGTATTGTCTCCATCAGACTGTCCAGCAAGCCCTTGTGCCCTGTGGATGATACCAGGACAGCATAAAAAAAATTCCCAGCAGCAAAAATAAATGCCCTCTACAGCATAACAACCTTAGTGATTAACATTAATTTGCTATTGGTTTGTATGGAATGTTCATTAGCAGGATGTAATGGCATAATGGGGTAATTATGCCCTTATTAAAAGTTTCTCATATCCGCAAATAAATTTGCAATTACCTTTTTTTTTTTTTTACTACAAAATATGTTTATTACCTGCTATTCTTATATCACAGGCCAGAGCCATCTCAAGTCCTCCTCCCAACGCTGCGCCATCAAGAGCTGCAATTGTCGGCATGGGAAGATTACCTGAACCCAGACAGACAGAGATTAAGGATTATTTATGGTGTTACATTTATTGAATTAGGAAGGTAATATTACACTAGACAAAATAGAAGGACAGATATTTAGTGCACTCATGCAATTTCTACATTTGATATTTAAGCCAATATTAGTACACCAAGAAGTCTAAGAAAACAAAACACTAGAGCTACATTAGATAGATAAAATGACAAAGATAATCAGCTTCAGTACAATTTCATAGCTTTTTTGACAAAGTCAGCATAAAAAAACCTACATTTCTGATCTAATTAATCTCTCGATGTGGGGTTCAATTACAGATTATAAAGCGACATTAAAATGTGTTGTATATCTTTTTAATCCTTTTTTTTTTTTTCTTAAACATTTTAATACTTTGAAATAATAAGGGAGCTGGCTTAATCTCATTTAGAGCCTCTCAATTCCTCGTGATTTAAAGACAATCGAAAGAAGAGAATGAAAAAAGTATTAAAGCAAATCAACCATCATTTACTTAACCTTTAATACAACAGATCAGACTACAATAATGCTGAATGTTTAATCCCTGTTTTCATATTCAAGGTACAGTAACAGCAAGTGCAACTCCGAAAATAGCTCCGGCTAGAAGGTTTATACTAATGGGCTTGTCTAGGTCACTTATTATTACACTGCTATATATTATTATACATCTTGTCTTTCACAGAATCTTGTATGGTGAAAGCTGTAAATAAATAAATAAATGACAAGCTGCTTTTTCTTATTAAGAATGAGAAAAAAACAGGTTAAGATAGTGAGAGAACAACATTAGAACTTGGTTTGAAGACAATTCAAAACTTAAAACATAAAACAAATGCAAAAAAGGTGGAATTTGATCAATCATCATTTTAATCAATCATTGGTATAATCGGTTATGCATGTTCTCCCTGTGCTTGCGTGCGTTTACTCCGGGTACTTCGGTTTCCTCCCACAGTCCAAAAACATGTATATTAGGTTGATTGGTGTTTCTAAATTGTCTATAGCAGTGAGTGTGTGTGGCCCTGTAATGGACTGGGTGTCCATTACAGGGTGTCCAGGGTGTACCCCTCCTGCTTTTCCCCCTTTTAGAGACGGCTGGGATACGGTCCAGCAGATCCCTGTGACCTCGAATTAGGGATTAAGCAGGTATAGAGGATGAATGAATGAATGAATGAATGAATAATCCTAAACTTTTATAGGTTGGCGGGAAGCAGCCTGTCCTAGTGTTTCCTTTACACGTTTTCTATTTGAAATATACAATAAACTTTTAGCCAGGAAGTTTTATCCTGGAGGTACATAGAAATATACATTGTTTCTGATCACGTTATAAGCACATTTATGACTGCTGACAGGTGAGGAGGAGCTCCATCTGGACTGCAACAGATGGCTTTTAGTAATCAGAACACAGAAACATGTGCTTCCAAGCCATTTCCTGGAGCAATAAGTAAAATCTGCACTGCATCTAACAGGTTGGTCATTCATCACTCGATGACAATCAATCTATGAAACAGTTTGTCTTAGTAAAAGCAATGCTTTGTACACGCCCACGACTTTCACAGGATGTCAAGTAATGCAGTAAAACATGATTCTACTTGCTTAGATTAAAAGTAACAGAAGGCATCTTTGAAGTTTAACACTTTGGGCTGGTTGAGTTGTTATAGGAATGTGGTAGGAATGCAGGTTGGCATTAGAAAGCATATATATTTGATGAATGAGGCACCTTCGCATTCATACCTACAATAGAAATCTACAGTATGTCCCAGGTCGATAGCGTGCTTTCGCAACAGTGACGAATATACACTTTTAAGTAAAGAAATCATACGGAACTTGTGAAAAATATGTTCAACATTATACCTGTGCACGCATTATAACTACATATATTTAAATATTTATTAGAGCTACACGATATTAAAAAATAAATGCAATAAGCAATAGCATGCTAAATAATGCAATATTTGATATGCAATATTTTTCAAATGGCAAAACCAACATTTTTTTTCTATCAAGATAAATTCTTGGTAGGTTTTGAGGAAGCATTCATAGTGTTTCTCACATGATAATTACATGTTCTACATGTCTGCATGTGTTTATCTCTTTTAAAAACCCAAAGGTGATCTTTGGTATATCGTTTTTGGCACTAGATCATCAGTGGTAGCTGTGGGTTACTTGGACTGGCTCATCTTATCAGGTTTAGCTTGCTATGAAAGCATCACAAATTGTTGATGATCCTGCTTTAAAGCACACACATGCATATCTTGACTAACATCCACGTGACAGATATTTTACATTTACAGCGTTTGGCAGACGCCCTTATCCAGAGCGACTTACATTTATACAACCGAGCATTCGGGGTTAAGGGCTCAGGGACCTAACCGTAGTAACTTGGTGGTGCTGGGAATTAAACCCTGGCCTAAACACCTACCTAAACCTTTGACCATACATTATTATTTAAAGTATTAAACTACTCGGTTATTGCAAGACATCGTGATATACAAATTTCTATCATTTTGATATATTGCACTGCCCTAATACAAGTGTATATAATAAGATATGAAATGATACCAAGTCACTTACCTAATTCTGTGATAAGAGCCCTTGCCTTAGAGACAAAAGGCCCAACTTCACTCTGATGCATTTTAGCTCGTTCTTTCAAGTCAGCACCTGTTTGGAAAACACATGAAACGATCATTAGGGCTGAAACAGATACTGCACTAATGCTGATCCAAACACTGCAGTAAACAAAAACCAATCCTAAATTGAAATACCTGCGCAGAAGACTCCGGGCACCATGCTGCACAGGATGACCGAGCGCACCTTATTGTTCTTTTTCACTGATTCGACAGCTTCAGACATCTAATGCAAACGATTCAATAGAAACGATTCAATACAAACGATTCCATCGCATAGACCAAAAAGAGCATCAAGTGATACAAGCAGTGGAAACATTATACTGACCTCCTTCACAAGATTTTTACTGATCGCATTTTTAGCTTTAGATCGATTGAGGCCAAAGATGACGATCCCTAAAAACATGAAAAAAAAAAAAATTAAATAAACTGTTTAAAAATTATTTTTAAATACACATTTCTATTTTTTTCCCAGGGTATTAAAAAAATTAAACAATTTTAACATGCCTCATTAATTCAGGATGGACGGTTATTATTTGCATTCTTTTCTTGTCTGTCTACATCCAGATGCTCTTTCATACACACACACATCAGGTGGTAAAGTATTTGAATATGGTTTATATAAACAGTGTTAACTTCCTGAAGTACTTCTAGATAAGCAGTTTTCACCTTTGTAATAAAAACAGCACAGAGGTTACACACTTTAAAGTTAGGGTCAGAAGACCTGGCCCACCACTGGTACCCCAAAACATGTACAGTGTCTAAAGTTAAACCTGATTTCAATTACACACTTTGGGTTTGGATTACTTCTCATCTGGGTTCTCCAGGTTTCTCCTATCTTCAAAATATGAGATTATTTCTCATCTGGGTTTTCCAGGTTTTTCCTATAGCTAAAATATGGGATTTCTTCTCATCTGGGTTCTCCAGGTTTCTCCTATCTCCAAAATATGGGATTACTTCTCATCTGGGTTCTCCAGGTTTCTCCTATCTCCAAAATATGGGATTACTTCTCATCTGGGTTCTCCAGGTCTCTCCTATCCCCAAAATATGGCAGTAATCAGACTAATAATCTGAAATATAGCCAGAGGTGTAAATGCGTGGACAGGGACAGGCACTGGATCCATCGTAACCTTGACCAAGATAAAGCAGTTTCTCAGGATCTCTAATAAATGGATGGATGGATGGGTGATGGGTGGATAATAACACTCAAAAGTTTGCAAAAATTAATGGACGAGAACATGTTAGCAGTTATCTCCATGAAAACCTTCAGTAAGCACTTTGGCACCATTTATTTTATTTATTCAGAAAATGTCTTTTGATAAAGACTCTTCAGTGACCTCCCTCATGAAGATGGGCAGTGAACCACCATAACAGGTGCTTTATAACTTAGTGAATAACTTAGTGTGACTTATGAGGATATCCCACAGCCTGAAGGTCTCACACTCGGACATGCTTTTAAAGCTCAAAAACCGGATCGGGTTTTGTAAAATGCACCGACATTGAAAGAAAAACTGTGTTTCTAAGACACAACAGTGGACTACGAATAGTCAGATGGCGTCTACCTGAGTCATCTCCGTCCAAATACCTAACGTTCAGGTCATTAGCGTCGGAGCTAAACTGCCGCAAGCCGCCATTCGCAGCCTGGCGCAATCGTCCATTACTTCCGACTGCGGCGCGAAGCAAAGAATCCTGAAATCTGCAAAAATAAGTCGAGGTTTGGGGTCGAAACGGCTGCAAAACGACCCTGGACCCCACGAGAAGAGCCATACCGCTTCGCTGCAGTGTGCGTGAGTGGATTTACTTTCAACTTTGAACTGTCAGTGACGCAATAGCTGGTCACGTGACTCGCGTCCCGACGGCCTTGTGGAGTTCCCCTTCGTCGCGCTCGCTATCCCAAACAATTTCCCTGAAGAAGACGAGTGCACTGGGGAGGGTGTAAAAACAATAGTTCATGGACGACATAGTGCACTTAATAAGGAAACAATGGGCTATTTAGGATACATCCATAGCTTGAAGAATATTAACTTGTTAATAATGCAGTTTCCTCTAAATATTATTGTTTAAGCATTGACTGTACTTATTTAAAGTGTTAGCCATTCTGTTTACTGTTCTTAATCCTAAACACTCCCTAACAGGGTGCGTCTTATTGTGTATATTTATTGCATATAATGTCCATTTAAAATGTTATTCTAAAAGCTCCCTGATAACATAAGACCCATTTTTGTACCTTAAATCTTTTTAAAAGGTACAGTACATTTTTATTTACATTTATTAACAAATTTAAGGAAAAAATACTAGTACAAAAGTTGTGTCCTTGAGAGTATCACTTTTGAGTGAAACAGAATGATAACATTTTGGCAATCACTATTTTATCATGCAGGGGAAAAAAATGGTAAACCGAGCGTGATTGTAGAACCACAATTGCATAAGGAAAAGGTGTCAGTGAATTCATTGCTGGGGCACAGATAGCAGGAACGTAGGGCACAAAAAATGTCTGAATGAAATTGCATTGTTTATCTATATATTTACAGCATTTGGCAGGCACCCCTGTCTAGAGCCACTTTTATCTAATTTATACAACTGACCAATTGGGGCTTAAGGGCCTTGCTCATGGGCCCAGCAGTAGTGGCTTGGTGGAGCTGGGAATCGAACCCATGAGCCACCACTTCTCCACTTACGTCACGTGGATCTGCTGGAGCCTACCCAGCCGTCTCTGAAAGGGCAAAAGGCAGGAGGGGTACACCCTGGACAGATCGCTAGTCCATCACATGGGCAATTTAGAATCACCAATCAACATACATGTTTTTGGACTGTGGGAGGTATCCCAAACATTATTATTCGAACCTGGGCCTTCTGGCTGTAAGGAAACAGTGCTAACCACTAAGCCACCTGAAATGACATCTTCATTTAAGTTAAAAAAAAATTCAGTGACCGCAATTATGTATGTAAAACCAGAAAAGTGTTAGGAAGCGTTAGTAGGTTTGCATTGCATGGAGCCCTCATTACAAGAATAAATGCACATTTAAAAAGTCACTGGTGATTAAACGATGTCATCCTTTAACATGTTCTGAAAAGTGTATCCACTAAGAAAACACGGACTTGATGTCTAAAGCTCCACTGTGTAGGTACTGCCGGCACACTATGGCTTCAGTGAGACTGAATTATTACTATAAATCAGTACAAACCAATAAAACTGATCCTCTTTATATGGTAATAAACCATTTATATACTATTGGAAGTGGTTTCTTTTAGAATAAACCCACCCTTATCCACAGGACATGAGGGCTCACTGAAGGCTGTCCTGCATAAGAAATAATAGCCATTAAGTCACCAGCTCTCACACTGGTGGGAGAATGTGGAGCAACATATTAGACAGCATTTTCCACCACTTATCTTCCAAACTAAAGCTTATCATCATCCAGAACAGTTTGGAGATTTTTGGAGATTCACTCGAAGCAAGTAACCTTATATCTGTTCATTTCTTTTACCTGTATGTTTAATGTTAATATTATAACATTAAAATATTAAGCATGTGTGAGAATTTGGCTCTTGAGCTGACAGTTTATGTATATTTATGATTTTATATATATTATGTGTTGAATAACTAAGGTTATGCGGAGCAGCTACTGTACTATTTTCTTTTTTAAAAAGGTTTAACTGCAACTGCAAACACTGTTTTCTGCCTTTTATACCCATAAGGGTTTTTATTACACTAATTATGCTAGTTTTGGTACAAAATTACAACAAAAAACAAAAGTTTTCATTCTAACATTGGATAAAAACTTGTATAAATTATATGAACCAATTATTGGGACACCTGACCATTACATTCATATTTGTTTTTTGAATACCTTATTCCAGATTTAGTCTCAATCCTACTGCTATAATAACTTATATATGCTTTAAAACATTTTTTCATTTGCGCCACTATCACATTAGTAAGTTTTAAGACTGATATTGGGTGAGGACGTCTGGGGTTTGGTCATTGTACCAGTTCATGCCAAAGGTTTTCAGTGATGTGTAGGCCAGTGGTTGGACTTCATAGTATCACTGGAGGAATAATTTAATGCTACAACATATGAAGACAGTCTATACAACTGTTTTCGATGAAAAGACACTTATGGGTGTCCACAAACTTTTGGACATATGAGGCATTTGTTAAAGATGTTTCATGTACTGTATAATAATCCATTCAGTAATGTCCTTGGAGAAATATTTTTATTGACAGTTTATCAACATGAAAAAATGCTACCTATTGTTCCTTAAAAAGAGAACGCAAAGGTAAAAATGGTGAACCTCCATAGAAATGGCACAGTAAAAAAAAAAAAGTATTAAGGAGGCACTGACAATTTGGAACTGCAGTTCCGTTAAAAATTTTTACAATGCAGATTTCAATAAATCCCTTTAAGTGAAAAAAAAAACAAAAGGATGCCTCAGTGCTTACATACATTTGTTGTAAACAAACAAACAAAAAAACATACAATAATGTACAACAAATTTTTGAAGAAGACAGCATTAAACTCTGCATGTGGTAGCCTAACATTTTTGCTTCTGGGCTACCAGAAAAAGTCACTGGGAGGGACACACCAATCTACAACAGTAAGTGCACAAAACCACTATAAGTCTCGATGAACTGCAGCTTTTCGACACCACTCTTTTCACTGGAATGGTGCAGTAGCAGACACAGTGAAAAACAGGTGTTGTGCAAACAGAGAAGCCTCAGTTTGAGTAACATCCTTTAGAAACCAAATCAGGTTCAGTAGTGCTTTTGGTGGACTCAATAACGGAACCCTGACGTGTTGCTATCACCTTTTTTAGGGAGGTCACCTCGGCCGACAAGTCAGCAATCCCTCTTTTTAAGTACAAGTTCTCAGACTCCGAGATGGCATAACAGCCATCCTTAAGATTTACAACGAGTTTGTTAGTCATAGGTTCAGGGGATACAGGGCAAAGTCTATTTTTGTAGCCATTTGGTGAAGCCTCTGTTTGGTCTTTGTGCCAGTATTCAGGTTGTTGAATCCAGTCTTGAACGTTGTTCACCTGCAGGGAAAGAGGGCTGATTGATGACTGGGTATATTCAGCTGGTGATCCCTGACCCATTTGGTAGCATGTTCGCGCAGACATGTCGATAGGGGAGGAGAGCTTCCCAGATGAGTCGTAGTCAGGATCGATATTCTCTACTTTGATCTGGATGGCCCGGGCTTTGATGCGCAGCTTGTGGGGTAAAGCTGATGCATTGGCATCTGGCACTTTTACAGCAGAGACTATTACACTTTTTTGGTCAGCAGCGGATGGTGCTAGACCTTTGGGGACCTGCTGTTCGTCTTCCCCATCTGATGACTTGCTCACGGTCCCATCATCACCGTCAGAAGTCCTAGGCGAGTTACTCGATGACCTGGTAAGCTGCAGGAATGGATTTGGCTGGGGGTAGCTTCCAGGGTAAGGGCTATTAAGATAATTTCTGTAAAGTTCATATGGACTGGCTCGGTCTCTGGAGTAGTTGCTATTCTCCAATGGTTCTCGCTTAATGATTTCTGGTGTCCTGCATGTGTTGATAGTGCTTGAGTCAGATCCATCTGATGAGGTGCTGTGAGGTGAGTGCTTGATCACTGATATGCAGCTACTACTCAGGCATGATGGCTCAGCCTCTTTGGGGTAGGAGCCTGTGACACACTTAGAGGGCACAAATTCCTGGTACAAGGCGTTAGTAGAGGAGGTGATCTTCTGCACCTCCTGAGCATAGGCGGCAGCGCTCAACAGGCCAAATTTCAGCTTGAGGGACAGAAGCTCGGCTTTGAGTGAAGCGTTCTCCTCACCCAACACCATGAGCTTGTTCTCTAGCACCATGTCATTGAGCCGCCGCTTCTCCCGTGAGCGCTTTGCCGCCTCGTTGTTTTTGCGTCTCCGCTCCCAGTACAATGTATCCTTCTTCTCCTCTGGGATAAATTCGCGCTTTCTGCGACAAGTGTTTGATTTAGCCTTGAAGGGCAGATTCTGATTGATCATGTCTCTGTCTGTGCCTTGCAGAGCCATGGCTAAGACCAGGTCTTCACCCTCACTGTAGGATGGCTCTTTCTTAATAGCCTGCATGTTGCACAAGGGTGTGATCCAGATTGCATAAGCTCATTAGTTCTTACTTGTGTTGAGGAAGAAAATAATCATCATATACAAAGTGCTACAGATACCATGTGTGCCAAATTATATAATTCCTAGGTGGACCTGTTGAAGAGACACAAAGAAATCAGTTTTAGGGGTTTAACATATAATAGACTAATAATATGTTATACAAAACTGGTTTGACTTTGATAAAAGGCTGACATTAGATATTCCCAACAAGAATCTCTGCTTCTTATAACAAAAGCATGAGTCATCGTCATAATTCATTCTTAATATTCGTCTCTGACAACAACATAATTATCTCATAAGAAAATAAATAACCTTTATAAAGCTTAATTAAATGTAAGCGGTAATACGTGTGTAAAAGATTACACTCTTTGCTATTGCAACTCGATCGCTATGAGGTTTTATGTAAGAAGTGCACTAATAAGACACAAAATTTACAGTGAAAACTGCAGTTTGGATTTTCAGGTTCAGCGTTTGTTATGAATGAGTATTTGTAAGCTGGGCGCAGAGGCTAATACTGGCAGCAAACTGGTAAAAGCAGCACATTGTGCTCTCGGTCTTTGAATTCCTCAGTGTTTCTAGGGCGTGACATCACAAAGTTTGCGAGAGGTTTGCTCCTGCCCCTGGCTCATTGAGATGCAGAAAATTTGTCATCTGATAAAGTAACTTTATTCAAAACTCTCTAATCTAATTTTGTTGACATTACTCATGATCACACAGCAACCTATTACTACGACACGGACGAAGATGTATATTAGTCTCATTTTAAACATCAAAACTAAATTACTGAAATATTTATCCTATAGAATAAATGTACGTGTTTTCTTAGACGAGGTAAAGGAAATACCAGCTTATATTTCATAGAGATCTAAATGTGCCAAATAAATTTTCTTGCACATCTAATGACAGGACATAGAGGTAGTCTCTGTAGTTTCTTAAAGTGATACAAGTAAAAAAATATACATGAATCAAAGTACAAATAAAGCACAGAGAATATAAATAGAAGAGGTGACACAGAGGTGCTTTGTTTCCGAATGCAGTCATGAACTACCTCGTACAAAAAACAGCTGGTAAAGTATCTTCTGGCTGTATCTTTTGATTTGTTGATATTGTTTACTTTAGGTTTTACAAAATAGCCTTTTATTTTGCTAATCAGTGACTAATTAAATGAATACATTTGAGTCATTGAATCACTTTTGTATCTTTATTTGAGAACTTTAATAGAGTAGCTGAACTAACTAACTAACAGAATAATTATAAAAGTTATGGAAAAGTAGATTTTAAAATATAAGTTAGTATGTGAATCCTAAAAAACCAAACAAACAAACAAATAAATAAATAGCCAGTCAGTCAGCCAGCCAGATAAAAAGATAGATAGATAGATAGATAGATAGATAGATAGATAGATAGATAGATAGATAGATAGATAGATAGATATGTGTTAAGGAAATGTCTTGGTGTGTCCCGTTTCAAATTATGCAACGGCGCAGCTCAGAGCGCATTTGATGCCTTCACATGACGTCCTTCCTGGAGGTCGGTTACGCAAAACAGTAACATTGGGAATCGGCACTATTTTTGACACATTAAACATTATCTAACCACCTGAATAAGGACTAAAATAAATTCGAAATGCGTTCTAAACGTATAGGATAATAGTCTTAATCGGTTTAGACAGATATGCGAGTTTTTTCTATGGTAGTGACCTTCAGCGTGGCAAATCCAGCGCTTTGGCTAAAGGTTTCCGACGGGGCGAAGGCTCAATAAGTGTCCATACCTGCAACGTGGTAGCGATCGGACTGGTAGTGTCTTTCAAAACGTAGGAACAAAAATCGCATACTTACACACACGCAAAAATAAATCTTTACACGCGTAAGTTCAAAATGTTTTAGGTTCGGGTCTGTGCGCCTCCCGCTATCAGAGCGCAGAACAAAGGAATGCAAGCAGCCACTACCATCATCATCATCATCATGGTCACCATCATCACACGTGGCTGAACAGACCCAAGACAAAAACAAACGGGAATCACCCGATACATGCAACAGGAAGATTATTTCAGCAGTCTAAAAGAAAAGATGCCTTGTCTTAGTTTTGGCTAGACGTGTGACAGCGCGGTTTACGTTTCAGGTGAGCGGTTAGGAGTGTTTTACAATTCAGTCACATCCCTTACGATCAGGCTCATTATCGAAGTCGGTGATTCAAATCGCAGGACATACAATAAACTGGAAACAGTGATTAAATGCGGTCTGAGCCCAAGTGTTAAAACAATGTAACACACTGATGCTTTTTGACAGGCCGTAGCGAAAAAATGCTTCATAATCCCAATCAACATGCCGCCCGATTCAGAGTTTAGTAACAGGCATTACGTGTTCTTTTAATATTATCCATTTTGAACGAATCAACAAATTAAACAAAATAAATTTATTAGAACGTAAACATTATTATTATTATTATTTTACAATGCATAGTCTCAATTTCTAACCCTAGTTATGTCTGGGATTTCTTTATCCATCATTCTTTTTGTAGACTATGTCATCAGTCGCCATATAAAGCATTTATTACGCGTCACCTTCAAGAGTAATAACACACGAGTCACTTTAAATAGATAGGATATAAATAGTAATATAGCCTACATACTGTGTTATGACTGCATGGAAATGTGTTTTTAAAGCTTTTAGATTCTGATTTTGTTCTTTTGTTTGTTTTAGAACAAAACTATGTTGGTGTTACTTCTTGGCATGTAAACCATTAACGAAACTCTAAAAGGAAATGACTGGTAATAAACATACAATCGGGGCAGCACAAAATGGTGTAAATATGTACCGATCGGTGTGTGTACCGAGGTGTGTGCACCCTCCCGCGTGTATTATGGGTCACTGTGCCATTCATAATGTTGTGGTCACATTTCCAACCTACACGGTTCAATCGCCTGGGATCCAGAAAATCTAATGTGCGGTGAAAATAGTTAGAAATCAACACGAAATGATTAATCAAATCCCATGTAGTGTTCAAAGATTTTAGTTTCTACGGAAATGTTATGTATCAAACACATGCGAATCTTTCCAATAGTCCCGAATCAGACAGTTTTAGAAAGAAGTGAATAAGTAGATCATTTAAGATAAAAGTAAGAATAACAGTTACCATGTTAACAGACGAGCCCATACATACCAAACTGCCCACATGACTTAGAGTCAATCATGTTAATATATAAAATCCCTACCTTTAAATTGCACAAGCTGCTTTATGTAGTCCGTTGACCAATAATTGTATGTAATAAGGTATAATAAGTGCTTCATAAGCAGTGCTAAAATTCCGTTAACGGTGAGGTCATGTTTCCCTGTTCCTCCTTTGCGTTTTCCTCCTGAAGTGACTGCTGCCTCATGGATCTGTGTTAGTAGGTCATTGAAGAAGTGTATTGGCAGCGTGGGGTGACTGACGGGGCTTTCGTCCAATCAGAAAGCGGCATTTTCCGATTTGAACCAATGCCTCGTCTTTCTCGTGGATAAATCGGGAATCTAATGCGAATGAATGAGCTGTACTTCGGGCTGTATGTAGGAATAAACAGAATAAAGTGAGCCACTACAGCGTTTCAGTCTATCGACATTGAATGATAGATTTTAAAAAATCACACATTTAGTACAAACAGATCAACATTTTAATGGTAAAGAAGTCTACATGTAGTCATTATAAAGCGTCATTTAGCAAAGGTGAGCTGTAAGATTACATCATGATCACGTGGTTTCTTTTGTAATAATACAACTTAATTATACAAGTCTAATATTTGCATGGTACAACCTCGAAAACAAGTGGGGTTTTTTTTGTTTTTTTTAACTTTTACTTTTGATGGTGTTTAAAAATAATAATAATAATAATAAGTTGATTGTGTTTAGAGATGTTTTTTTTTTATTTTTAGTTTTTTTTATTAGAAATTAAAACATGAGTTGATTATAATTTAATAATCATTAAAAGTAAGAAAAAACAAGTGATTCTGAAACATTATTTTTGTGCAAATTTTATATAATGAGTTATGTAATTAATTATGTAATAAAGTTGAAACCTACCTAAAGGGTTCAGAAAAAAAAGTTCAAAAGAACACAGTTGACTGACGTTATTAAAAGCATTAACCGGTATAACAAGGTTTTTAATAAAGAGCATTAACTATGTTTTAGGGTAAATTAAATGTTTAGTTTTTTTACTGAATAGTCGATTTTTTACGATCACAACCCGGATGTAAAATTATATATTTTTTAGCTAGTGATTTTTTTTACTGTTACTTATAAGAGTAACTAGTCAACACGTTTTAATAAATACGATTTTAATGCTTTCCATTAATTTTACGTTTTGTAATGTTTCCTGCAGTTCTTACATGACAAGCAATGGCGTCCTCTGGTGTCGTAGAAACACAGCGCATCATATACCCACAATTCTTGTGCGGTGAGCCGCCTGCTGTTTAAAACGCAAAAATGGCAGGTTAAATGGCAGACTCTTTAGGAAATATCTCATCTTTTATACAGTCGCTGAGTCTAGGGGTGTATTGCACAAAAGCGTTTGATGAGAAACAAATTTTTTGGGGGATCTTGATTTTTGTGTAAATTATAACTCCGAGCGGAACTGCGAGCAGGTCAGTAGGTCACGCCGTACGCTCACCACGCATGCGCAGAGAAGTAGCCTCCTCCTCCTACTACTACTACTGCTGAGAGTTATGTAATACAAGAAGACTCTGAAATCGCATACTACTTAAGAATGTACTAGATTTTAGTAAGTACGTGCTTCCCAACCGTTAAACAGGTGTGTTTTTATAGTATGATTACGGCTAGTATGATTAAAACTCGGACGTATTACTTCCGCCATTTTGACATACAACGTCACAGCAGCAAGAATTCAACGTTGGATAAATGATCTTAAACGAGCGCAATATAACTACAATAAACAATGTTGTTTTTTTCCCCTTTAAGGTACTTTAAAACACTTAAAAAGTGCCGCTTCCGCATATGACGTCATCTCTCCCGGGATAGTTAAATGTCCATCGTATGCATACTTCGAAATCTTATCAGGAGTAGTAGATCATCCGGGAACTCTTCGCGTAGTGTAATTCACATACTAAGGATTCGGACATACTACTCGCCTCGCATACTCTGTTTACTATATATTAGGGAAATATCCGATTTTGGACGGGTTCTTGGTTACTTGTTGTTATACAGTCATGATATTAGATTACACTGGTATTGTATTGCAATAATAAATTTTTCACCTTATTAAATCTAAAAATCAAAGTCAAATATGTTAAACAGATTCAATCCAAACTGTAATCACTTTAACCATTAGGCCTGTGAATGACAAAAAGCGTCATGGCTCCAATAAATACAATAATGCGCACACAAGAACAGATCCTAAATGGTTTCCTGCATGGATAAGACTTGGATAATACGCTTTGATTATTTGCACTGCACTTTATAACTCGATTTGGGGATTATTTGTCTCTTACCAGATGATGATATAGCAAAGAATGCAGCAGATGCGGTCATGTCAAAAAAACTTTATTTGTAAATAAATCCGTACATATCAAAAAAAAAAAAAGTGAGTTACTTCTTTTGCCTTTCTTTACACAGCATCATTACTACTAAGAAACCTGGCTGGCTGATAATGTCTCGTGCAGATCCTGTACTGCATATGACCTACAAGATTTACTCCTGGAGATTTCTTGAAATCCCGGCTGTTGAGTCCACGCGCTCTTTACCGTGACGCGCTTTATTGATTTTGTAGCGCAGTTTGTGCGGTAAAAGTGGCGACGTCACGACACGTTCGGGCTCCTTTTCTGCCGTTTGATCGCATTTTGTTTCGGGCTCAGTTGCACTTGAACGTTGCTCAACGTGAGACTCGCTCGTGCGTGTATGAGCAGCATAGTTAGATGAGCTTCCCGCAGGATACTGGTTACCGCGCATCATTTTATTTAGAGAGAAACGTGCAGAGTTTGATTGAAAGTTCATCATAGAGTGTTCATGACTTTGCCCCCATTTTCGCTGGGCATTTTCATAAGGGAGGCTACAGCACGGAACGTTTCCATTACTAAGCGCATTAAGTTCCAGGTATCTGTCTCTCTGGTGCTTATTATCTACAGAAGGGAATGAAGCAGCGGAGAAGCTTTGCGTCCTCGGAATAGGCACCGCGTCGTACGCAGAACCACGACCGGGCAGAGCGTAATGAGGTGCACGGTTTGCAGCCGGAAAGTCCACCTGAGTCCGTACGTAAGAGTCTTGTGATGATTCTCGAACAGGGGTATAGTCCACAGAAGTATCGTACGAAGTTTCTTTGCCAACACCAGGATAATGAATGGCTGAAAGCGCCGCTTTGAGTTTCTCGTTTTCACGAAGAAGATGAAGCGCCTGCTCTTCCAGGAGCCGCTCTTCCATGCGCCGACGCTCGCGCGACCTCTTGGCCGCCTCATTATTGCGACTGCGCTTCATCCAGTAGTTTTCGTCTTTTAGCTCGTTTGGGGTAAACTCTCTTTTCCGACGTGTTCGGACATTTGCTTTTACGGTTAAATCGGATTTAACTTCATGATCGTAGTTCCACTGGCACTCGGAAGTGTTCGCCTCCTGTGTAGAAGAAGTGCTGGAGGACATCCCGGCAAAAACGAAGCACATACACTTGATGACATCTGATGTACAGATGCGATGATGCACATTTTAAACCAATCTTGGCAAAGTTCTGAATAAAAAAAAGGTAAGCCTATAAAACGAGTCCATGGGATGAAAGTAGGTTATAGTCACACCTCTTTTCGGAAATAGTGAAGAAAAAAAAACGACCACTGTACAGGCTGCAGGTTGAGATTTTGTAGATCATGAACTCTTTCCTCTAAGTTTATTACGGGAACGACAATCACTGGTTATTTAGCTGGGTGTGAACAGTGACATGCCTGGCAGTTATGCACATATCAGACAGGTGGTATGAATGTCAAGCAGGTTCCCCAGTGGCACTCCTTAAGGACTACTGTTCTCATCATGTGTCTCATTCATTCTCGTTCAACCGCTACGTATCTATTCATTACAATAAAACACAGCGCTAGAAAAACTGTGCCAATGAACCAATGACGTCACTCTGGTCGTTTGTACTCGATAATTGCAGAGACGTTCAAACTAGTTTATAAGAAATGTATTAAAATTTAATGCAATTAAAAGCTCTCCTCATTTATACTGCAGAATTTAAATAACACAATGCATTTTTTTTGGTAATGACTTTATTTAACAATCTCTCTTCCTGCACATACACAATATAGGATTAAGTTCTGTTATAAAAGTTTGATTAAAAAAAGGCAAATGTCTGGGTGTAATCTAAATTTAAAGTAATATTATTGGCTAAACAAACAAACAAAAAACAAGAAATTTTTTTAAAGAGAATCAATGCTATAAATTACAAATCTTTACAACAAAGTTTCCACCTTAAAAACAAGTATTAAAAAATATATCACACTAATATTTTGGGGCCAGCTTTTGCATAAAGTCCTGGTAATATGTAAGGCTGCTTTAGCACTTAATGTTGCATGGCTTTCAATCAGTCAGTTAAAAATAGGCGCTTAATTATATTAGCCCTTCGGCCACATTCAGTTTCAGTGGGACATAAAAATGTAAGCTTTAATGAAGAAGGCACCGTCTTATTCTTCTCAGTTTTGAGAATAAGTTCAACACAAGGCACTCAGATTTTCTTGAAAATGCCTAATGATTCCTATGTAATTGTTTCAATTTCCCCACCCTAAAATCCCGGAATGTTAATCAAATAAATTGATGTGAACTACAGAAATCCACGTAAAGATAAAATGGTCCATGTTGCACAGCAACAGTAAGAACTCAAAATTCTTCTGAATAGCTTTGCAACAAATTTAATTGAAAAAGAACACTGTCAGTGTGTCACATCAACAACCCACCTACTCTCAAAAGGTGAGACGTTAGTATCTTCATTGGAGCTGAAAAGCAGCATAAGGGTACAGCCGTCACCAGACCTAGAGGTATAGCCTCCAAAAGAAAAAAAGTTGTTTTAGTGACTGCCAAATAACCCATAAACAACATTCAGTTTCTGTCTTAAAGATTTCCCTTCACTGTGTGGTTAAGCTGGCAGAAGCTACAAAGTCACACATAAGAAACCAGCTCTTGGCTGTCATCGAGTCCAAAAAGGCTGCCTATGCCTCTGAATGCATCTCATTGTCATCAATCTGTGGGCTGTCATTGTCCCCTAGAAGCTCTGTTTCAGGGACAGATGTGTCATCGTTGTGCAGACCATTATGGGACGCTCCATCAGCCATGTTGTCCTCAGATGCCTTGGCATCCTCACTTAGTAAGGCGGTTTTCTCTGTGCCAGAGGCATTAGATGGCGCCGTGGTGACGTAACCTGTGCTGGTGGAGCCACTGCCGCTGTGGTGCGAGCCTGCTTTAGGTACCATTTGTGGGTGCATTTGCTGTGAGGGCATCTGCATAGGGATCTGCATGGGATAAAAGTTCTGGAGGTATGGATAGGCAGGCACAGGCTGGTAACCATTAACAGGGATGTAAAGCTGGGGTGGTACCATAGGCCTCATTTGGCTCTTCATAGGCATAAACTGGGGCTGCGGAAATGGAGAGGCCTTCTTGGGGGTGACATACCGAGCAGCACTGATATTGCTGACAGGGCTTGTGCTCAGAGAGCTGGTCTGGGTGGTGTTGCTTGCCCCAGAGGTTTGTGCTGAGCTATTGTAGTTGGACAAGCTTTCCCATGTGCGTAAGCGTGCATGGATGTCCTTGAAGCGTGGCCGGCGTGCTGGGAACTCATTCCAGCACTCCAGCATAAGTGTATAGATCCAAGAAGGGCAGTCATCAGGGCAGGACAGAACTTGCCTGTTACGTACCATCTCAATCACATCCTGATTAGAGTAGCCACAGTAGGGCTGCAGGCCATAGCTGAAGATCTCCCACAACACCACACCATAGGACCAGATGTCAGAGTCAGTGGAGAACTTGCCATACATTATGGCCTCTGGGGACATCCAGCGGATAGGAAAAGGACTGTTGCCCATTAGCTTGTAATAGTCAGCGGAGTAGACCTCACGAAACAGACCAAGGTCAAGAATCTTAACGTTAAGTTTGTCGCAAACCAGAATGTTTCGAGCAGCCAAATCTTTGTGGACGACATGATGACTGGACAGGTACTCCATCCCTGCTGCCACCTGAGTGACAATGTGCAGAAAGTCTGCCTGCTCAAGAGCTGACTTGACTGTTTTGTCATCATCTGAGCTTCCAACATCGGAGTGGGGTGAGCGCATGACCAGGAACTCATGAAGGTCACCATGGCCTGAGTAGCTGAAAATCATGCTCATGGGCTGGTCTTTGGTCACCACACCCAAAAGGCACACAATGTTTGGGTGCTGGAGTCGGGAACGGAGCGTAGCCTCATGACGGAACTCTTCCTGCAGTGTTCCATCATCTTTGTCTTTGACCGTCTTGATAGCCACCACCTGGGTCTGCTCTCCTGGGGCTGTACCATATAGGTGACCTTTGTAGACCTTCCCAAAGCGATCATCTCCAAGCTCCTCCATAAAGCGTACAGCTGATAGGTTTATTTCTCTGGGTTTTGCCTGACAGAAAAAATATTAAACGTTTAGATTTACATATTACCAAAGTATACAATTATGTTATGAAACCCCAACCCTTTGACATACTGACCTAGTGCATTCGTAATGATAAGGGTGGACAATAGTACTGTACGACAATAAGTTGCTTGTCAAGCCCGTTGCAAATTTATTAGTCTTATTAGCTATTATATGTTATTCAGAAAAAAAATTCTAACAGATTACTTTAAATTACCAGCTATAAGATCATACCCAGTTATATCACGTTGACCTAATTTAGAGTATGTTCAGCTTTATAATAACAAAATCATTTCCATCTTAAGTGTTTAACCATTAGACTAATGAGAGTAATACCTGATGCTTATGCTGGTTAAGGAGTGGCATCTCCATGTCCTGACTGGGAGAGGCAGTAAGTTGCCGTCGAGGGGGAGTGTCTACTGATTCCTTCTGCTTGTTACGGCACATGCATACCAGGAAGAACAAGCAGGCGATGACCAATGGGATGGCAATACTTGGTATAAGAATATACAGTATTTCTTTTTTCATGTTTTCCGGGGGCTCTGAAAGGCAAAGTACAATAATTGATGGTCACACAGCTTTACAGAAGGTTTTAAGTATGTAGATATGTTAATGTTTATTATTTATTAATCCTGATGGAAGGTTCTACTTACTGCATGGACGAACATCACAGAGCTCGACTCTCACATGGGGATCAAGAGTAAAACACCATGGAGCCTCCATTTGGCCTCCGGGGTTTCTGCAGAAGTTATGTCCTCCTCTGAGCTCTGGATAATCCACAGGCGTCATATGATGGCTGTGGGGATACTGAGTAGTCCAGGGTTGACACTGCTGGCCTGACTTTGTTGTGCGGACGGTGCCTCTGTAATTGGCACCGCTGTCATTATAACAGCTGTGATCTGGGGGAGAATCTTTCACAAGGATTTACAATTAGGGAGCAGAAATGGAGAAAAAACAAATGTAAATAAACAAAGTAAAACATTCAAACCAAGAAAAAAACCCAAGCTGCTGAAGTACAAGCACCACTAGAGGGCGCTCTTACTTCATGCTTTCATCTTCATTTTTTTTTTTAAATCACACTTATTACATTAATCATTTGTCGATAACCCGAGGTCTTATGCATACTGAATTGTAAAACAGACCAAAAAAAGCAAACCAACGCTGAATATCCTAAGATTGCTTTGGAAAACCTTCCTTCCTGGGACACGCATTCGATTATGGTTTGCACAACAAAGACATTTTTAAGATGGCACCCATAAATTACGGCAGGTCCACCTACATGTCTCCAGACGGTTGGTGGGCACGCCGATGCGCATGCAGCTGGCAGCATCTGGCGAGCCTGGGTGAGGGAGCAGCTGGCAGTTGGGCAGTTCCAGCTGCATGAGGATGAGTGGGTTCGAGCGGGCAATGGTGTACTCGGCATGACACAGGTCATTCTCTAGTGCCTCGCATTCGTCCCTGCAAAGCTGCCGCTGTCGAGGGCCTCTAGTGCCTTCCTCACACAGAGGGAAGACATAGTAGCAAAATGAGGGGATGGCAAACTGGGAACACTGATCCGATAGCTGGGTGGAGGTGCCAATCATGGTAAATGCAGCTGAAAGAAAAAGGGAGAGAATAGGTGAGGCAAAGACACAGGTAAATACATTACTAACGGGCAATTTATGAACTGTGTATACTGTAATACAGTATTAATGGACGATCCTGGGCGGTGTTATATGTAGGTGCAGGTGCAACAAAACACCCTAGGAGCTTATGGCTTTAGAAAACAAATATTTGATAACTATTGTAGTATGCAGCAGGGTTTAATTTAGAAAAATAGTTTCGGAGACAATAACTGCAATTTATGCTAATATTTTTAAATTTTAAAAAATAAAAATAGTGATAGCTGACAGGTTTATATATTTTAATATTTTTTGATAAAAAGAAACAATATTGGTATTTTTTAAATAAGTTTATTATAAAAGAAAATAATCAGACATTTTTTTTAGAACTACTACTTTAAAAATCTTTTTTATTTTTTTTTTACAAACAACTAAATAGTTGTAATAACATTCCCCTTAATCTTTTTAAGCACAGGACACAGTTGATAATGAATCTTAATTGACTGAATTGCAGATATAAGCATAGCGTTTTAATTGATTTTTCCTCTTGGCTCTTTAAAATAACAGATTTTTTTTTAACAAACATGATTTTTAAACAAATTTCAAACTAATCAAATTTTACATGGCTGTTTACACACTTTTTTAAGCTGCAACACATGATCCCTCTTCAATCTCTGCTGTTTTTTCCACTAGTCACATTTGATACACTACATACCTTAAAGAAAATCTGTACATACAAACTCCTGCATGTAATACATCCCATATGTATGTGGATGAGACTGCCCTAGGGTTAGACATGCTGGATATGGTAAAAACATGCAGTGTAATTCCTGAAGAAAGGAAGACTGGAACGTTTATCCTAAATGTCAGATAAGATAACTTGAATTGGAACTGATAATATTTCAGCTAATTACCTAAAACGACCTCAACTAAAAGCTGCTTTAAACATGGCGCTAGACAAGAAGAGAACAACAGCTTCTTTTCCGAATCCTAAAGAATAAAAAAAAATTTTAAAAAAAGAAAAAAAATCCATCACTTACCCGTAATGCGATTCTCACTTTCTCCTTGCATCTGCAGAGACTCCACATAGATGCTCCTGTTTCCGATGAATCGTGCACATGCGATGCCTCTGTACGGCTGGCAGAAGCCTTTCTCATGGGTCCTGCAACCAATAAACAATGAACCTTTGTTAATCAGTAAGTACTGATACGTCAATAGAAGTTTTTTTTAATCGTTTGTATTTTATACATGGCTATACACAGTATGTACTTAAATCACATTGCAAAATTATAGCACAGTAACAAATGTATTATACTGTATATGTGAACCAAAGCTAAATATTAGTATAAGTTTAGTTTTACGATTCAGTATTAAGACTCATATTTCTTGGCAGTGTGACATCTAAATCGTAACATGTTCCAGATGAGCAGCTTCACTTGTGGGCTCTATACAGACTCCCAAAACTGACCACAGTCATGCTTAATTGTAACAAACCTAAAACATCAGTACTGTTGTTGCCAGGAGCAAATTGATTATCCGCATCAGCATTTAAACCGGCAGAAATAAACACAAACTGCTACACTTAAACCTCAGCAGGAGAAGGACATATAGACACACTGACTATTTAGTTCTAGCTTTAGCACACGAGGAACAAATCCTAGTTCTTCTTACTTAATGACAGAAGAAGTATTCTTTCTTTGTCTTCAGTCTGAATGTTGAAAACGTCTACACACACCAGACATTTGTTTCCCCATGACATTTAACTTGATGTAGGCAACCTACATTTTATGTATGTTTCTCTAATTACAATGAACTGGTTTCATTACTGAAGACTTAAGCGCACCCTGGCATTTTAATGACAAAGTCACTGGAGTGGAAAGGTTTGCAGTGGAAAACACGAGAAAGTTCCACATGGGACAGAAGAGCATGCCCAAACCTGTGTATACACAACAATATTGACAGGGATCTTTTTTTCTTAAATCAATACTAAAATTTTGATGCTCGTTTAAAAGTTGCAACACTTTATAAACTGCATTATATTTTTCCCCTATAATCTAAGATTATCATTGATAATCATGATATGTTCCAGATGTTTAGACCAACGTATTTGCAAAAACATTTCACTCACGATAAAAATTGGTTTTATTAACCTCTCAGAACAGCATCATTAAATCCTTGACTCTGATTAGTCCTAAGATGCATACTATAAACACAGTTTTAAATTAATGAGTCACAAATATGTTACCATTTCTATAATCACAAGTCAAAGACATTAAAAGGTTGCATATAATATGATTCAGGTCTAAATTAAAAATTCAAAATAAGATAGTTTTTCTGTAAAAGTACAGGGACACTCCATCAGTGCATTCAGGAAGTTTTAAGCCTGATTAAAAAAGGATTTACGGTTTATTCCATTAGCAACAAACTGCATTTACTTTAATCTTAGTTATTATTATTTAAAAAAACCCCAAAATGATAAGAGAGATTGTAGGAAAAGAGTTTTGCATATGGTTTACAATACCTGGTTAAAAATACATGGCTTTTTTGACGGCAGGATTTGGCCAAACAGACGTCATCTGCATCTGGTACTGCCTTTACGCTTACATTCTTTCCCCATTATGCTTAAATATATTAAATCTTGTCTAATAGACAAAAATCGCATTTGACATTGGATATAATTTATAAAAACATGTACAAACTGTCTGTAAATAACACTTAGGTTAAAGAAAAGACCCATCTAGTAGTATTATATCATGAATTATGTTTAAGTGAAACAGAATAAACACTGTATTGAATTATTTAACTGCATACTAATAAAAAAAATTGTACATGACTGGACCAGCTAAAAGTGGCCGATATGGCAGATTAAAAACATTTCTGTATTTTAACCATAACTGTTTTTTTACAGCAACGTTTCACTGGTTAAACCAAAGC
Source organism: Bagarius yarrelli (assembly GCA_005784505.1). Lineage (NCBI taxonomy): Eukaryota > Metazoa > Chordata > Actinopteri > Siluriformes > Sisoridae > Bagarius > Bagarius yarrelli. The sequence continues at coordinate 1,767,166 of VCAZ01000099.1, forward strand.
TGCACAAGAAACCTGGCAAACTTTCAATTCTGCAACGATTTCCGCACTCTTTCCTGAAATGCATAAGCAACATGATCTCAACACACGCTAGACTTGTCAGATTTGACGTAAATGATGAAGGAAGTGTGTGTCAAAGAAAAATGTTTTTAAACTTAAAGATAAAGGCACATCCTCTTCTTTATTTGACAAAAACATGCTAATTGATTTTGTGCCAAATTAAAAAAAATTAAACTTGTCTTAAACACTTTGCATTGCATTTTGCAAGTCTCACAATGTTGTGATGGCAAAGCAGCTGTTAATGTCCAGAAAATGGCCGGTTCTGCTCACATTAATATCACATATGGTTACAATTTGACTGCAGTCTAAAGTGACTGGAAGGAATTTTGTCTCCCCAAAAATGTCTAAAGACTTAAAGATTAAGATTTGCAGCTTAACAAGATTTAGATTTACTTCTTACTTTCCTCTGTTAAAATAAATAGAATATCGGGCAGGAACATGGCTGCATAAATAGAAAAAAAAAAGACTGAGGAACTGGATCCGTGCCTAAGCACTAAAGTTCAGTGTTTTACTAAGTTTTACAAAGAAGTGATCACTTTTGCATCATATCCTTGATAAAATTTCCACCAATGTTTTTCCTTATTAAATGTAATATAATCATTCCAGAGTCTATATTTATGCAAAGGGATCTCAGGTGGTTCGGATTCGAAGGACTAAATTCTTTCTGTGACTGCACTAAACAGAAAAACACATTTGGATAATGTTTTGCAGAATAACGTATGCTGGTTACTTTTGAGCATTTTTATAACTTAGAGTTTTTAAGTTTATAACTGGAATTACAAACTAGATCAAAAACAACTAGTCCCAGGAGGCTAGTTTAGAGAAGCTGAATTGACATTCGTTCAGAATGCTGCCAAAGACATGAGGAGATTTGATACGGAGGCCTGAACTATGTCATGTTGTCAGCAGAAATGTGACATGAAGAACGGGCTTTCACACTTCAGATTTAAGTAACAGAACAGAGAAGGTGTTGTGTGGAACCTCTAAGAACCCCTGAAATCCAGAGCCTCTACCTGCTGAGGGCAGCCACTCAACAGCTCCCTCCCACAGCTGCCAATCAAGCACAATATCCTCATTCAAAGAGCGAACAGAATTTTAGTCACATTAGCAACAAAAACATGACTTCTGCTTAAAAGGTTCTTGTTAGGCCGGAGCATTGTTTGTCCAAATTAGCACAGGTAATCCAATGTACGTTAGAAAAATCTGTGCTGTGTACATTACTTTCACAACTCAGATGTTTTGTTTCTTTCAGAAATATCATTAGTGCTGTATTTCTAACATTACTCAGCATTTATTTTTACAAGAGCTAATCCTAAATGTATATTTATTATAATGTTAATTAAAGGACAAGTAATGATCAACTTCAAATTCTAGGTAATTTACTGGGCACTGGGCATTTTTTTATTGTATAGGGGTTTAAAAAATATTTCTAAACATTGTAAGGTGAAACCTAAGTAAAAGCAAAATAATTAAATGACATCGAAAAACAAAAAGAATTTACAAAAACCTAACAAGGATTCATTTTCAATTTTCAGTCTTTGCCAGGATTTAAATAACTTTTAAACAAAGATCTGTTTTCTTGTTTTTTCCACCATTTTTATTTTGAAATGGAAAAGGAATCATACACGGACCAACGAGGATGTTCATTAATAGCTTAAAAAATAGAACAAGCCTAAAAACAAACATTCAAATGTTTTCCTGATTGATCTCAGCGTGCAAGCAGCCTAGTCAGGCTCTGACAAAAACCAGATGCTCATACTGATGCCTGATCTAATGCCTGATCTGCAGTATCAGAATAGAACCATGCTTCCTGTAGTTAACTTAAACACTCTTACACACTGAGTGGCAGCCGTGCTGAAGTAGACATCCAACGAATCTGACACCAAATACAAGGATACAAGCAAACAGACAAAGTCTGTGCCAAGGCGAGAGAACATTCAGTAAACAGAGCCAGGGCTAAGCTGGAAATACTTAGCAAGATACTGCCTAGAACGTTTCAACGTTGGAGCCCTGAGTAGAGGAAACAACTAATTGGTAGAGAGCCTTTAAATTTCTCCCAAACAAACACGGTAATGACTGGAAATCTCTGTAAAGAACACAGAGTGATAAAAACACTGCAGTTTATGGAGGATTTTAGGACAGGATGGTGCTCCGAAGCAGAATCAGAGAAGGATGTCAGAGCCTTCATTTTAGAGTCATTGCAAAGCATCTAATACACCACAAGATGGCAATAAATACCCCCACAAAATAAGCTCTGACTAACAACAGCACCCAAAACATGGTCCGCTTTACCTATTTGAAAAGGTTAGGTGAGATAACATCACTATAATCATTAGGGCTGTGTGTTACAATATGATGAATGGGAAAAAATTAAAACAAATAGCTAAAAATGCAACTAATACAAAGTTCACCGATATAAATGTGAACAAAATCTGTAAACTTTGTTTTTCCTCTTTTTTTAGTTAACATTTAAATTTAATGTTAGGAATAATAACACTAACTAGCCAACAAAGATTTGTTCATATCACACAGCCGAATTTTTCCATTGCATTGGAGTCAACAGCATTTTAATAGACATTTAAATATACACACAGGACACACACACATCAACATATACAAATATACAAAACACACACACATACACACACATCTACACACATCTATAGCTACACACACACATACACACACATAAGAAACAGGCTCTACAGGGCAGCAATGATGTAGAGGAAGAGGTAATAAATGGAGGGGCGATGAAAGCGACAAAAGCATTCCTACACAATGGAATTTACAACATGGTCCTAATCAGTCCATGTGACCTGTGAATAAGCACTGCTGCGAATAAGCACTGCTGTGAATAAGCCTTCTGTGGCATCATGGAAATAACCCTTATCTCTCTCTCTCTCTCTCTCTCTCTCTTTTCTTTCACTTTCTCTCTCTCGTTCTCACATTCTTTCTCTCTCGTTCTCTACTTTATCTCATTCTTTCTCTCTCGTTCTCACTTTATCTCATTCTTTCTCTCTCGTTCTCACTTTATCTCATTCTCTCTCTCTCATTCTCTATCGTTCTCTCTCTCTCATTCTCTATCGTTCTCTCTCTCTCATTCTCTATCGTTCTCTCTCTCTCTCTCATTCTCTATCGTTCTCCTCTATCGTCTCTCTCTCTCTCTCTCATTCTCTATCGTTCGTTCTCACTTTCTCTCATTCTTTCTCTCTCGTTCTCTCTCTCTCATTCTCTCTCGTTCTCTCTCTCTCATTCTCTATCGTTCTCTCTCTCTCATTCTCTATCGTTCTCTCTCTCTCATTCTCTATCGTTCTCTCTCATTCTCTCTCTCCGTCTTTCTATCTTTCCCTCTATCTTTTTCTTTCGTTCTCTCTCTCTCTTTTAATGTTTAAGTCAGTCTCTCTTTTTCTCTCTCTCTTCTTCTCTCCATCTCTCTCTTTATCTCTCTCTTTTCTCTCCTTCTCCATCTCTCTCTTCTATCTCTCTTTCTATTTTTCTTTCTATCTTTCTCTCTATCGTTCTCTCTCTCTCTCTCTCTCTCTCTCTCTCTCTCTCTTGCTCTTTTGATGTTTAAAAGTCAAAGTCTCTCTTTCTCGCTCTCTTTCTCGCTCTCTTTCTCGCTCTCCTTGTCGCTCTCCTTGTCGCTCTCCTTCCTTGTCTCTCTCCCTTGTCCTCTCCTTGTGTCTCTCCTTGTGTCTCTCCTTGTGTCTCTCCTTGTCTCTCCTTGTCTCTCCTTGTCGCTCTCCTTGTCGCTCTTTCATTCTGCTTCTTTCTCCTTGTCTCTCTTTCATTCTGCTTCTTTCTCCTTCTCTCTCTTTCTCTATCTTTCTATCTCTCTATCTTTCTCTTTCGCTCTGTTTTTCTTTATCTGTTTTCCACACTGCTGTGGTTTGTGCTTCTGTAACTGTAAGTGTATATACTAAAACCATCAATGCATTTCTCATTACAAAAGATCTCCATCAGCGCTTACTTTGCTTCATATTTTCATATCAAAACTCATTCGGAGTTCTGACACTCATTAGCAAGTTAGAACAAGGGAACGCTTAACTACTTGCTTACGAGCCACCGAAGGACTAGCCGAGCCCCTCAGAGCCCCTTTATAGCCTTTAAAAACATTAAAACAGGCGGTAGAAGAAAGTCTTGCATCTAAAATTCTACCTGTTTAACTCTCAAAAATAAAAGACATTGATGAATGAACCTTTTTTCTTGCTGCTAAAAGAAATGTTGGTCAACGATGGTGTGTATCTTTTCCTTGGAAAACTTCACCAAAGTCTTTAAGTAAAGGTCATTTATAGTTTCAAAAATCGTTTAAAAACACACAACCAGGACAGAGTTTAGAGACTTTATTCACTTATATAAGAGCCTCTCAGACAATCATTTGTTACACAACTCTATGTCAGCATAGTTGTCACTAAATGTCCCTTCAAACATTACACCCATTATTTGAGAGTTGGAAAAGGATCAATTTGGCCCTCACCCTGTGCTTTCTTTCCTCAGGCCATGTTGACCACCAGCTCCCTGGTTCTCAGGAAAATTCAGCCAAAACTCACGCTGAGTGAGAAAGGCCCTTTGTTGCTTACACAGCACCGACTCCAGCCACGGTGCCTGCACACACAGCATCTATGGAGAGTGCTCCAGGGCTAACACGCTTTAGTCTCACTCTCAGAAAGATTTATGGCCAAATCAAACAAGAAGTGTTGTGCTGCAGCGAGGCTGGCAGTGGACAAGGAAAGCTGGATTATAGAATAATAATAATAGAAGGGGGATGAGAGGAAACTATGTAACAGTGACTGCATTACACCAACAAAAAAAGGGCAAGGGCGGAATTAGGACACTTTCACTAACAAAAAAGAGACATCACGGTCCCCACCCTTAAAATAAAACAATGATACTGTTGAAAAAAGGAAAATAAACAATCAACAACCTCAACCAGGAAGTGCAACAAACTAAGAAGCTTCTTTGCTAATGCTAATATTGCTTTATACAGCTACAATTTTAGAAATAATTAAAATCAATTTAACAGCATGCCTGCTTTTTTTTTTTAAGTTACTAGTTTCTAAATGTTTAGATGTTTTCATCTGAAAGGGCTAAAGGCAGGGGGGTTACACCCTGGACAGGTCGCCAGTCCATCACAGGGCCACACACACACACACACACACACACACACACACACACACACTCCTATGTGCAATTTAGAATCACCAATCAACCAAACATACATGTTTTTGGACTGTGGGAACCCAGAGTAAACCCACACAAGCTTGGGGAGAACATGCAAACTCCACACAGAAAGGCCCCTGCTTAGGAATCAAACCCAGGCCTTCGTGCTATGAGGCAACAGTGCCAACCACTGCTGCCATACCTGACATTGAGCGTATGAAATCCATGATTTTGTGCAAGTATAGGAATTAAGGCTGGTTTAAAATCAAAGGGCAGTCACACTATACTGTTCTTTACCTGACCAAATTCTGTAACCATCTTGATTTTTAACAGAATTTACTCTTTGTAAACCGATAAAAACATTCATAGCAGCTTGTTGACCAATGGACATGAACAGAGACTTTCCAATCTGCAGTCCAACACCATAACCACTGACCTTACTCAGTGACTTAAAAGTTATTCTTTGGTTCTCTGTACTTGCACCAGCTCCTGTTCCATTACTAAAATAGTAAAATTATGACTAGGGTACACACAGCTTCTCTGGATCATGAATCTTAAAAAAAGAATGCTGTCATGACATTTTTCTCTTGCAAAAGCCTAAAAAACTTCCATGCCTCAGCTGTGATGTGTTTTATCCTCAAACACAAAAATATACAAGGTGAAAAAGAAGCGATGGAATTGACACTACTTGTGTCTCATACTAAATGTTTTATAAAACATGAAAGAAAGAGAAACCAGTGATTGTTTAACTTGTCAAAGATTTGTTTTGGCTGTAACAGGGATGGGCTGTTGGGTACGAGTTACACCCAGATGACTGGCTGTTATCGTTTATTACTCAGGTCAGGAGTAAGAGCTGCTTTCTGGCCAGTTCACTGCAGGACATTGTCCTATTTAAAAGTACGAAAAGATAATGAAAGCTGCCGGGAACTGTTCTAAAAGAGTGACATCAAATGTTAGAAAAAAAAGTCATAAAATGTTTAAACACACACACACACACACACACACACACACACACACACTCATAAGACTTACCCGTCATCTGAACCAGGAGTTGGTGACTGACCTTTGAAGAAAAAAAAAAGAGAAATAACTTTAAGATAAGATACAGTTTCAATTTCATGGCAACAAAGCTCAGTCTGACAAAATTTAAGATGCCAACTATTGGCTGATTTAGTGATACTGCAACCAGACATTTACATTTCCAGCATTATGGTAGACATCCTTATCCAAAGCGACTTACATTTATCTCTTTTATACAACTGAGCAATTAGGGGTTAAGGGCCTTGCTCAGGAGCCCAATAATGGCAGCTTGGTGGACTCGAACCCCGATCTTCCAATCAGCGGTCCAACACCTAACCACTACGCTACCACTTCCTCCCACAATACCATTTTCTTCACCTTTAGACAGGTGATAAAAACCAAGCCCAGTTTAAAGAATGGTGTTTTTATGTTATTGTATTGATCATCGACAGATGTATAAGACAGCTACTATAAATCCAGCTGCATTAATTAGAATAACTAATAACAAGCTTTAGTTTTAAACTCCAATCACCTCACCTTCATCTAAGACCATTCTCTCTACATACATGTGTTCATCATGAGCATGCAAGACCACACCACTAATCTGAGCCAGAAAGAACTGCACCAGATCCTTTCTCTACTTTAGCCTTTTCAAATGATTTCTGGTCTGCAAATCAACCAAATGGTTTCAAGCGGTCTGATCTTTTTACACGAAGACAGCTTTGCCTTGAGAAAAAAAAGGCAGCGCTTTACTCAATCACACTCTTAAAGCAGTCAGGAACAAGGTGTCAAATACGGACTTCAGTTCTAGTAGACAGCATCCTATATAAACACAATGGAGTTGTTTCCTGGATAAAGACCTTATTGCAGCCAAAACACTGCATGGTTGTTTCCAGAGTGGAGTTCTAGCAGTGCCATGCTATAAATCTTGAATGCCCTGATACCCAGTACCGATTTTGTGCACATGGTTCTTAACAGAGCTGCTATAGTTTAAGCTACAAACCAACAGCCTTTTCATATAATAATCTAAATAAAGCGGACAGGAAAGAAAACACTGCCCCTATGATGGTGACATTTAAGTTTAAGTTTAAGAGAATAGGGTTACTATGATGGTTAATGTTCTTATCCGCTCAGAAATGTAATGAGGTAAAAAAAAAAAAAATCTTCATAGCAAAATTCTGAGAGCGCTTTGTTTTTGAGTACTTATCACATTTATGCTGGTTGGCAGTATTATCATTTACTCCTGAGTTGCTCTAAGACAGTTTTAAAAAACAGATACCTACTCTTATAAAAACAGATAACTACACTTACCTAGACGCACATAGAGCACACCGGTGGCTGAGATGACCTTGACAGAATTAGAGGCTACGCACTGATAATATCCAGTGTCGGTAGTGTCCAGATCCTGGATGCGGAGCTTTGAGCCAGAATCTGTTCTGCGGATCGATACACGGCCTTGCTCAGGCACCACTGGCGCGTCGTTCTTTAACCATTTGATGGTGGGCCGTGGGTTACCTGCCACTTTGCAATGCAACGTTGCTGTCTGACCCTGCATAATAGTCATGTTGTTTGGAGGTTCCACAAATTCCAGGAAGTACCCTGGTGACAAAAATTAAAAGATAATAGCAAAGGTTAGGGAAATATTGCAGAACACATTAGCAATAATTAGTATTAATAGTATACAACACATTGTCCAAATAACAATGCACTTTCAAAACAATAGATAGACAGGTAGACAGGTAATAAGATAGACAGACAGACAGACAGACAGAACGAACTACAACACATAGCATACACAACTACAACACACTTGTTCTTTTGTCCCAGCACTGTTTAAATGATAATGTTCTACAATATACAAAAAAGACATTATTTAACTCAAACAAGATATGGTCTAAATCATCACAGAGCACACACTTCAAAAAACGTTTCAAACTCTAAAAACTCACACACTGTCAAAACATAGCGTCCAAGGAGCAACAAACAACCTACAAACTACAACATACAACACACAACATACAACAAGGACAATGCTTTTGAAGCCAGATTTGCATCCTTATGTGCACATCTGCACTTCACATTCCAGAAATGCAAAAATGTAGATTTAACGGTTACAAGCAAGCGACCCTGCTTTTGAAAATCTGATCTTTCACAAAAGAACAGAATTCCAGAAAGCATGATCTGCCACATCTGGATTAAGTAACCGCAGCTTTTTTTCTGCACATGAAACAAACATACTGTTCTAAGCAGCTCCAGCTTGATAGCTGCAGGCTACACATGGAGCACCAGAAAGGTTGTGTTGTTTTTGGTGGATCTTCATCAGGAGACTTTTTACATTGTAAGGCACACAAATTTCCTATGGAACATTATGTATAATCAGTACTTTAAAAACTCACATATACATACATATACATATATATATATATATATATATATAATATACATATATATATATATATATATATATACACATACATATACATATATACACACACACACACACACACACACACATATATATATACTTTGTGCACAGGTTTTAAACTTAATCTCAATTATTTATTTGACGATTAGAAACAGGACTATTTTAAACCAACTAAAATAAGAGGGTTAATGGTATTAAATTTTTTTTATTGAACAAATGAAATTACTGAAATCTGTTTCTACTCTTCACGTGTGACAGAGACTAACTACGGTTCACCATGTGCAGTCTTGGAATTCATCAGGTTTCAATTTCAGAATGCAGAAGTGAGAACAGGTCAGAGCCTCACATGGGAGTGAGAGATGACACATTAGTGCAGAGGTGACGTTTGGATACGTGACTAAATACAAAAAGTAAGGAAAAAAGAAACAAAACATTCTCTCTTTAGTCCACCATTTGGCATTTAGTCAATTTACCATTAACTGGGTGTGGAGCAGAACAATTCAAATCAGATCGTAACGTTTAACAGACATGATTTATTAAAAAAAATCAATTGAAAAATGGTGGTTTAGAAAGTGACATACTAAAACAGCTAGTTTTTGGATTGTTTTTACAGATTATGTGTTACTTTTAACAGTTGTTTACTTCATTTATTTAAAGTAAATACATACAAAATACTTAATATAATAATATAACATTAATATCATTTACATTCATAAGGAAAATCATGTGACCCAATGCACAAATTACAACACACTATCAAAAACATAAGACCTAGACTACAACTATGAAAACATCACACAAACATTCTAGCTAACATTCCCAAACTACTCCAAACACATCTCAACTCAATTAAACACTAATTATTTTTTGGGTTTCTAGTTATATTTTTGTATTGTTTAAGTATGTTTTTGTTTGTTAGTCAATAAATATGTAGTATACTTACATGTGTTACAAAAAGATTTTTAAAAAAAAAGATGAGAAGATTTTTTTTAATTAGCTGACTGTGGCTAAATTAAATACAGGATTAAGGAAAGAGAGGAAAAGAAGGGGGGTAGGGGGCTCTGGCCAGCTTCAATGTGTGAAGGTTATGACCTTAGACCATGTGAGGAGCCAGACAGAGCTCAAATAAACACTCCGAGACGAGAGTACCAGACTTGCATCTTAACACCCAAACATTAGGGCCCATTCTGCCAATCAGTGTGTTCTTACCAGCCCCCAGTCCTTCCCAAACCTAGCTGAGGTTATGTCTCTGTGGCCTAGTGTTGGCTTTATTCACAAGGCCAAGCACAAGGCTGACTAGAAGAAAAACCATATATGGAAGTCTTCTGTCTTACCACCAGCCTAGATAAGTAAGCATATGCTTGGGTTATATTAAGGCTTGTAACACACCCAGACAATTTATAATTCCACATTTTACTCCAGTTCGTTCAGATTTCAAAGCAATTGTACCTTAATTTTTTTTACTGACAATCAGCCTTGAGACAAAGAACTATAAACAGAAGCTCAAACACAGCAAACTTAAATCCTTTAATGGGAAGTTCTACAAAAGCTACAGAAACCGCTAGGCTTGACAAGAAGAGAAGTGTTGACAAGACGTGCCTCAGGGTAATCCAAAGGATAATATTCATTCCAGGAGAAAGGAGGAAGGAAAGAAAAAGAAAAAGACAGGGGGTGTGGGGAGACACTTTAGTACTACATCCTGCCTAAAAAAGCACACAGAGCAACAAAGAAAGTGCAATGGAAATATAAAAAAGAAGCGCGAGTGACGCATTATGCAACAGGCAGGTTCTTACAGGTTCTTCACAATCTTTCATCAGTGTAGGTGCAGATGATTTGTCTGTTCTGGACATGCTCATTTAGACCTCTGATCTGCCAAAATGATGGACCTTAGTGATAAAAGGTAGGAAAACTGTAGAAAAACCAGGCAAGACTAGGAACCTGGGAAAAATACATCTTACCTTTACATTTCTGGCATCTGGCAGAAGCCCTTAACCTGAGCAATTTAACATTTATTTTCTTATCTAATTGAGCAGTTGAGGGTTACGGGCCTCGCTCAGGGCCCCAGCACTGGCAGCTTGGTGGTGCTGGAATTAGAACTCTGATTTTCTGATCAGCATTTCAACACAAAAAATATATCACTTAAGGGCAAGAACAGGGCAGGGAAGACAGTTAAAAGGGACACATTGTACTTTGTAACTTATCCCCACTGCTTAAATCTGCTTGTCAAGACATTATATCCTTTTGCATGGTGTTAAGTCACTAAAAGCCTGTGTAGTTACTTAACAGGCAAAAGCAAAGACAGCTTAGGGTCCATTTCAAATGTGGAACTATTTGTTTTGCTTTTTACGCCTCTTTCCATGGGCAACAGATCTGCTGATTAAAACATGAATAATAAACAACATCTTTTTTAAAGACATTTTGGGGGCATTTAACTTCATTGATAGGACAGAGAGAGAGAGAGAGATTGAAAGGTGGGAGAGGGAAGTGGAATCCGAGCTGGAGAAGAACCCGGGTCACTGGAGTGTAAATGTGCATGTGGTTGTTGGCCCATTAACCCACTAGACCACGGCACCGGCCAATAAACAGCATCTTTCTAAAGGTAAGTAAGGACATGCTACATCCATTTAAGTGATTTAAACATTTCATGTTGTAGCCGCAATCCTATCATTCCTGCAGGAAGAACTTAAGCTAACAATGATGCTGATCTGATGTTAAGTGAAGTTAAAGAGTGCATACCTATAATTTGATTATGGTCTGGCCAGGTTACAGCCTCATAAATGTGAGCACATGCTGTCTGCTTTTCTCTGCAGACTGCCTGGAAAAGGACAAGGGCAAGCTTCAACATGCTGCATCACAGCAGCAGGATGGCACACTATGTCCCCTTAAAAGGTGGCATAGCATTGATCTTTTGGCAGTAGGAGAAAAATAGCTGGAGGTTCAGGCTGTTCAAGTTATACTTTGTCGAGGTTGATGTGCACTACTATGTTAAAAGCAGATAGAACCCTAATTTGTAATACAAGTCAACAGAGTCTCTGAGTGAAATGGCTTTTAGTTTAACAGTCTCTTTGCACCATTTTGAAAGGTTTACTTATGATAAGAAAACACTTATAATGGACATCAAAGGACAAAATTTATGTTTCCTTATTTGTTTTATTTTAAGTGGTGTTCTCTTGCATTTACACTCAGATTAACATTTATCTTAAATATGTGTACAGTAAATGTTAACAAACATCAATGACGGACATAGTTGGAGAATTGAACCAACAGGAATTGATTGACATCCTCCTCCTTTCTAACCGTACACGCCAAACAGCTGTCATAGTTAAAAAAATTACATGCGTCTTTAGTGGTACGTGTGTGAAAGACGAATTCTGTGCTTATCAATTCAAATAGTTTTCTGCTAATAAAAGCAAAACACTAACAGCTGCAATGCAAACAAGCTGCAGCAAAACAAAGCATTTTTATTTGCAATAATTATAATAATTAAAAAAACCTGAAGGGACTGCTTAAAATACCAATAGAAAGCAAGTAAATCACAACACAAACTTATGTCTGAGGCACCTCTGATACCAATGTGGGACATAGTTAAAAAATAGAAGTGTAATTGCCGAGTATTAAAAATAAAAACACAAAAACGTAGCCAAAGTGAATTGCAATCACTGGTAATGTTGTGTGGTCAGGTATTTTTTAAATGCAGCTTTGTGTAAAAAAATAAGTAACGAAAAAATCTGGATTTTCTTTTCGTACCATAGAATTTTATAGTTCATTGTATATGCACAACATTGTGTATCAAAAAGAGTTGCAGAAAAGTTCAAATCATACAAGCTTCAATAATAAATAATTAAAAGATTAAATATTTTACCAAAAATTATAATTATATGTTTTGTGACAGAAGGCAAAAATAGATAGATTTGGCAAAAACAACCTCACAAGTGGTGAAAGAATTGGTATGCTTTAAGCATTTGTGGTTAAGAAACCACTCTTACAGTGATACTGCACATTTGTGCTGTACACGGACAGCGCATTTGCCAATGGCAGCGCTTAATTTTAAGACCAATTTGAAGAATTGTACCGCAGACATATTTAACTTCACTTTCACCTCAGTTGCTCCAATGCAAATTACAGTCAACAGAATCAGCTCAGGAATGCGCACCGATCACGCAGCCAGGCCACCAGCTACACGAGAGGATGCTTAAAATGGCTGTATAGCAGGCGCTTGAAGCAACTTTAGACTTGACGCAATGGAAACTTTGCAAACATTGCCCATCACCACAGAAAAGCACTTAACATGATGTCACCACCATGTTTAAATAACGTTGCCTAGCCCACTGGTTGAAACACAGCCTGTCTATTTTACCATTTGCTATCCACTCTTGCTATTTTCCCCTTGGTCCTCTGTTACAATTTCTGCCTTTTCCCTACCTATTTATTTAAAGCTATTCAGTTATTTAGAGTACTGTAAGCAAGCCAAAAAATCTGGGACACTGGTCACGTCAAATGTGTTTGCTTGCGGCTGGTCATGACTTAGGTGTTCAACAATTTGGGTGCTGCAGGCAAGCTACTATAGTCCAACCGGACTAGGCCATCACACCAACTAAATACCCTCTGACTAAAATTTAATCAAAGGAAGACCAGTTTCATTAAAAATAAAAATCAAGTCAGAGGACAGCAAATGTTCTTCTTCTTCCCTGATAATTTAAGTAACGCTTTCCAATCGTAAGTGTCTGTGGGTTTATGTATGCAGAAGAGATCAGACAGTGCAGATTAGAGTGTATTACACTGCTTTGTGATACAGCAGCAGCAAGTCAATAAGATTAGCTTTAGGTGTTTGGGAGAGATTAGCATAAAATAGCTTGACATTCTGCTTGACATACATAATAGGATAAAATAGCATTAAACATGTAGAAATACAGGGTGAAGATTCAAACCAAACAGGATATTAGGATAAACTGTTAGCTAATTAGAAGATCCAGGTTTGATTCCCAGCATCAACACTGATCGCCACTGTTGGGTCCCTAAACAAGGCCCTTAACCCCTAATAGCTCAGTTGTATAAATAAGATAAATCTAAGTCACTCTGGATAAGGACGTCTGCAAAATGCTAAAAATGTAAATTTAACCACAAAAAATCTAGTTATTCCTACTATTAATTCACATACTAGTAATATCATTAAAATATACTTTATACTACCGACAAACCTCCAGAGCTGTAAATATTAGCCTGCTTAAATTAATTCCATATAGAGGCTTACAAATAATAAACTTATATCCTAAAGTACAGATCGTAAGGAAATAAAATACAATTTCATCTTTAAAAAAATCCATAATGTCTAAAAGAGGCCTGATTTATCTGAATGGCAGAAAGACGCTCACTGAATCAGAACACTGAGGTAATGCCGACTCTTCAATCAAGCCAAAACACACTCAGCTGTGTAAATGGACATCCCGAGTGCGTAATAATAACAGCACAGTCAAAGCTGTCATGGAGAAAGATTTTACAAGTCCAAAGGTCTGTCTGACCATCAATAAAACAGACTCATACAACATGAAGTGATGACAGGAGATCATTCCTACATGGTATTATTAATTTTTTTTTTTTTTTAGTCCCAACCTCAATTCTTAGTGTATGATTTTTTTCCTCTCTCTCTTTTGTTGGCTAGAGTGTGTAAATACTAAAATAAAATTTAACCCACACTCCAAAGTATCAACTTGGCCTACTAGAATTAAAAATGAACAACTCCAAACACAACCCAGATCTCAAACAGCCCCTACTAAAGGGTCAAACCTCATTTTATAAGCTTTACATTTTATGTCACACTGCCATTTGTTATAAAAGTTTGCTTTTAACACATTTCTCATCGCTTTGTCTTGTGGTCGTTTTTGAAAAACGTTGCTGATTATGTTAATTTCCAGACCTTCACATTATGGCCAACACAAATATAGTAATTCTCCATGGAACAACTTTCTCATTTTTTTCAGCTGCTCTTAAACAGACCTGGCAGGACCAAGTGCTGCATTTTCCTCTTCATGATTTATGTGGGTCAAAGGCTTGAGTAAAGGCTTGCGTCCATGCACAACCACATGAAGCCATATATCAAGATCCAAATCTTCCTATGCAGGCTGACATGCATGTGTTGAACGAAAGCATTTTAAATGTCAGTTTTTACTCTGAAGAATAGGGTCTGAGGGCTGTAACTTGTCACCGCTTTTAGGGAGAGGCAAACGTCATGTATTGCCTTAAGGTTATTGATAGTGGCATGCACAAAAAAGGTTCTAACCGTGACCATTCTGACCTGATGCGTAATTTAAGGTTAATAACTTCCACAACTTGTAATCACGAAGAATTAGCTGAGGGTCTCATGAGCGAGAAGTTTAAATGAGAGAATTCGTGCACTTACAGAGAAAAAAAGAGATGATGAAGTACACAGACAAAAAACAAGCACAAAAAAGAATGAAAGATTTAGGCAAGATTTTTTTCGTCTGACGTGCAACCTGATGGGTTGACTAATAAAGTTCTGTTAAACAAATAAGTATTAAGAAACCATGATATATATTATATGGCAATAACTCATTGGAACTAAGAGAGACAACCACCGTTTAAGCATAGCAAAGCCCCTGATTTTCCATGGTATGTTATCGTTGGTGTGGAGGAACTCAAGTGTTCTGCTCTAAACCCTGACCTTAACCCCACTAAACACTTTCAGGATGATCCTATTGCCCAGATCTTCTCATACAACATTAGTGATTTTAGAAATCAGACAGTTTTCCAAAGCTACACTAAGTCAGGTGTCCTAATACTTTTGTCCACATAGTGTATATTATCATCACATGACCTAAGAATTTCGAAGTATCAAAGTTAAGTTAGTGTACCTTCGGATGTTGGCAAGCCTCCACTCTGGGCTTCGGCCAGTGGCTCCATCTCTCCAGACTCAGGCAGGTTCACATTGGCTGCTGCAAAAAACACAGAAAAAGTAAGAGTTAGTGGATTCTCACTGACGTAGTTTTGGATCCGAGCTGAATTTTGTGTTGAAAGATTTTTTGATTAAAAACCTCTTTATGTTTGCCTAAAATTAAACTATTGCTCTGCTTTTGGCAAGCTGGTTCGACGGGATGAAAATAAAGCTCATATTTTAATCCCTTTTAAACAGCAGACAGAAATGCACAACCAGAGACATTAGCAAGAAGTTTTATGGATATCTATCCATCCATCATATCTACATAGAGTGCTGAAGACAAATCCCAGCAGCACTATTTCCGCATAGTGTTGAAATAGATGTTCTATAAGGAGAGTCAGGAACCAGAGAAACAAATCAAGCTTTGCTAAAAAAAAAAAGAATTGCTTAAGATTCAATGGATATAAATCTCACAGAAACAAACATTTCTTTTTGAGTAGCAAGAAAATACCCAACCACTGTGATGCTGATGAGAGTGAACATCTCCAAAGTTTGGGATTTAGTAACGGATGAGTTCATTCCTGCAGCAGTGCCTGAAGGAATGCTCAATCACAAAACCTAGCTTGGGAGATTAGAGTAGCTATGATGTAATGCAAAACACATGCAAACATAAAATAGGAGATGCCTGCACTGATGCCTCTGATTTCAAAAAGGAATTAGGTTTTCTGTCCAAAAAAAGCAAGAGTTTTTAAAGACTAAGCAATGTAAAGGACAACATTGAACACATGAATAGTAGCTCAACTGAGGTTTGGCTAGATTATCATTCTTAAATAATCACAGACTAATTAGAAGAGTGTTTAAAAGAAGAATGGTTTCCTTCTGGAAATAAATTATGGGCTAGAACCCTTATATTTGTACAAGGCAGGGCGGTATTTTGAGCTAAGGGGTTAAAAGTCCTAATAACTTGTTATTTCTGAAAACACTCACACTAAAACACATCTCTCCGTCTTTCCTGTTCTCTTTTGTCTGATACAGCGAAACATCGGAACAGTTCAGCGCTCAAAAGGGAAGATTTATGCAACTGTTATTCTCTGTGCCGCTAATCTTTATGACTGCCTTGTATATGAGTGCTTCAGGAGGCTATGAGTAGGAAACCACATTTGGCACAGCACAGCTGGTCCGTGTTGGAATTGCCTACATAATTACACTTTCTATTAGCATGGAGTGTTCAAAAATGCACTGCTGGCTGCTATGACTATTAGCATTAATGAACAAAGGGTAATGAAGAGTAATCACGAGTGTCTCATCTAATTCAGCTTTTAGGGGATATACAACAGATCCGAGACTTGCTGGAGAATGAAGAAATTATAGCGTCTGCTGGGTTTACAAAAGTTAGGAACCATTGTTCTTTATGGTAAGGAAGATTTAAATTGTGCCAGGGATTAAGTTTTATTTAATTAGTACTGTTTTTTGTGGAGTTATTGTGGTGATTGCTCTGTGAGCTTTCAAAAGGCTGTTGGATTTCTACTTAATTATAGTAGTCTTATAATTATAACTGTGTGACTGGATCGAATCCCAAATATTCATTTATGACCAACATCATTTTATGCACAGTTTGTAGATGTGAGAAAAAAACCAACCTGAAACATTTTGAAAAAGTTTAATAATAGTAATTCTGCAAAGTAGAGTTTCCTTAAAAACATCATGTGCAACATAAAAACCCACACAGATAATAAAAGGTAATAAAGTAAAGCTTTACCTTGTTGCTGGGTGAAAACCTCTTATCTTTTACCTGTTAATGTGGATATACTACTAAATGTACAATGTACACAATAGGTGTATGATTGAGGGCTTATGAAAAAAAAAAATTTCTACCAATTTTCTCAAAGTGTATAAATTTATGAAGATTTATGTCCCTAGAAGGCTTTCTTACTTTTTGGCACAGCTGAATGATGTTGAAAACCAAGGTGGCTTTTATGAGCCCATTACGATGACTGACAAAGCAGGACCTTTTGTGGCTTGTGATTAGCTGAGCAGATCTTCCTAATAAAATCTGACTACAAGCAGTTTGGAATGTTATTGCTGGATAGAGAACTCCATCAGGTCTACCAGGCCATAAAGGATCAACCATTCCAACCATTGTGTCCGGAGGGATGTACAGAGGGAAGATGCAACTTATCCACACATTGTAAGGCTGAAGGATATGTAAAATTTTACATGAAAGATGAAAATAAGCAGTTCTCACATTGTTTAGGTCACACCACCAGGAATTGTTCTGGAAAGCACTGTTGGCTTTACTGTCTTTACTGTGAGTTAAAACTAAGGAATACGAAATGACATTTCTCCATCTTGAAAATTAAACATGAATGAGATAACATAACATTTAATTCCCCACATCTGGAACATGGCCGAACCATAGGTTTTGCAGCTCAAAAGAGAAAATGTGCAGACTAACATTGACACGCTGCTCTGCCGTGTCCTGAGGGAGAGAACCAAGATGAATGACTAACACTGTTATTTGGCTGGGAACCAAAGCGATTTAATCTCACACAGGTTGACAAATGAAGACAGAGACATTAATTGTTTGAGTGCTAACATTAGCTTCACTGTTCAATGTCAACGTTTTTAAAATAAGCTGTTCTGTCACAAAGTTTTATGCTAACAAATCTTCAAATTGTGTGGAAAATGGCTTCCTTAAATGTGGCTTTTAGAGTAGAGCACTAAAATGACACAAACATGCAACTTGTTTTGACAATACACATTTGTCCTAAAAAACAAAGAACTAATTCTATATATACACTATATACAGTTTTATAGTTTTTATACTGCATATACACAATAGTACCTTGACCTACGAGTGTCCCAACTAACGGGTTTTTCGAGATACAAGCCGTCTCTCGGCCATTTTTTTTCCTTTGAGTTGCGAGCTAAAATTCGGGTTACAAGTCAGTTTCAGACACCCAACTGCTAGTTGGAGTAACAAAATGCCACAGTGAACGCCGTAACATTCCCCAGCATCCCATGTCTCACTCGATAGCTAGTCAGACATGCACGTTAGTGTAACAGACTAAACTCTTTATTGGGTTTGACCGTTGTAATTTTGTGTGCCAGCACTCATTCTGTGTGTGGGTGAATGCATTTTTTTTTTTCCCCTCGGGGCTTGCCGTAGTTTGGGCGAGTGTGTATGCACTATTCGTTATTTATAAGTATATTTTTCTTATTCAAAAACATGAAACAAAAAATATGTTTATGGGGACCTGTAATGAATTAATTCATTTCAATGGGAAAAATTAATTTGACATTTTAGTAACTTAAATTATAAGCTCACTGTGTCTATATATGTATTTATGTATACATATGTATATACACACACACACTAAATGGGAACCTTTACACATAGCCTATTTCTTACTCAAAATGTTTTTACTGTCAAGAAAGCTTAAGAAATAAGGAAGAATTCCTATATTCAAAAGATAAAATCTAGGTAGAAACTTCATTCTCCGAAGTAATAACTGTGAAAGCTGCGAAATACCACTGTAGATGTATTGATAATTGTTTTATTTATTTACATACACAAAGAAATGGTACATTTCGGATAAAGCTAAATCAGCCAGCGTGTCATTAAAGTGCTTATAAAACTGCATGAGGTAAAACCAGATTTATAGCTGATGATGTAATATCACTGGCATTCCAGGGAGTTCTAAGAGTGTAGATAAGCACTTTCTCTTACATTTTCTCACATAAATTGCTCTTTTAACGACTAGCAATGCAAACCTGTATATAATTACTGTTGTGTTTATCACTGTAACATATCTTGCTACTCGGAAGAAGAAATTGTTCAAGCTAACAAAGCTAAATGAGTATTCTCTGGTTTTCCCCACTATACAAGCCTGATATATGGTATATTCTTTCTTCAAGCCAATTAGTATGCAGGCTTTAGGATTCTGAAGCTTCTGGTGCCTCTTGTGAATCCAGCATCTGAGGCCAAGACCATACAGAAATTTGCTTGCTATTCTACATTACTTGGAAATGGCATTTGCAACTTGATTCATGGTAAAGCATCCTGATATTTTTGAATTTTCTAATATTAAAATGTCTATGCATCATCCCAAATGCCCATGATCAACAATAACTGCATAAATGAAATACATAAAGGTAAATTTCATACCGTTTTCCTCCACCTTTACAAAAGCAGACCTGAACTTGAAAAAAAAACCCAATAGGGCCAGTGTGGAAGCCTTGATCAAGTGGCTGATCTGATTTTTTTGGCTCAGCATGCCTGTGAGTGCTTAGGGCTCTGAATCGTTGCCTTTCACAGCCCATTCTCCTTTTTCAGTGTTCACTGTGCCTGGCAACTGCTAGCCAGCGGGCTGCTCGCGAGCGCTCATAAAGAGGTGACGGCAAACAGCACAGGGGCCAGGCTCCAATCCCCCTTTTTTAAACTCCCACTTGGAAAAGGCCTGTGCCCAGAATGAGGAAAGGGGAGGCAGGTTGGCTAGTTTAAAAATGCAAAAGCTTGTTAACACTCTATTTTGCCCTCTAGAGAGTCATTCTGTCATGAGATGGGTGCCAGAGTAATAAAATAAAATGAGGGAAATGTGAAATAAAGGGCAGTGAGTTTAGGCTAGTTGACTGCATTCTGGGAAAAACAACACATAACAATAACAAGTAATGCGGAGCACTGGAAGCTTCCTGTTGAGCAAATTTCCAAAACCGTCATCTTTTTTTGTCTTGTATAGATGGATTAGATCCGAGCTCTTAAAAATTTGCCAGGAACAATTTTTTCATGCCAAACCACTCCTGCCAAACACAAGAGAGATACAACATGCACTGATATGAATGACCTGGAATTAAGCGAAAACCAAAATGAAGCACGTTCAGAGGACATAGGGAACCCTCCAAAGTGTAATATGTCTGTAAATGCTCTTAGCCTAGAGTGACACTTATGAAAAACAGCCCATTTGAGTTGCCTGATATCCCCCTGCCCACATTTCCAACAACCTGGAAGAGGACCGAACAGTGGGAAGTACCTAAACAACAGAGTCCATTTCCTTTCAGGTCCACAAGGGCCAAAAAGAAATAAGAACCTGAGCAATGAGTCTCTCATGACCCGTTCATTGGAATCAACTTCTGTACATTCAGGTCTCGAAGGCCGGCTTGAGGTTTTACTGTGTGTTCGGGAGAATGCTGAGTTTAAATGGCTGTGAGCCAAATGCACAGTAGTAGATCAGTGGTGCATTACAATTATCGCCATTCCGTTTATTTTTTCCTGGTATACCTTGCAGAAAAAAAAGGAAAAAATCAGATGGCCACATCCTTAATGGCCAGCTGGAGCTTGGCATTAAACCAGACTACTAAGTTAAAATGGTCTTTCACCAAGACTGCAATGTCACCCTAAACTCCTGACCTCAAACTATAGGGTATATATAACTACCTTACCTCCATATAAGAACCTTTTAACAACCAAGGTGACGTAATTATATGCCAACTTTTAACATCTG
The DNA here is from genome assembly GCA_005784505.1 of Bagarius yarrelli. Classification (NCBI taxonomy): domain Eukaryota; kingdom Metazoa; phylum Chordata; class Actinopteri; order Siluriformes; family Sisoridae; genus Bagarius; species Bagarius yarrelli. Next base: position 1,788,221 of record VCAZ01000099.1, read on the forward strand.
GTTATTCATTGTGACCCCCCAGTGACATAATACCAATGGTCAAGAGACAGAGCAGCAAGGCTCAAGTGCATAATTGTAGTTTCTGGCTGGATGAAAAAAAATGCTGCATTACAAAAACTCTATTGTCCAACCAAAGGGGTACCCATAAGGCTCCTAGACGTTTTCACCACCAGGTAATAACTATAGTATGTGAAATTTCTACCCTGAGCTTGAAATATTTGATAATGTACAGCAAAAAAACCTGGCAAAAAGCCTGTTCTCCTACTAAGCTTCTTGTTTACTCAGTAACACTTACAGGAGCTGAAATTACAGGAAACATTACTGTACAGCAATTATCAACCACATCAAGGAGCACCTCATAAATCTAAACAAACCGAACTGCAGTGGGAAACCGATGCTTCAGATAAAGCGTAACATCGTTTGGTGAGGGATGAGAACGAATCATAAGTGAACATTTAGAAGAATATGACTCACTTCAAAAAAAGTGTAGTTGGGCCAGTAGAAAAAAAATATGGTACATATGTATGCTGCTTGTCCATGAGGACTTAACCATATTAATTTTGAAGAGCATCAAATTGGAGGTCAAAATAGCTAAAATAGCAACATTTGTCTGGGTGAGTAAAAAATATCATTACTTTTATTTTCAGGTTTGGATACATTTTTAAGACCATAAAAAAGCTATGTTAAAAAATCGACTGGCCAAGTTAGCTATCAAACTAAATAACACTGTTTCCAAAAATCACATATATGAGCATGGTTTGAATGTGTTTGTGTTATTTTGTGTCATTTCCCCTGCAACTGGCAGAACAATGTCTACCGAATGCAGCTACAGTACAAGTCCTGCCTAAATGGTTTGGTAGCTGAGGTTTTGTGAAGATTTGAGTTAAGGTTTGGCCAAATCTTCCCAAAAATTAACAGTGACAGGAATTTCTTTTTTTGTGTTTGAGACACGAGTTTGAAAGTGATGGTATTTAAAAAAAAATATGACCAAATAAACCAACTTTTGTGGAGATCTGAGATGCGAGCAACAGCCTTTAGACTGAAAATGCATGCCAGCTTAATTGAAGAACTTTAAAAACAACAACAAAAATCCTATTTGAAATCTATGACTTGTGATTGTATAATAGTTTCACACCTCTGACAGGGATTTGTTCAAGGCTTTTGGAATGACTAACTTGGTAACAGAGAGGCTGTCACAAAGCTGATGTCATTTTAAAAATGACGTCTTCATCACATGCGTAAGCAGGATAAACCCTCAATGAAAGGCCGGGGCAAAGTACTAGTTGAACTTTTGTCACTGAAGGAGGGCCTTAAATGTACAACATGTAACACTGTGGCTGACTTACTAAATATATACAGCAAGAAAAATATACACACAGAGGACAAGGATTAACAGACTTGAGAATAAAAGCGAGAGAGTGAGAAAGGGAGAGAGACAGAGATTTTGCAAGAGGAAGAATCTGATTCTACTAAGGCTGTGTGCTTTTCTAAAAACCAGAATGTAATTACATGGCAGCAGTCTAGCTCTGCTCCTCAGATCCTCTGCACAAATGATGAGATAATAACAGCTCTTCAAATTCTCTCCACAGACATAAACTGCACTCCGTACAACTTGCCAAGCTCTGTGTTTATCGACAGGAATTCTGGTAGTCATAACAAGGCCGATAAATATATAAGTGAACAAAATGGAGGCTGCAGTGCAAGATCAGGTACACATGTGCTGCCTGCCTCCTATACCTTATACTGTAATTAGGCCGGCTGCATGCTGTGCCAGCAGAGCTATAGATTAAACCACACACTGCTTAGACTCATGACATAAATCATATCATATATCACTCGCTAAGCACCAAGAAAAACAAAGAATTATTAGCGTTTCATGGCTTTAAACATTTTATGTCCAAATTTCTGTAAAATACACACACACAGAACCTCAGTAATAAAGGAAATCTCTATTACACACAGGGCAACTTACACCTAACAGTCTGAAGTTAAATAAATAAAAAACACTAGGATAATTTTATCTAATTGGCTTATTAGGTTTCTGACTATACTTCAGCCAGATTTTCCCATGTGTCACTTCCAGCAAATAAACTGGGATCAAGAATCTATTGGTATCAATAAAAAAAAGCACTAGTTCCAGTCATATATAGAAGAACAGACATGCCTGTCCAAAAAAATTACAGAGCGGTTTACGAGTTCTCATACAAGTTGCCACAGCTGGGCCCTTGAGCAAGGCCCCTAATCCCCAATTGCTCCAATGTATAAAGAAGATAAATGTAAGTCACTCTAGATAAGGGTGTCTGCCATAATGCCATTAAATATAAATGTTAATAATGTTTTTGCTAGCATATTTAGTAAATGTGGCCAATTTATGACAAAGCTTTATGTATATATAAATATTTGTATTAGAGCCTGATACAAATAAAGTCTTCAAAACGTCAAATTTCTTTTAATAACAAGCAAAGGTTGGATTGCAATGCTTGTTTTTACAATGACAGCGTAAACAGTTTTCCAGCCATTTGCTCAGATTATAGTCATTATCATTAATGATTTATGTTTGAGTCGCAAAGTTTGTCCGAAAACATGTTCAAGCATTGTGAATTGAAGGATTAAATGAGGAGATTTAAATTCATCACCAAAAAAAAAAAAACATTTTTACAACCATTCCTGCAAAATGTATTTGCAATTAATCACAATTTTAGTTCTACTTCAAAGACTGACGGGCTTCAAAGACTGACACACATGCCAGAGATTACAGTTGTGGCATTCCTGGGTTATAAGCATAGCACAAAAGCCTCCATTACCAAAAAATCTTTTGTATGAACATTAAAAATGTATGTTAAAACTATTAAAAGCCTTTAAAAACTAATATTAACAAAGTAAAGCGAAAGGACTGAAAAAACTGAAAACTGAAACTGACAGAAGTAACTAGAAGAATCCCACCTCTGAAGTATTATTTTAACTAAAAATAAAATAAGCCAGCAGGTCCTTTCCACCTCTATTTCGATTTTTATCGATCGAATTCCACATACAGTTATAAAAGCATCCTACATCCTACATTCTACAGTGGATCGAACCGCTCTAGACTTTCAAAAGTTTCTTCTTCTATATAAGGACACAGTTAAAAAACAATAATAAAAAATCCTTACCCTTCAGACTAAGATCTATTACCCAGACCTCAGACCACCAATGCTGTACTATAAACTTACATACATCATATGACCAAATGTATGTGTATAACGTACACTCACACCCATACAAAGGACTCTGTGCCAATGGCAGAAGTTAAAATGCTGTAACCTTATAATCTCCTGCACAGATTCTAAAACTACAGTTGGACAAGACTGCAGTAGAACTTTACCAGCCTTAAAACCCCTGATCTAAACCTCAGTAAACACCTTTTAGATGACCTGCAACACAATCTTCACCCCAAGCAACCACATCCTGTAGCGGTGCCTAACTTTACCAATGCTCATGTGGTCATACACACAAATCTCTCAGCTATGTTCTAAGATCAAGTGAAAATTCTTTTCAGAAGAGTGGAACTGAAGTAGAATGTGCTGGAAATCCATGGATCCATATACACTTTGCTATAAAATGTATATATGCAGTGGTCTTCATTTACATGTTCTTTAAATGGTTTATCGATTTTGTGGGTTTATCAAAGATTTGGGAAGTTTGACTAAAGAGCTTTTAAACTCAATTAGGCTAGTATCAATTAAGTATCAATCAAGTAATCAGGCTACCTCTTTTTTTTACATTTTGGCCAATCTTGAATAATTATGTGCCATAGAGAGACACGCATAAGCCTGATACATAATGCTTCTTTTTGTATGACACTATCTGAAGAAAAAGTACATGAACAATAAGAAGTTAAACTGTTTTAACAGTAGCAATAATGTGGGAAATCAGGCACTAAATAAGGCCTGCAAAAAAAAAAATCATGGTAATTAATTACAAATATTGTTTCACAACATAAATGTTGCCTTTATATAAGAATGTCTGCGACAGAATCATTTGGCAATTTATTTGTTTATTGTTTTTATGCTTTTAATAAAATGTATAACAAAATGTATACTGACAAACGTACATAGACAATAAATATTATTAAAACTAGGGTTGCACGATATTGAAAATAAAATAGATTTCGCGATTGTATTTCTACAATATATATTGCAGTAGGAATAAAATGTTACCAGATGACTTCAAAGAATTTATTATTTTAGGGGGATTTTGTAAGTGACCTGCCTAAAATCTAACCAAATGATAAGCATAGATAAACACAATAAAACAAAGATGTAAATGAAATAAACAGTGCTTTATATTTTATGGCTCAAATGTATCTTAATCAAATGTAAAAATCACAATATAGTCCTCTCAGTATCGATTAACCCTAACGCTAACTTTATCATAAAATTCTTACACAGTAACAAACCTTAAAACAATGTGCAAATGCTAAACTTTTACTGTATTATTAAACTTAAATCCTTATTTGATATTGCACATTCTGTAATGTGATTATTTCCGATGCACACATTGCGTTGTAGATGCGGAAATAATATATTGTGCAGCCAGTCCATGTTTGAGGCATTGTAGCTAACCATTTTATGTAGGTTTGGCTTAATATAAAGCAAATGTCGAAATGAGAGGACAGAGTAACACACATGCAAGTTATTGTTGGCTTTTGTCTTTGACAGGGTCTACTGAAGATGTGAACGGGTCATTAGAGATTAAAAATGCTGTTATTTTTTGGTAGCAGTTTATGATGTGTGATGTCTCATGTGCCTCCTGCTTAACTGAACGTTTTACTAGTGCATGTGAAAGGGGGGGGGGGTAAAAGTGCTAATGCGAATTTGCAACAGGAACCTTATTCTTTCATTCATAGATAGATAACAGCACTAGATAACTTTACTAAAACTAATATTTTATTATTAGTCATTTTAATTTTATGTAGCAAATTAAAAAAAAATCTTAACTACTTAGAGCTGAAAATTAGTTAGGACATTGTTCCAACAACAAATCAATAATGATTATTAGTTTATTATAGCTTGATTGTGATGTCCAGTGATGTCGCCAGAAGCTTCACACTTAGATAAAGTATTTATATACAGTAAGATTGATGACAGACAAAATTAATATTCTTTGGTATATTAAAAATGAATCAACTTACTAAAACTCTTGGTCTACATACAGTCATTCCAATGAAGCCTGCAGTCTACATTAGTCCCATCTGGACTCTCCATCTTCTTGAATTCATTTGCATTATGATAAAAGCAAATCCAAAATCATTCAAGGAAATCATTGATTTTAAGAATATTTACTAAATAAGTTGTGTGCCTACTTACAAGGCTTTTATTTAATCTATCTTACTTTGATGTCCTCCCCACCTCTCCATCATATGAAATCCATCACTCAATTGTTTTTCACAATGTAATCGCTCCAATAAGAAGTTTAATAAGACAGGCGGATCAGTTTTATTAAACAGTAATGCAGAGCTGTACATGGAGGCACTGATCTCAATAAGGTTAAAGGTTCACTGTAATTTATGTTTAAAAATTTTATCATGAGCCATGACTACTTTATTTTCCATCCATTTTTAGACCTTGGCAGATATTAGAGACCCAATGGCCATTTCACTTTTCATCCAAGACAAACTACAGGACATGGAGAAGCACTTACATCATTTATCACTGGAGGCTTCAGCTTCCTCTACATTATTTTTAAGTTCAAGTATTTTGTACAAGAATGATTTACGGAAGCAAAACCGAATTTAATTTATTACCAAAAAAAGAAAAATCAATATATTATTTTTTTGCTTCTATTTCAATATACATTATACATATATATATCATATATATATATATATATATATATATATATATATATATATATATATATATATATATATATATATATATATATATATATATATATATATATTTTGTAAAAAAAAAACACAATAAATAATATATGCATTTTTACATAGAATTAGATATTAAGATATTATTATGAAGAAAATAGCTATAAATAATGCTATAAAAGCAAATCTTCCTATTATTGTGTAATCTGTCCTGTCTAACCACAGAGACTTTAGTCTTTTTTTAACCATGCTTTAATTCATGACAGTTTTTGCTTCTACTTCAAATTAGTTTCCTTGTTTAGTAAGAAAGCCTGCTGAAAATGGGCATTGAACACATCAACCCCAAAATCAATGTATTATTTGAAGAACATTACTAGCTGATCTTGGAAGGTACAAACTGTGGCTTCTCCTGTATTTAATTCTTTCCCTGGAAAGCTGACAAAGCATACATTAACCAAGCGCTACGCTGCAGCACATCTCTCTCATATTATTCTAACTGGCAGAGGCTGAACTAAAACCTTCCACCCTAAAGAAGCACTTTGGTACTCTGGGGCTGGGTGACTGATGAGATGTTTAAAGGAAGGCAGTCATATGTTTTTGGATAAAAAAGGGGGCAAGGACGGCTGGCTGGCAGAGCGGTCCACCTATGAGGATTTACAGACTGCTCTCCATTGGTATTTTTTTTTTCCTAGCAAGCAAGATTATTCCACAAACTATGCCGTTACAAATAGAGAAACAAAACTTGGTTTATGTGAGAGAGTCTCTGCCAGGCAGTACACATCTGTGTGCCATCCTTAAAGCCATATGCACTATCTAAAAACAATCTGACAGGACTAAAATGTTCTGCCGAATTGTGTAAATAAATATATGATGGTTGCCTTGTAGAGACAGAGATCGGCTGTTAGAAGACTCAAACATGTACCTACCAACAAATATTTCTTCTTGCAGCAGTAAACATTCTACAGCAGGTTTCTTATTCTGAAACCTTTTTTCAATCCGGTAACTTTTGAAAACGCCAAGTAGAAACATTCTTGTTTTAGCAAATAGACTGTTGTTAAAATTCTGGGACTTGTCTTTTAATCAAACCCAGTTAAGCCTTAACTGGAGAGAACAATGCTTTGTTTTATGTATTTTCTCATGCAAAAGAAAAAAAATATATATTAATATATACAACTAACATAATCCAATGTGCTTTTTTCTAAAAGAAATTTGTAAACATGTCATAGAAAATCGAACAATTACAAATAAATAAGGAAGGCCTGAAAACTAAACAAAGAGGAAGACTATTGGGCCAGCGGTGTGCAGATGTGCATGGTTTGCCTCATTCTGAGACTCTAGGGATAAATGAAGGGCTTGTGTGTTTCATGAATTAGACAGGGGTGTATAGACACATTTATATGGTGTGTTGATTGTGTAATGTAAGTCTGTCCTCTTTTCACCACGCCTTGTCTTTCATGTAAAATTACACTGGTATTAGTTACAAATATTATTACAGGTCAAATATCAAAAGTCACTAAAGGGTTGGCAAAATAATTTTCTTTAAAAAAAAGAATCAAAATGTGTTGCAGATCTTCACTGACTAGATCTGTAACCAAAATGCAACTATCAGACAAATTCACTGGCATTCCAATGCCTATTTTTTTTTTCGTTTAACAAGAGTTGACATTGTTATTGCTGAATTCTTGAGTGTTTTCTTGTGTTAGAATGACTTAGTATGAGCATAAGTATTGGGACACCTGACAATCACATCTGCGTGTGTTTAGTAAACACCCTATTACAGATTTAGCCCCACTCTTAATCTTATAATAGCCCCAATAATTCTAAAAAGAGAAATTTACCCAATCGGCCACAAAATAATAAATTCAGGTGCTGATGTTTATTGCTGATGTGTTCAGTAGGGTTAATCTTACAGAACAGAAGCTGTCTCTGTACAGAAGGCTGTGTCATGCTAAAACAGTGTTTCAATTGCTACATTGTTGCTACAAGTGATGATAAAATTTAGTTCTATGGCATTTTTGAGACACCCTAGCTTTTAACTTTGGGTGCTGGTGGAATGTCCACAGATTTTTGGTCATATAATAAACCTCAACAATTATTTAAAAGATTGCATGCTTAAGTAATACTTTTGTCATCAATAAAAGATCATTCATGTGCAATTTGCTTTCAATAATCTCGTTAGAAAAATATTCAACAAGGCTATTGCATTTCACACTGTGCTAATATGTACTTTTCATCCTGACTGAGTCGATCTGCTGTAAACAAACACACAGCAATGAATGTAGAAGGTTCTCAAGGGTGCACTAGTGAGATTTCACATTACTATGCTGCTATTTTAGTAATGTCTAAATGTGCCAGATCAAGCAGGGAACATTGGTCAGGATGTAATTAAACACCATTATTGTTCTTTCATCTTTTTTTTATTTATTACAGAAATAAATGAAGAAATAACTGTTTCCCTCAAAATAATTGCGTTGATTTCCATCTAAAGGATATCCTGCTTTACAAACATTACCAGTTATAAGATGGAGGCAATACACCTCCAGACATTTTGTCAAGTTTAAATAACCGAGCATCATGTAGAGTTTTAAAATTAGAATAATATTTGTACTTATTTACCAAAAAGCTGTTGCCTATTTTGTAATTTCATTTTCAGTGGTCTAAATTCCAAAAAAAAAATTAATAAAGTCCAACTATTTCCAGGTTTTATAGTTAGCTTATAAAACATCCTTTCTCTGTCTGTACACTGCTGCCAAGCAATACATGGTTTTGTCCTCTTTATTTGTATGAGCTTTGACATTTTTACACCCCAACTAACACAATAATGCTACTTCTCCATTGAAGGATGTAGTAAAGCACAGTATTGCTGCAGTTTACTGCCTGCTTTCTTTATCCCTGCATGACTGTACCTATGTAAATATGAGCTCATTAATGATTGTAGAAGAAATAAAGAATGTTGATATTAATTAGTACTAAATAAAAAGGGCTTTATGGTCTTCTATTGGGGATTTAGTTCTGTTCTGGCCCCTGTTAAAGTTAAGCATGCAGTGCCAGATTGAGGTTTTCTATACGCGTTTTTAAACCAAAATAGCCATTTTTGGCATTGTAGACAACAAGGGACTATGTAACTTTTACAGTCTCTTTAAAAAAGTATTCATACCCCTTGAACTTTTACATTTTGTCACTTTACAACCACAAACTTAAATGTATTTTATTATGATTATATGTGATAGACCAACACAAAGCAGCACATAATTTTAAAGTGGAATAAAAGTAATATACCGTTTTTAAAATTTGAAGCAAATAAAAATCTGAAAAGTGTGGTGTGCATTTGTATTCAGCCCCTCCTGTACTCTAGTAACCCTAAATAAAATTCAGTGCAATCAATTGCCTTTAAAAGTCACCTAATTAGTTAATTGAGTCCACCTGTGTGTAATTTAGTCTTAGTATAAATACACCTGTTTCTGTGAAGGCCTCAGTGGTTTGTTAGAGAACACTAGTGAACAAACAGCATCATGAAGACCAAGGAACTCACCAGACATGTTAGGGATAAAGTTGTGACAACGTTTAAAGCAGATTTAGGTTATTAAAAATCTCTTAAACTTTGACCATCTAAGAAGCACTGTTTAATACAGCATCCAAAAATGGAAAAAGTATGCCACAACTGCAAACCTACCATGACATGGCCGTTTACATAAACTGACAGACCGAGCAAGGAGAGCACTGGTCAGAGAAGCAGCCAAGAGGCCCATGGTCACTCTGGAGAAGCTGTAGAAATCCAGAGCTCAGGTGGGAAAATCTGCCTACAGGACAACAATAAGTCGTGTACTCCACAAATCTAGCCTTCATGGAAGACATATGTCTTGTTTGCCACAAGCCATGTGGGGGACACAGCAAACATGTAGAACAAGGTGCTCTGGTCTGATTGGACCAAAGTAGAATTTTTGGCTTGAATGCAAAGCGCTATGTGTGGCGGAAAAGTAACACTGCTCATCATCCTAAACAAACCACCACCAAACATGGTGGTGGGAGCATCATGCTGTGGGGATGCTTTTCTTCAGCAGGGACAGGGAAGCTGGTCAAAGTTGATGGGAAAATAGATGGCAGTAAATACAGGGCAATCCTGGAAGAAAACCTGTGATCCTAAACATACATCCAGAGCTACAATGGTTTGGATCAAAGAATATTCATGTGTTAGAAAGGCCCAGTCAAAGTCCAGACCTAAATCCTGTTATGCATCGGTGGCAATTCCTAAAAATTGCTGTTCACAGACGCTCCCCATCCAATCTGGCTGAGTTTGAGCTATTTTGCAAAGAAGTATAGGCAAGAATTTCGGTCTCTAGGTGTGCAAAGCTAGTAAAGACATATCCCAAAACACGTGCAGCTGTAATTGGTTGGTCTATCACGTTTATGTTGGTGGTGTTAAGGTGACAAAATGTTCAAAAGGTTCAAGAGGTATGAATACTTTTTCAAGGCATTGTAGGTGCTCAATTTACATTTACATAATTTGGCAGATGCCCTTATCCAGAGCGTCATATGTTCTGACAGCAACCTGAGAGGAATTCAGAATTATTCATTTAACCAAAATCCAGATATAGATATATAAACTTTAACTAAAATAAATGTAGGTCTGTGTTTGGTTCCCCATTTTCTGGACAAAAAACTGTGCTTTAATGGTGTCCTTTATGTTTTTAGGATTTGGCAGGTACTTGTGAAAATTACAAAAATACCCTTATATTTTTAATGTGGTTCCATTTGAATCTTTACCAGTGTACTTCTCTCCAATTTTCTCTAGTATGAACTTCCTAAGGGGAAGGAAGGGTTGCACCACACATGGTACATATTTCGCCATGAAGTTTTTCCAAAAATGTCAAAGATGCAAGTCAAAACATCAGTTTCTTTATGTTTTTTTACACTTTTTTTCAGATGTGAGCAAAGTAGTACTAATGTATTGTTTGATGATTTTTTTCCTAATGGTTACAAGTAAATTCCAAACTACCATTTAATGCTGGTCAGTTCTCAGGCCAAAAAAGTCCTTGGAGGCATGTGTGCTTAAAAAGCTTTCAATGTCTGGTGCCAGAAACCTTTCAGAGTCAAATGTTGAAAGTGAAGAAAAAAACATTATTTTCTGGGACCTCAATCAAACACAATACATATTCAGTATTTTTTTACATTTCACTATTATTTCTACACAAATTATTAAGTCAAATGAAAAAAAAAACCCAAAAAACTTTCTACCCATCAGTTCAATCCAATCTCATCAAGTGCCAATCTTGTTTGTCTCAATGCCACATTGAGTGGTGTACCTAACAGTGCAAGCTTTGCAAATGTTTAAATAACTATTGTAAATCAAAATCAACATGACTAAAACCATCTGTAAACAGACCTCAATCACCACACTGGATAGCAAAAACAAGATCTTTCTGACCACAGGAAAGCAAAAACTCTACAATATGCAGTAATTTTAGAACATACCAAAGCATTACAGAGGAGGTGAGAAAAACAAAAGAAGAGGTTTTTGGGAAATGGCTGTCAGATTATCCTACTCCAAGTTTACCATAACCTTGTTATCACCCGCAGAAATAAATACAAAGAAATCTCAATAGAACTTGTGGAAAGGACCAAAATTTTTATTAGACAATATGATTAATTATCATCAATATATTTATGGCGTTATCAAAATTTGTCTTAGGTGTGTATGCTCAAAAACTAGCTACGGTCTACATGTTCTATGACAAACTGAAAACGCAATACAAAGTTATATTGTTGTACAATAAGATATTAATATTTTAATAAACATCATATATTTTGAACAGTGAATGCTTTGCATTAGAGTTGCAGTGCGTCAAGAAGATTCTACCATGTCGATTCATTAGACCATATAAATCTTCAAAAAAAGAGAAAGTGAAGCGTACATGTGAAGCAGCAATTTTACCCACTAAACTATGCAACATCCCTGCACTAACATTCTTTGGACTGTTGGTAGACTCTGAATGTACTTTCTACAAACTTTTTCCTCAGTTTACATTCTGCATGTGAATAAGATCGTATTAGGTTAACTGTAAAATGTTCATCTGAATTTAAAACATTTTTCTAATTATTTTTAAGCATAATTGTGACAACAAGGCAGAATCCGATCCAATCATATCAGAGGGTCTCACTCAAGGCCCCAATTTTTAAATAAGAACCAGGGAGAAATTTCACTATTCAGTCCCGGTTTAAGAAAACAAAGGATAACTGTGCAGACTACTTCATGGGTAGTTTTAGACTAACAAGTGGTTTTTTCTACTTTTAACAACTTCTGCGCAGAGTTCGTCCCCCTCTCCCTCCCGCAATGATGCACGTGTTCTGTACTACAAACCTAGCTCACTGATGAGAAACATATCAGCAAGGGCAACATCAAACAGGATCTAAAGGCCTTAGAGGAGAAAAAAACTGATCAAAGTATTTGTGCTTAGGGCTTCTGTGTGTGGGACTGTTTGTGGAAGTTTAAATGAAGTCGAAGCCAGGGCAAAGTGAGTGGACTGGAGCAAACTAACCCAGACCAGAAATGTGTGGCTAGAAAGACTCCAGAAAGGTCAATCATGGGTAAAAATGTAGCAGCAAGCCAGCAAATTTAGCATTCTAAAATCCTAGGTTGACAGAAAAAGCTTGGAGTTCTTGTATAGAAGCTAAAGCTGAAATTTGTGTGCTGCAATTTAATTTAACTGCCACTTTTTTTTTGAAGTTTCTGATACCCTGACTCCAACAGCATCTTTCTGCATTTTGAGGTCTTCATTTCCAGAATGGAGTCGAAACATTAACGCTTGGTAAAATTCGTAATCTATAGGTGTTATCCAGAACAAAGGCCATGACTGATATAATCTCTGGCTCTTCTAGAGCTGTAATCAGTCCCTCCACTCCAATCTCCCACTTACTTTTGCATGGTTCTGCCATGTGTTCAGCAGATGTGCAAGGAAACAAAGCGCTGAATTTTCGTGTTTTATCCTGAACCTTTCCAGTTTGTGTAGTGGTTTTGTGATAATATCTGAACTATGACCTGAATACATAATAATTAAACTGTGATGCCAATTTATATGGCAGTGAAATGGCTGCCTGGTTTTTATTATGACTCGTGCACACGTAAATGTTGTTATGCCAAAATTAAGGGGTTTGTTACCTGGAGACTTTAAGTCTCCGCATATATGTGATACTGAATACTCTGTTCATGATAACTTAATCTGTTTAATTCGCTTAAGAACCATGTCAAATTAGGTAGTAACGTTTTGCAAACATTGCACTAAGCAGTTTGGAGAAAGTTTAATGCAAAATAAACAGGCTCTTGTGAAGGAATTTCCATCAAGACCAAATACAAACTAGGGCCTGTCACGGGAAATAGTACGCGTTTGACCATTTCCTACTTTGGACAGGGGTGTAAGGAGTCATTTTATAACATGATGGTTCATAAGAACCCATATAACGGAAGAACCTATATAATTAATATATAGTCTACAAATATTTTTCAAAAGAACCCATATAACGGAAGAACCTATATAATTAATATATAGTCTACAAATATTATCAAAATGTAATGAACATTTTGTGCCCAGATGAATAAATTAAGTAAAACATTTAATAGACAACTATGTATGTCTAACCCTAACCCTAACCACAGCTAAGCACATTAGCATATTAACCTTTTCCCCCTCCACTAACAAAAAACTAACCTACACTAGAATAAACGATTGTACTAAATAGATTTGCTTGCCTCCTTCCACATTTAATAATCTCGCTTGCTTAGATAAGACCTATTTCCTTTAATTTGCTTCTAAGTGACCACATTTGAACATGTTGTTAACAAAAAAAATATATCACAAAGCTAAAGTTGGAGAAAAACATTTACGGTCTACAAGTCACCACAGGAAGTCTTTACTGTCTGTGAACAACTGCAATTAAACTTAAAAGGGCCTGAACCCACTAACAGAATTTCATCTTTTCTCCCACTCTTCCACTTTCCATAAACATAAGAACTAAAGCATAACAAGAGGTGAGTTCTAAAAACTGCTGACAATAAAATGCTTGAAATTGTACTGCATTTCTGCAAATATGCTAAATCTTTATTTACAATAATAAAGCTTATTTTGAAGTCTCTTATTGCTGAATATTTTGCTTTACAATGTTCCAATAATAGGCTAATAACATGCTGTAGCTTCTATAAAAATTCCTCATGCTCATTGGTAGATGCCGCCATTAGTCTAAGGCAAGGCAATATCTTTCTAGGTGCATTCCTCAGGCCAACTGGCCAGACCATGAATACATCCATTCAGAAAAGGAGAGCCAGACCACTTCATCTACAGGGGCACTAGAAAGAGCCGTCTGGTAAGCCTCATCCCTCTCTTCTACCTCTTTCAGTTCAAACCTTGTCAATAGGTGTTTTTTCTTGCTCCCCCCAACATCCCCTCCCTATAAAACTCTTTGTTCTTTGTTGATTTTCATTGCTGGTCACATTGAAATCCTGTTAATGGTCCTGTCCCTGCCCACCATTTCACTTTCGAACTCGTCAGCAAGCACCTTTTGGCACAGGCAAACTGGCTTTTTAACTAGGTGACGTCTCTCCGATTGCAGAAATGGTATTAGAGCAGACAAATGTAGTGAAATTAATTTTAAACCAAGATCCATAAAATACATAGCCGGTAATTAAATCAATTTTGCAGTTTATAAAAAACAACAACAGCAGACTTTTAGCAGATTAATATATCTCTCCAAGAAGACCACACACTAGTGCGAAAAATGTATCTCTGCTAGTCATCTCTTTTTTGGCAGGATCTTATGATAAAACCCAGATCTGGAACAAACAGTTCTACATCCTCCTGGTTGTGTGTGTAATATTGTAATTACTTTAGTTTTCATATATACAGAGCCCTGTGGCCGGCCAGTGCTTAGATCTGTTGTTTTCATAGTGTTTGCCTCTTCAAGCTTAGAGGCCTTCACTTGTGTACCTTTCAGCACCTCACACAAAGTTTACAATCCCTCTAAATCTCTTAAGGGCAACATGTTCATGTAAACGTGACAGTATGGCAGGGATTTAGACAATTTCAACCCCATGAAAAGTTCAAATACGACTGCCCTGTGGACAGTCAGAAATCCGCTCTTGCTTTTCAGACAATTTTACTGAGGCCAGTGGGCATAAACCAAAATCAAGACTAAGGGAAAAGTAAGAATTTAAAGGGCCAACTGTGCCGTCGAGCCACACCACTAAGTACTAAGCTTAAACTGATGTATGATATAAGCAGCAGATAAAATGTGTAGGTCATGAAGGTAAGGTTCCGAATACACAGCATTATCCATAATTCGAAATCCAGTACACAGGATTTCTCAAGGCAACTGTGCGAGATGTTTGGACCGATGTTTGCTGGCTTTAATCCTCATCATGTGCAAACCAGAGCCAAACCACATCATAACCAATATGCAGAAAGTTCTAAACAAAGGCAACTTTAAAGGAAAAGACTGCACATTGTGTTTGGGATCATTTCTCTATTCCTTTAGCTGTGTTTTAAATCTTAATCTAATTTCAGTTCCAGAAAACAATACAAGCACGTCTAAGTAAAAACAGTGTGCAACTATGAATAAAACGAAAGGATCCGTATATTACAGATAAAAGAGGATGACTTATTCAATTTGATTAAACAAAACTTGCATATGAAAATTGTAAGTGGTGGCCAAATAGACTAGAATATGAGCCACATTTTCAACCAGAATCCCGACCTGTGTTTTCTTACACATCTGGATACCATTGCAAACTGCTTTTTAATTGCAGCATTAATCAGATGTCCCCTATGAAATGGCAAAGGTCATCGCGTAAAGTAGATGTTTATTTGATGACTGCTTGTTATAACACTGCTGAGATGTTTGGTCTGGGCACTAACAGCTCACTAATCCTAAATCAGTGCTTATTAAGCAATTAAACTTCCACCAAAAAGCGAGGAAGGTTAAAATATTCTATTTAAGTTAAGATGCTAAACTAGACAGTAATTACTTCCTACTTAAAAGCTGCTTTAGGTTAAAATACTTATTTAGATTTAGTGCTAGGAAAAAGAAGCTTTCTGTAAATCCGAAGAATTCATAAAAAAAGAAAGAAAGAAACGGCCGGAAAAGGTTTCAGGCTTATTGCCAGGAAATTACAAGTTTGAATCCAGGAAATGTTACAAACATCAGCGACAGAGGATCCAAACCAGAAGCACTGGCCGAATAGTGTTATTCTCTTCCCTGTTATTTGAAGACAATTAGCTATCATCAATGTTCCCTAGCTCACATACGTGAAAAGGGCCATGAAAGGCTTTCCCGCAAGTGCATAAGCTGCAGTTTGAAAAGATGTCATGACTCAACTGATGTGGGCGTTTGCTAAATGCTATGGGGTTATGGTGTTGGACTGATACCAGAAAGACTGGGGTTCGATTCCCAGCACCACCAAGCCACCACTGTGGATCCTTGTTTCTGCGACAAACTGATTCACAATACAGAAGAAAAGCAGTTACTGAAGAGGAATGCATTTCCTTTGTTTAAAATGATATGTTGTTGATTAATACTCACTGTGCTTTCCACCACTATTATGATAAATTCCTAAACCTCTGCTGAGGATTACATTCTGTGTTTTCAATTAGTCATGTTGAATTTCTGACCCTCTGTTAAACTTTAGATTACAGACAGACACCCTGAAATGCTGCTGTAGAATTTCTGGATTTTTCAATGATTGCAAGCCGTTGAGATCCTGACTCAGCGCTACACCCTAATGCTGTCTTGATGCTTTACAGCTGGCAAAAGTGTTTGCTATTTAGAGTTTTTTTTTGCAAAAAAATAAAAAAATAAAATCTGGTGATATTTAATTTGTTCTTCTCTTAACATTGCAAAGAAATCATATATACATAGACACAGCATGTATTTATAAAAAGCAATGACTTCTTTATATGGCGATTTATTTAATTTTTTAATAGCAAAGGGATTCTAAAAAATGTATTTGCACAGTGAATACTTCCAGCTTTCCTCAGCTTATCTTTTTGGAAAGATAAATCTTCTGTCGTATGATTTTTTTATAGGGGTTTCAATTCTAAAAAACTGAACTATAATTAAATCCTCGAAAAACCATTTTGTTTTCTAATAGTCTACTACTTTCTTGCACAACCATCCCAGACATGCATATCTGCCAAGCTGATTTTTTTATGTTCTTGGCGGTTAATTTACGCTTTAATGTCTTTTTATAAATGATTCCGTTTTATACATCTTTTTCTTTTCTTTTCCTCTTTTCCTTGATCAAGCAATATGTTGTAGGAGCGGAATTTCACTGACTAAAACATCTGAATAAAATAACATCTTGGGTAAATTTTTGCAGGTTGTCAGATTAATGCAAAAATATTATAATAGGTTTACTCTTAGAATGATATAAAAAGTATAAAGGTAATTTGTTAAACTGCTGCTGTAAGATATTTCTGGTAAGTTATTCTTTTCACTTTAGGAAAATTTAACATTACATAGGAACTGCTCTTAATGAGGCTAACGCATTCATTGCTAATAAACATAGGAGCCCATGTCAGCTGTCTACGTGGGGCACATTTCAAGCCAGTATAAAAATCTCAAAACTGCCTTCAATTACAGAGAAAGATCTCTCCAACCTTGTTGTTTCAAAGCACTCAAGTCAGTGACACTATGGTTCCCACTGGAAGAACAGCATGGTTTCATACTCGTCTCACATTCAAAGAAGAACGCAGGAAATTCCAAATGAAAACTAGGCTTATCCTACCTTCTAAAGTAGCTAAAAGTAGTTCACCATGGAAAACTGAGCACAAGTACAAAAGGGGAAGGCTGATTTAGTGTAGTCTGGTTTATGGCCACCTGGTGAGGAGATCCACATGGGCCTGTCAGTGTTTAAAGCTTTCAAGTTCGGCCCTTACTTTGTCTGCTAGTCATACCTTCAAAATACCTTGAAATTAAATTGTGTTCCACCCTGCTAAAAACATTAGCCGACACTGTAAAATGGTTGTTAAGGATGCTCTTAAGCTTCTGCTGGCAGGCAGGGCCAGAGAAATTGTGACACCAAAGTCTGCTCTGAAAGTCGATTTACTACCTCTGGGTAACAAAACAATAATATATAATGCAGAATAGATAAAAAATTGCATTTTGAAATTAACCATGGTAGTTATTCATGAGAAAGACAAACCTAAAGATGCCAACAGAGATCCAAATTAAATGGACGCATACAATGTACATCTTGCTTGCGTATTGAAAAAAATAACCTTTATTTCTGCTTCTATTCCTGGACTTGAGTTTTCTGGTGGGTTGAATCAATCATTGGC
Organism: Bagarius yarrelli; assembly: GCA_005784505.1. Lineage (NCBI taxonomy): Eukaryota > Metazoa > Chordata > Actinopteri > Siluriformes > Sisoridae > Bagarius > Bagarius yarrelli. The sequence goes on from VCAZ01000099.1 coordinate 1,806,404, forward strand.
ACACTATGGCTTAACGTTGGCAAAGCTTTTCTAAAATTACGTGCTTAAATGAGAAATATGAGGGCCTTAGAGGTCATATTTGCACAATAATCCACAAGACAGCAGGTTAAGCCAAGTCCACAGCTGCTTTAAGTTTACATCAGTGGAGTGGAGGCAGCCAATAGCAAAGAGGACCAGGTCTTCCAGGTGTTATTTAAACAGATTAGCAGGGAGGAAAGGAGAGTAACATAATTGGAAGACATCCTGACAAAACTTGGAAGCGAAACATTGGACTGCCAGAATTTTTAAAGCTTTATTCGTTAGATTAGCTGACCTTTGTTGGCAGGCATGTGAGACCTGCTTCCTCCATTTTAGAACTTTAACTCAAGACTCATCAACCTAATTATTATAATTCATCCCATATTTAAACATTTTTTGCATACTAGAATCCAACACTCATGCTATATGGAGGAGTTTAATACATTGCACCAATATTTCATATTGCTTTTATTAACGTTTGTTAATTTATTGTCCGATGAAACTGTAACACAAATACAAAAGCCAATTGTCATATTAAACATAAAATCATTACTACCCCTAAATTGACTGTAAAAGCACATTCCATTATAATCCCTTTTATTTTCTACTACATGATACATTCTGCTAATGAAGACAATATTTAATTTTATATTTGCATTTTATATTGTGGAACCTCCACAAAACATAACTGTATAGACATTCACAAATCACAATAAAAACATGGTCTAAAGAAAAATGGCAAAACAAAAACTGAGATTATTTGTTTAATAGGTTGGATGTAATAGAACCAGAGAGGGACTAAAATCTACAACTGACTTTTAGGAGAAACTCTTAAAGAGCCTAAATTTTAGAGCCAGAGACAAAAAATAGATGTGAAGAGACATGTAAACAACAGAGCTCGTACACAGTTTTACCAGTAAATTTACATGACTTTGAGGTAAATATTCATGACCTAATGTTGATGTTAAAGAATAGGAGAAAAATCCATGTTCATCCACAGTTACAAAAAATAAATGTAGATAATTAACAGAAATCAATGGAAAGCAATGTTAAGTAAAAAAAATAAAATAAAAGCAACTAGGGATGCACTATTGATACTATTTTTTTACAAACAAATATTTTTTTCTTGTACTCGCAGACACCGATACCTGAACTCTTTTGGGACGTGGAATTATGTATATATTTTTTTCGGGTTAACTCCCGAAACTAACCTTTTTGTCGGGTTTGCTGCAGGGTCCGTTGCCGAGTGTTAATGTTATTGTTAGCAGCAAATTCGCTATGTTTACGTTTTATGTTTTATCAGATTACTTATAAAATGTTAGGGTTAGGGTTAGATTACTCGTAAAATAAGTACTAAAATGTGAAATATTTCTATTGATCTATTAACTTAAATCACTGACTCCTAATGGCATGAATTACAAATTGGATATTAGATCCTAAGTATTCAGAGAGAAAATCAGTGATTATTTATGACTATGTATGCCTGATGTTTAAAATAATTGAATTTTTCATTGTTTAAAGTGAATACTACTGTTGGGACATACAGTTCATTAGATTATATGTGGTTTCTTTCAACTGCTTGTCTACATAAGAGCAATAATATGAAGTAATTTATTCATCATTTATCGAATAAAGGTTATATTGGATAGTCTAGTGGTGAATGTGAAGATTTATGTAATAGTTAAATAAAAAAGAAGTGAAATGTTAAGATAAAAAATGCAAACCTTAAATGAGTGAGCGTTGGTAACCTTTCGCTAATGTCAAATAAGTAACTGAAAAAATGGATGAAGGATTTGTTTAAGATTTTAAAAAGGCATTTAAGCTAAAACATTTATCTCCTTTTCCTAATAGTGATAAACGTAAAATAAAATAAAAAAAGAAAAATATTTTATAATAGATTGATGCACCAAAAAAATCTAGTGACGGTGGAGCCCGATACAAAAGGCTTCATCAAGACAATAAAAGCAAATAAAATTAAACACATAACAAAACATAGCATTGCCCCCTATAAAATATTTTATAATCGCTTCTTATTTGTACAACTTTAACAATTTCTTTTCAATTGCTTAAACAAAATACACCAAATAATAAGATCTTGAGGAAAAAAATTGTTAGTTAGCTTATTTCTGTTAGACCCGGTGTATAAATCAGATACCACCTGCTTTTTAAAATAAAAGGTAAAAGCTCATCCCTTAGCAGAACAATTGTTCCGCAAAAGCTAAATAATTACAAACCTTTTCCATACCTAAATATAGTCAGCTTACGTTTTTATAGTCAGAGTTTTTTGCACCAGATGGTAGACGCGTAGGTCTGGCAGACATCCTGCTGTGGCAGATGACGATTCATCTGGATATTGATGAGCAGTGTGTATGGCAGTATTTTCAGACCTGGCTAAAACTCAATGATCCCCGCACAAGCCTGCAGGCAATACTTTACGTGTTAAAACATTTGCTAACAACTCTAATTTTCTGCTATTGTCTAATGTCTTTTTGTCTTATCTAATAAAAATGATTATATATCTATTTCTAGTGAAAGGCAGCACTGCAGTGTGACATTTTCTATGTAAATGTAGCAGAAGCTGTATAGTAAAGCTGTTGGACTACTGATTGATAGGATTTGAATTTGATTTTCAGCACCAATAATCTGCCACAGCTGGGCCCTTTCACAAGGCTTTTAATCTTCAATTGCTTAGTTGAAAAATGAAAATTTACACTGGGGAAGTGTCAGCCAGATGATGTAAAAGTAATGTAGTAGTAAAAGCCACTGTAAAGTTAACATAAATAAGATGACCGCATGATGATGGCATAGACTGCAGCATAGTTCTTTTTAGTTCAAGAGGACGCAAGTGTTTATTTCCACTGCTGCCACTATCAGCTGCTGGTGGTAAATTGTAATGATGAATATGATGGGTTTAAAGCTCGATAAGCAGGTAAATTAATGTAGATTCTTTTAGAATCAAAGAGCTCAGTGGAAATTGACAGTAAAACAGCTTCTACTATGAAGTATTCATTCTACAGTATAAACACCACATTTAACAACCTAAAAACTTTTCAATAATACAAGCACTAACAAAATGGTGACACCACACCCCGAATGAGACCAAAAAAAGGTAACTGTGAACCAACTAAGCCGAAGAAAACACAACAGGAGCCACTTGGTGGTCACAATAGAGAAGGATTGAGTATCTCTGTTAGTAAGGAGAACGAGTGAGGAATGATCTAGGTGGCCATGCTGATAATGGGGCTTTTCAGTCAACATATCTGTCCCAGATTACAGAAGAAAGAGATTTCCTTAAGCACCCAAATGCTTTTAAAAATCCCCCTGGCACTGGCTTTGAGGAGGGTCAAGTGTCGCCTTACTTGACTGAATGTAGCCACTTAAACAAATGCTTTGTTATATTTTCATTCTGGTTTAAGGTCTTAATACATATCTGTAACAAATCTAACTACAATCTAATGTTTAAAGATTATTTTGCTTAATACGACATGTAAAACCAGTAAAATGTTCTTTATATATGTAAATTGGACTTTATCCTAACAACATTTTATTTACTATAGCTACAGAGGGCAGGCATCAAGAAAGGCACCTGTGGGCCACAAGGTTATTGTGCCCCTACACAGTTTTTAATTTATTTAATATACATTAAAAAAATTAAATGAATTAAACATTGAATGTTTTATGATTAAGGTAATTAACTACAGTTGATGTGTTTTTTTATGAAAATAAACCCGTTTCTCTGATTGGTTGTGTTGCGTCTTGTGAACCATGACGTCTTTAGGATATTTATGTAAATGAAAAGTAAAGCCTTCAGCTTTTTTAAATGGTAAGTTATGCTTTTATTTTATCACTATCTGGAAATGAGCTCTTGTTTTTGCAAATTATTGCTGCTGATTGTTTCCCCCCTCTTTGAAAGCCTTGTGCCTCCTGTTAGTTATGGTCTGGTGCCGGCGCTGTAGCAAAGGTTACTTGGTTAATCAGGGGTTATTTAAAATACCCTGCCTGTGATTATAATCATCATAACATAAACTGCACATCTGATGTGCTCCTTCCTAATCCTGTCCAACTACATCACTCCTATAAACAAATCATATAAAAGCTGGCTTATTTGTAAAAAATTATCTTGCAATACCTAGAGTAGGCAACAAACATGGCGAACAATGTACAATATATAGACAAAAGTATTAGAACACCTTACCACATTTAATCCCACATTCTAACATCCTACTTCAGATGTACCTTTACCTCATTAATACCCATACTTCTATAAAGGGTTTCCACTATGTATTGTAGTGTAGCTTTGGGGCTCACAATAGTATTGGTGAGTGTATAGGGAGCTCTGGGAGAAAATCGTTCCAATTCATCTCAAAGGTGTTCAATGGGGTTTAGACTCTGTGAAGGACACTTAAGCTCTTTCACTCCAGCCATAACACACCATGTCTTCACTGATCTTAGGGGCTTTGTGCACATAGGCTGTGTCATGCTGAAAAAATGTCGACAACATACAATAGCATTCTTGTAAACTGAGGGCAGACACATGTGTGGTATGGTATAGCCTTTGGCCATATAGTGCATACCTAATGTGCTAAGCTATGCTTAACCACATAACTAAGTAATAGAAAACTGTATATACAAAACTTGGTAGCCAGAATAGATGAGAAATGAGAAGAGTACCTAATAAAAATAATTACTGACAAGAAAGCATCATTACAGTCCCAATACCTCACAGCAAAGAAAGCCCTGTTATCCATTTTTCCAGGTTGCTGGGCAGAACAACTAGAAAAAAGTTTTATAATTGCGGCATCCTGATCCAAGCAATACTGCTGCTCAGACTTGGAACGTCACAACCAATGTCAATTTAATTGAGGGGAACAGACGCATGGGCAAGGATCATCTCCCTCAGACATTTACAGCTCATTAAATGTCAGTCTGAAAGGTTTTAATGATTTCTTGATGACTTGATTGCTCTCAGCCCTATATTTTTCTAGAAAAAAACAGCATTCTTCTAGAATCAACCTGGACAGGTGGATTAAAAAAGAGGGTGGTAGTGATTACAAAATCAAGCTTGTGCCGCACATGCAAAACAGGAGTGATGAGTAAATAAAGCCGGCTGTCAGGGCATTTCTTTAGCCCAGAGTCTACAACCTTGTTTTCACTAAACAACAAAAGGGAAGTCAGACTATACCTTGGCAAACGTGTAATTTGTTACATTGAGTTACTGTCTCCCAACAAAAAGAAGTCCTGAAACACAATCAATAGATTTAGTGTTAATAGCAAAACTATTGTCATCTGGTGAATAAAGTCATTATGGGCTAATTCAGGATAAAAAAAAAAAAGAGAGAGAGAGAAAACAGGTTTAAAAAAGCGTAGCCCAAGGGCAAACCTGTTTTGAAGAGAAAGGTGTATGTAATAATTCCAATGCCAAAGAGATGTCATTAATTCTTAAACTAAAAATAAACAGAAATGCTAATTATGCTTTATTGTTTGTTCTACATTGCACTAACAAACAAAACCGACATTTATTATCGTTGTTCAAGACATACATAGGAGACATCTAAATTTAGGGCTGGGCAACATATAAAAATTATGGAAATGTTGCAAGTGTAATTACTGTGATATACAAATCACAATAGGTTTGCAATACATTAGTGATGAGTGAGAAATATGCGCCTGCTTTAAAGCAAGACAATCAAAAGCTGCAAAGCCAAAACAAAGAGTTATCTCAAAATTTGGCGGTATTTAGGTTTTAAAAGCAATGAGCATATGCAGACTGAAGTTCTATGTAGAACATGTAAATCTTGATCTAGAAATCTAGAAAGGAGAATCACTACAAACCAACGCTTTTTTAAAGAACAATATGTTGGTTGTATCGTTTTTTAAAAAATATCGTGTCACATATCGCTTTATTTAGCGATATTCAATTTTGTGCAGTTTTAGTTAAAATTATAGCATTTTAAATAACCAAAGGCAAGATTTTTATACTAATGAGCAAGCTTACAATCATAGCTACAACCAGTATTAACGGTTTCTTGTTTTCTTGTTAACCATAATGTTTATTTAAGCCAAATCGATATTGAATCTCAATGTATACTAACTAACTGTTTGAATTTATATCTTGTTAAAATAATGTTTATTTTAAGCTGCAAAATCGATTGATATCCTATGGCCAAATCTCAATAACTTAACTGTCTTTTTTAACTAAGTTTGTTTTATATCACAAGAACAATAACAATCAATGTTAAGAAAGTCTAATTTACCTAAGTTGTTTTTATAGGCCAGCTTTAAGCCTCCTATTACATCAGATATGTTTTATATACAAGAACAGTTTAATTTTAAATCTAATGTAAGAAAGTCGTTACCTTTGTTTTTATAGCGAAAGTTTTTAATTTAAATCTTAATGTTTCTGTCAAAACGTTAGCTGTTTGTTTTTATAGCGCTTTTAACAATATGATTCTGTCAAAACAGCTGGAAAATAGGAAAATTGTGTAGATTGTAAGCCAAAATTAAAGTTTATATTAGCATGCATGTTCTAATACAATAGACACCTCAATAACACACCCACAGAAATGAGTATTTGTATGTTGTAGCAATAAATCACAGCACCCCTGTACACAAAAACCCTAAACTCCATTATGACAATCTTTGCCAAGACTAGCGTGGCTCACCCAACATCAGCATCTGATCTCTCTAATATCTACAGCTATGCTCTACAATCTAAAGCAAAGACTTTCCCTTTCCAAAATCGTGGAGGTTCTAAAATTGGATTAAAAAAAAACACATTAGTGATAGAGGGTGTTGTTTTAAAATATTTTTTCAAATTTTCATTTCCATTGTTTAATAATAATAATATGAATATAAATCTATTCCTTTTAGTTTTCAGACAAGCAAAAGTTAAAAGGACGGGATGCTCTGTGTTTTCTCAGTGGCATAACATAATGCCTGCAGAACAGCTAACATGACTTGTAAATGTTCTTTAACAATAAATGTAACTATAAACTTAAATTAACTGGAGAAGAAATTGTTGCATGGATAGCAAAGTAAATTTATGTGGTGAAGAAGAATAAAAAGTGTCAAGTTATGCAGTTTTCGAATACAACTATAAAATAGTTTATATCTAGATAGTTTTCACTAACTCTACCTTGCCTCTGTGGTTGCATCTCACCAATCTGTCACTGATTCTTTTCCTATACAACCTGTGTTGTGTTTCATACTGTAGATATCGTGTAACTGATTATAGGCTAATATAATAAAATACCAAAACATATACATAAGCCATGGATAAAAATGCACACATCGTGAAATAAACTTCAATAAATTGTTTGGAAATACAGATTATTAGAAGGACAAGTATAAATGTTGACCGGCTGACAGAACAGATTATAGCCACTCATGTTATAGGACATGGAAGGGGAGAAAATGGATGGTCAGAATCTTCGTTATGCTGCTGCATGAACAGACTTCATCATCTGGCTCCTATTAATTGGCTAAGTTTAGAAGTGCCTACAGAATGTGTGTGTGTGCGCGCGTGTGTGCATGCGTGTGCGTGTGGTGAGGGTTCGGTGAAATCTGAGCTGGAAGAGGGGATGTGTGTAAGTTGTCTAGCGAAACAGAACAAGTCAGTTTTGACTGCTGACCACCAAAATCTGGTCCCAAGATGAAATTCCAGCCCGGGAAGCTGTCAGAAAAATCAGGATTAAAATGCAAGTGTATGTGTGATTCAGTTTGTTCTAAAAGTTATGACGTCAGAGTGTGGCCAACAGAGAAATTAAAAAAAAAAACGAAAGAGAGAAAAAAGTGTGACAAAAGAGTGAGACATAGAGAGAAAAAGAAAGAGAGAGAGAAAGGGAGGGCATAATCTGAGTGGGTGAGTGAGCTCTAAACATAAGCCACGAATGACTGCAGATGCAGGGTAATTAAAAGCATATGCCACTGAACCTTTTTTCACTTCCAGATACCCTCCCATTTTCCACTGCCTTGTCTCTCCTGCCAACAAAATGATTAATAATATCTAATATTCACAATCAGTGCTTTGTATCCGTTACCAACCTTCAAGGAAAAAAAGCAGGCATTTCCTCCGTGATTGAGGAAATGCAATACATATACTAAAACAGGCTGCAGACTTGTTAAAACGGGTCAGACGTGATTAGTCAATCTGTAGATTCCTGCCAAGATGACACAGATGTTTCTCCTTTGCATTTCAGTCAGTTTTAATGCAAAGGGATTCGTGAAATTACATCTTTTTTTTCTGTCATGAGATAAGAAAATGTTTATAAACATGAAACATGCTAAAGCATACCGTTATGCACACAAACATAAAGAATCAACATGGCGCTGTATGATCAGCTCTGTCAACACAATCGAGCAAGATCTGGATATGCCGTGGATCAAACACAGCGTTTAAAAGATTCATTTCTGTCACTGCGGCAGCAGTTTGTTAGTGAGAGCTAAGAATTTCGGCTGCAACAAAGTTTTTTTCGTCTGCTGGGAGATTTTATCACCGTCTGTACGCTAATGGTATTTTCACCAATCGCAAAACCCCCCAGATGTTATCTCCAACCAGCAGCAGGGATAGCCCTCATCGTTAAGGTGGCTTATAGAGGGTAATTTCATCCCAATGCCTGGGTTAAAACAACAGTCTCCATCTAGTAAATACAGGTTCTTCTCTGGAAGTCAAAGCAAAACAAAACAAAAAGTTAAAACGGGGGTTGGGAATGAATGCTAAAAACGTATCAAAAGAGGTAAATCACGAAGAAGCTTTGGCTGTTTTTTTTTGGTTTAAATTAGAAAAAAATTAAGAAATATTTTGTATTTAGTGTTTTAAAATGCTAAAAACTTCATATGCAGCTTCTAGCTGTGTCATTTCCGCTGGCCTCAATCACCAAACTATGATTAGCAAAGCGTTTGTGTGTAAAGAGCAGTTGACTTTGTCTAACAGCTTGTTAAACTTCTGGTACTTGTATGTCATTTCCTGGTACTGCATTTTAAGTACACTGCAAAAGAAAACACCAGCAGTACCTATAGAGTTGGTGTGGTTTCCTCAACCACAATATGAAATCATATTCATTACAACTTCAATTCATGGTCATGCTTTTAAGGCACTCTATAATTAAGAACATCTTTTTTTAAAGGTAGAATTTCTCACACGGAAACCATCATTAAACAGGGCAGGAAAAGAAACTGCATGTTTGGATTCAGACCAATTTGTACTAATTAATTAGATAAAAAAAGCCAAGAAAGATTATAAAAAGACACACAAAATATAGCTGTCTATAACAACCAGTTACACACTTGAACAAGTATGCACTATCCACAACAAGACAGTGTCCTGTGTGTTTTTACAGTCTAAATTAGCAACAGACGGCAGAACTATACAAAGTGGATTGTTAGAGGAACAAACTACCTAATGTGTCTCCACGGCACATGTGGAAAAATGATAAAAAATGACAAGTGCATCTCTTTAAAAGTCCATATCTTTAAGTCTACTCTCTTACAGATAAAAATTTAATCTAGCATCATAAACCATTCTTACATTTATCCGTATAAAAGTGCCATAGAATGCCCTAATTTTTTACAATATAAAGGAAATAAAACTTTTTGAAAGTTATCTATTAGCCATTTCCATACTCAAAAAAAATTGTTTTCTAAGAAATATACCATCTCTGGTGGTTCATTCATAACATGTGTAGGTTCAAGCAATAAATTATGAAAGCAAAAATTTTTCAGCTTCACAAGTCTCTCAACCAAATAAAGATCAGATTAAACTAGCTAAACTATTAGTAGGTACGGCAATATTACTTCCTCCTTCTACATAAACAAGAATTACTTTGTGCTACATCAACACACAGGCATTAAAAATGGCGGCGTGCTACATTTACGTTGCCGACCATTTTTGAAAAGATGGTTTAAATCTTTATTTTAATTAACATTTAAAATACTCATATCAAGGTGCTGGTGAGGTCGTTAAGGTTTTTAAAAGTTTTGTTTAATTTTTTCCAAATAGACATTATAATGCTGACAGTAGGTCTGGCTCCATGGCTATTTATTTTTTAAGAACAACTTACACAGGGGCTAATATACCAGATGCTTCACAGAGTTGATTAAAACATGTAAAATTGTTAATATAGTGCTGTTTTGTTAGTAAGCTTTAGTATTTTTAGTAGTCTCCAGGGTCAGTGATGGGGTAAATCTGGGAAAAAAAATTTTTTTACTGAAGGTCTGTGCAGGTTAAAAACTGTATATCCAATTTGGGTTTGATTCCTCTAACAGCATGTGCTAATATCTAATTCATTTGTTCAGATGTTAGTTTTCCCAGGATGGTGTAAAAAAGGCCTCTTTTAAAATAAAACTTTTGCATCTGGATAAATGATCACTGTGCAGGCTGGTTTCTATAAGGCTCCTTTGAGGTTTGTGTAACAATTTAAAACAATTACTTTTATCAGATAATTATTTATAGTCAACTGCAATTATTATATGACTGCAAGAATGAGATGAGAAACCAGATGTAGCCATCATAACTGCTAATTAAAATCATCAGGCTGAGAGACCACACGCTTTGGTTTACTTTAGTTTTTTTAGTTACAAATTTAGTAAGAGACAATATTAGTGATGTAAACCACAGTGAACTTTTAAAACACTTCCAAAGAATCAATCACCCATGAATGCTGGAAAGATCTAAAAAGCTGGTGCTCTTTTAAACACTAGTTAAAATCAAAACATATTTTTAGTGAAATATGCTGGATACAGATGAGGGAAAATCTTCAATAAGCCCTTTAATGTTGATGGTGGTGCCTCATTGTCCACACACGTTTCCATCTTGATTTATTTATCTGTGATGTCATCACTCTAGTCACAGAAATTTTTCTAAACAAAGATCCACCTAATGTTACTTATACTTCAGGTTGTATTTAAGAGTTCATTTCAAGTTCACAAAAAGTAAACTGTATCTTGTGTAGTGCCTAATACAGGAATCTTAAATGTTAAACAAAAAGTATTTCATCCTCATTTGTCTGCCGGTGTAGCAAATATTTAGATGACTTTTTAAGTAAATTCTTTGTTCTGTGCCACAAATCTAAAAATGTAATAGTAACTCGTTAGCTTCCTTCCTTTCCACCTTCCATTCTTCCTTCCTACATACCTACTTCCATTTTTCCCTAAATGTTTTAGTGTCAAGAGGTGCCACCTGATGAAATGCCGGCTCTTTAGAGACAACAACTGTGTGTTGGGGGGGGGGGGGGGGGGGTCCAAGTCAGTGAGAAAAGATACATGGAGCTCATCAAAAGACTTCCTGTGTTTTATTATCATAAGTTTTATCATCTGTTTCAGGTCTTCAGCAGATGACACTCTACACATCCTTGATTAATTTATGTGAAAGGGGTAACAGATGTTAACTGGACAGGCCAAACCTGAGGGGTGTGATGCTGAATGGGAGGTGAAAAAAACAGCTGTGAATCTTCAAAAGTGAGCTGTGAAAATGCTCATTTGACAAGAAAATTTGAAGTCATGTCAAAACTTTGGGGAAAGAAAGAAAAGAATGGCAATAAATTCTGACTTGGAAATTGAAGCAAATATTTGTTAATGAAATAGAATAATGACATTATGGCAAAAACATAAAAAGGTTCTCTTGCATATATTTGTTTTACAGATGTGAAATAAGGAACACAACATTTGTCATGGTATTCTTGCACATTTTCCTAGAAAAAACTGAGAGAAACCACAATCACATGACTAAGTGAACGGTAACACCTGTTTTCATATTGCTAAAATTATTAACGAGGAAAACCGCCACTAAAAAACAGCCTTATAAACCATATCTCCACTTCAAAGTCTCTAATCGAGTCAATGCTTGTACCTCCCTTTCCATGTGTTCAACAATCTGACTGGACATTTGTGGCTTGTCAAATATTTTCAGTCAGTCAGATTCAGAATGTTGCCTTTCATCTGTATTTGCAAGTTATGCCCATAAACCAGCCCCTGGGTTTAATGTACACTAGTAATGTTCAACCCATATCTTAGAAAAGATTAACAACTCCTTCACATGCACGCACACATTCCATTCGTTTAATATATAGTTTATTTCAAAGACTTTAAAAATACACCAGTCGAATAACTAGTCGTTTCCTCTGCAAAACACAACTTACGGCATTTACAGGCTGGACTTGTTTTTAAGTATTTTTCCCAGTGGGGTGTTTGCTGTTACATTTTATGCACTTAGCATCTTTGTAATTAGTTCTTCGAGCCATGTGCTGTACACCAAAGTAAACATGTCTGATTTAGAACAAATAAAAAATTTTAAGTGATAAGATTTACAGGTGCAAATCAAATATCAAATCAATAAGACAACCGTGAAAGACCATAGCGATTACAGTGAGAGAAAAAATGTTGAAACAGAAGTATGTTTGCCCACTGACAAGGAAGTGATCAGTCTATCATTTTAATAGTTTATTCTATCCCAGGTTTATTCTTACAGAAGAGACAGAATAACAACAAAAACATCCAGAAAAATGCATTTTAAAAAGTATAAATTGATTTTGCATTTTAAGATGAGTGAAATAAGTATTTGATTCCCTATCGATCAAGCAAGATTTCTGGCTCTTATCTTTATACATGAGCTTAAAGACTGCTGTTCACAGAGGCAATTAATCAATCAGTCAGGGACAAAATTGTAGACCTACACACACAAGGCTGGAATGGGCTACAAGACCAATGCCAAGCAGCTTGGTAAGAAGTTGACAACAATTGGTGCGATTATCCGCAAATTTAAAAAAAACCCAAAATAACTCCATGCAAGATCTCACCTGATAAAGTTTCAACGATCATGAAAAAGTAGGAAAATATCCCATACTTACACGCGAGGATCTTGTCAATGATCTCAAAGCAGCTGGAAGCATAGTCACCAAAAAATAATTAGTAACACACTATGCTGTGAAGGACTTAAATCCTGCAGCACCCACAAGTCCCCCCTGCTTAAGAAAGCACATGTACTGTCTGAAGTTTGCCAGTGAACATCTGAAAGATTTAAAGTGTTGTGGTCAGATGAGACTTAAATAGAGCTTGTTGGCATCAGCTCAACTCGCCATTTTTGAAGGAGGAGGAATACTGCCTATGACCCCAAAAACATCATCCTCACTGTTGAACATGGAGGTAAAAACATAATGCCTTTGGGGTGTTATGTTTCTCAGAGGACAAGACAACATTACTGCATGAAAGGGAAGATGGACGAGGCCATGTTCTATCAAATTTTGTATGAGACCCTACTTTTCTCAACCAGGGCACTGAAAATGGTTTGTGGGTGTGTATTTCAGCATAACAGTGACCCAAAAAACACAGCCAAGGCAATAAAGGAGTGGCTTTGAGCAAGAAGAACATTGAGGTCCTAAAGTGGCCTAGCCAGTTTCCAGATCATAATCCCATAGAAAATCAACAGCCTTTAAAGCTCAATGACTTAGAGAGGATCTGCAGAGAGGAGTGGGGCAAAATCCTTCTTGAGATGTGTGCAAACCTGTTGCCACTAAATACTAACCCTTGTTGTGCAAAGGGGCCAAATACTTAGTTCACTCATTATAATGCAAATAAATTAATAACATTTTTCAAAATTAGTTTTTCTGTTTTTGTTGTTATTTTGTTTCTCAATGTTGAAACAAATATACCATTAAACTTATAGACTATTTTTTTGTCAGTGAGCAAATGCACAAAATTAGCAGGGTATTAAATAATTTTTTTTCTAACTGTACTCTTGAGGCTTGTAAGCAATCTTGCAACATATTTTACCGTCATTAAAAAAAAGTTATGCCAAAAGACTTTTTCTTGATCTATTAAAATAATAATAAAAAATACTTGATTTATTTTTTTAATACTTGATTTTGTTCAGAGAAGAACAAACAACACTTAGACAACTGGTTTAGAGCTTAGAAGAAAGTACGATGTAGTGATATATTACATTATTTCGGGCAATCACTTCAGACACACCAAGCATAAATAAAATATTTTTTAAATGGATTTAAACGTGTTTAACACACAGAGCATCCTGCAAATTGCCAGATAAAGAATTCACATCAGTATTTCACTATGGGCTGAGACCCGGTCCAATTTTCCAACAGAAGGCAACCGCATTCATATTTCTGTACTGGTGCTGAAAGTGCTCTAATACTGATGGGTCTTTGTGTCAAAAATTGCCATGTCAGCTCTACAATCAGTCCTTGTGACTCCTGCTAAGCTACCAGTGCTTTACATGGTAAATAGTCAGCTAGACTTGAGCCTCAATATGACAGACTGTTTTTGCTATTTTAGTTTAAATAATAGCACCACATAAGTCTAACACACAGCCCAACACAAGCATGCATTAGACAGGCTAATGATGTGTCAGTGTTTGGGTAAGGAGATACGAATATCTGGTTTATGTCAGGGGAATATTGTCTGGTACATGAAAAGGAGTTTAGAACTGCATGTAAATTTGTCATTAGATTCATCAACTGTTCAGGTGTAGAAAAGCTTTTTTTTTTTTTTTTTGTAAATTTATTGCCAGCTGCTATTATCTACTCTCAAGCTGCACTTTTTTATCTACTAGGTTCAACATTTGGGACAGACAACGTACAAATCAATTCCAACAGCCAAATCCTGAATATTTACTGCAGAAACACACAAAATCTTTTAAACTTATTCTATATATCAGCTTATCCATGTTATGGGATTTGTCAGTGCTGTGTTACAAGTTAAACAAGGCCACTGTTCACACATTAAATAGCCAAAAGGTTTTTGAGGCCAATTACTGTGTCTTCCCTGAAAAATAGAAGAACACAAAAGTCTAGGGTGTCTCTATATGCTGTATAATAAAGATTTCCCTTTACTGGAACTAATATGTTCAGACACTTTCCCAGCATGACAACTCCCCTGTGCACAAAGCCCCTGTGCTCCGTAAAGACAAGCAGTGTTAAAGTTGGAAGGGAAAAAGTAGGTGGGCAAAATCCCCACTAGTCCTAATGCTCCTAGTCCCAATGAAATAGTTTTATGCCACGCACCTAAACATGACACAGCTCAAAATGAAACATCATTAATTGTTTTACATGTCGGCCGTTTGTCTTCTTCGGCAGGCCTTCCGCCGTCAGTCTAAAGGTCTGGCCAAGCGACACTAATAGTAAAAAAAACTTTACAGAAGTGTGGAAGTTATTATAGGAGTAAATGTGAGACTAGGGTCTTTAAAAAAAAACAAAAAACCTTAACACTTTTGTAAACATAGTGTGTTTTTAAGTGCTATCCATTCTGTTATTAAATTTTACTTAATTTATTTAATATTAAACAGCAACTTAAGGAAACTGGTGTCTTTATTTTACAATCGTTATAAAACTAGGGAAAGCGCTAGTTTAGTGGTTAAGGTGTTGAACTGCTAATTGGAAGATCAGGTTTCGATTTCCAGTACCAACAAGTTCCCACTGTTGGGCCCCTGAGCAAGGCTCTTAACCCCCAATTGCTCAGTTGTATAAATGAGAAATGTAATTTGCTCTGGATAAGAGCGTCTCCCAAATGCTGTAAATGTAAATCTTAAACAACTATTCTTGGCTATTTGTTGCTCACTATATGCATCTCAAATAACAATTACTCCCAATGACAGTACAGTAATAATCATAAACACTGAATTAACAGACTAGAAACAAACATGTGTTTTAGTTTTGTTTAATAAAGCATACTTTATTGCCTACCAGCTGCTAAAAAAAAGAACTAAAGTCAAGTTTCTGCCTTTTTTTCCCATTTCTCTATTAAAAATTCCACTACCAAATTAGCTATATTGTAGATATTAAGTAAAAGTGAAAAAAATGGGGACCATTTGAGACAAAGCAAAAAAATCCCCTATTATTAGCATCATATTCTGCATAATTCTGACAATGTTTAATTTTTTTTCATGACCAATTCTAAATACCAACACTCCTAATATCATCTGCCATTTCACCCAAAAATGTAGACATTATGCGACAGTTAGGCATATTTACTCATTTCCCATGACAGTCATTTCTGGCTTCTTTTATATACTCTGACTTGTTTAAAATATAAGCTTCTTTTAAACGAATTCGGGTTATAACTAAAACTCTTAACAGTTAGAAAATATTCCAACCTATAAAAGTCTTCTACACCGTTAAAAAACAGCCCTTGCTGGAGGTAAAGGTTAAGAGTTTTATATGGGGAGCTTTTTTTTCCTAGTAATAATAAAATACACTCACTAATTCTTGGCTCCACTAAGCTTAATAAGTATATTTGTGACTAAAGCTGGGTGGCCCTTGGAAAAATGTCACTTTATGGGCTTAACATAGAGTTTGGATGAACTGGAGTCCTTAAACTGTCAGATGAAATCTTAGGAGCTGGAGACAATAGAAATTCCACAGACTTAGGAAAAACAAAAAAGGGAAAAGAACACTTTGAATGCTAGAACATGACTGTCAGTCAGGATAATAAATATCTGCCTAGTATAAAAGATATAGGATCATAAACAACTGTGACAGACACAAATCTGCAGAGAGCTATTCCAAAAGTCGAGTGTCAAGTTCCTTAAATATGCTTTTAAATTCTTACTTTCTATAGTTTGTTCTTCGCAATTACGACACTTAGAAAATCAGATCAGAGTAAGACCTTTCTATTAACCCTACAATAACCCAGATGTCTCCAAGGCATTAATTCATCTTGAATTCATCTTGTTTTCACCGTCTTCAACCACATTTTCTTTCCTACCTCTTATCCTGTTATTAAAGATTCTTTCTAAATGAGGCATATTCATGCATCAGAATATCTGATGACACACTGCTGTGATCTCATCTCTATGGACTTCTGCATTTCACAAACCACAGCTATACTTCAGAACATCTCTGAATTTATGGAGGGTGATTTTACCACCTTTGGTGCCTTTTCTGGCATGTCATTTCACTTAGCAAAAAAAAAGCAAGTTATGTTTGTTTGGACTAGAGATTCTCTGGAAGCATAAGCTCAAGCTTAAAGCTATTCAAAAAACATTTCCATTTCATACCCAGACTGCAAACCACATCCCTCTCGACTGCAGTCTTTTGCTGGTTGGAAATCAAGGGACGCCTTTCATCATCATGACATGTCTTTCCAGGAGCGAAGCAAGCAACTTCATAAGCAATGAAGACTTTGCTGATTAATGCAGCCCACTGTGCAAATCCACACCCTTTCCCATTTTTGCACAACTCAAGTCATATTCGAGTCATATTGATCAACATCAGTACATGTCTGTACTTTAAAATTACCACAAAATGGAGAAAGAAGTATTGTGAGAGTGAGAGTACTGGTAACACGCTCATGCTCTCTCAGTTGGGCAGAGACAATTTGATGTCTAATCCCTGAGAAATCCTGCTGATACATATCAGTAGACAAGTCTGAAGGACTATTGATGAAGATACTCGCTAAATCCAAAGATTCTAAAGGATCAGCAATTCTTTTAAATGGATTTCCACTTCCAAATCCTCTGTTATGGCTTAGGGTGTTGGGCTCTTTGTAGATTTAAGCCCTTGCCCTGGTCAACACAGGATTAACTCAGTGAACTTCTTAACCGTGTCTACTTGTACTTGCTCTACCTATTTTTACACCTTAAAAGCAGGATGGAGGATGGGAAATAAAAGGTGTTGTGATAAAATAATTTAAATGCACTTTTGTCTTTGTTTTATTGCTTCAAAATCTTCTAACAACTTAGGTCTCCATAAATCAGGCCAGAGTGGTCGTCTTTCTTGGCAGATTGGCAGAACCCATTTTTATACACCAGCAGGGGGGATTTCTATAAGTACTGTAAATATACCCCAGATGTGCTCTTTCTAAACCAAATAGATCTGGTATTAAAGTCCTAAACTAATTTAGCATCAGTGAGGACCTCTTTGGAAGCAGGGTTCCAGTAAGAAGCACAGCGGGAAACTTAACATCAATCATTCTGACTGGCTGTTATTGTTCACATTCGCCTTGCTGGATTAGTCTTGGGCATGATGGAAAATTGGAATGTCATGGTTATACGCTCAGAACACCAACCAAACTGACTTAAACAGCATTTAAAGACGAAGTTAACAAGTCTTAATTCTGAACCCTTAACTGACCTCATTAAGTCAATTATTATAACAGCCATGGATTAAAAAAACACACTCAGCACAAAAAGGGTTAAAGTTAATTCTATTAAAACTGAAGGTCTGAATGTATTCCTGTTTTTATTCTTGTTTAAAAAATAATCCCTCCTATTTTTTAACTGAAAGTCCTCCTTTGTTTGGCTCCAAGACAATTGCCTCTGGGTTCAAGGACTCTTTTTTAGCAAGTGAATCAATTAGCATGTCAATGACCTTATTGAATATCCCCACACCTTGTTCATGGGGGTGTGTGGTGCTGACCAAAAGAGCTCAACCTCCTGTGGTTAGGCACAAACCCCCTTCATCCATAAGCCCCTAACCCAAAGCAGTGATGTGGCTGTTGCCTATTCACACATTTATTCACTGATGCAAAACCAATTTATTTGTCATTTGCTTGGTAAATAAAATCACAGACTTAACCAGACAGACGGTTTTCCATTTGCTGTAAAAAAAATAAATAAATAAATAAATAAAAATGATAAAAGGGGTTAGGAGAAACTTTGAGTTCTCAACATCTGCCTCCCCCTTTTAAATCCTTTAACCAAATGGAACAAGGCCCAAGAGGACAAGCTCAAAACAGGAAACATGGACATCTGTCACCCCCACCCCTGCAGGGAACTAAATGAATTAGTGACTTCAACAAAGGCAAGAAAATCACTTTTAAATAATCTTGTTGACTGCCTTGTAAAGAATTCTCTGCAATGTGTTGATGAATGAGATCTCAGCTTGTATTGACTAGGAGGGATTATATAAGCAAACAGCACACACTTTCATGTAGATGTAAAAAAAAAAAAAAAAAAAAAAAAAAAAACTTAAAACAATTACGCACAGCCTGAGGCACCAGATACCCACCATGCAATTAACAAATCTATCCTTCTTGATATATTAATTATCTTTATCCAAGCGCATTTCACTTTAGATACAATACAATTAAACAAATTAAATAAAAACATCTCTCCTGCATCCTTACAGGTTTTTTGTTATCCCAAGAAATGTTCTTTTTAAGTTAATAGTAAAAACAAATCCTTACCTGCGCCTTTAGTAGTGGCCAAAACGAACAACAACGCCAGAAGAAAAGTTTTTAAAGAATTACGCAAAACAAAATGAGTAATCCTTGAAATACGCATCATTCCAGGGAATAAATTCTGCCAGATGGATGAATCTATGGACAGCGCATCCGACCTCCAGCACAGGTACGAACAGTCTCTCCGGTCTGTTAGGACAAACAAAACTCCACCAAAATTAATTTAGAAATCTGGGGAAACGGGTCAGGGTTTTAGTTGAAAAATAACAGGTGTGCTGTGAATAAAGCTCTTGTTGCTGATGGCTGCTTTCCAAAAAAAACTGCGCGTTTCATTCCGGGCGAGATGAACACCGCGTTTGCGCTTCTCAATACTGAAAATGGGAACCGAGAGAAACGGAGGTGTTTCCTGACGTAGCATGGATCAGTCCTTTGGGAGGGAAGCGGGACAACATGGATCTGAGTTTCTGGTGTGAATAAAACGCGCCCCCTACAGGTGATGCAATATAGTGGCTGCTTATGAAGAGAGATCGATAAATCAGGCTTTGGCCGATCAAGATGAAATTAACATCCACTCTTTTTGTTATTAAGACACGTTGATGTGTATTTTTTTTGTGGAGAAAAGCTGAGCAAGCATTTGATATAGTTTTTTTTATTAGTTTGTGTTGTTTTCTGTATGTGTAATTTAATTCTAATGCTCCTCCACTGCTTGCTGACCTGCATCAGTGTGAAGAGTAAAGGAGCTTTTAGTTTGTTCACCTTCTAGATCTGTACTTCATTTATAAATAAACTTTCTAGGATTTTCTACATTATCATGCTCGCCTTGTAGAACAGAAATGAGATAATTAGTCAATAAATGTTTTCAGCCAAATATAAAATAACAAAAAAAAGCTTAAGGAAGTAAATATATATAGAAAGCCTTAATATGTCCTTTTAAAATATCGAAATGCCAACAAACTGTATGAAATTATAACATTAAAACATAGCCAATTAAAAAAAGGTTTTTGGTATATAATGGCATTCAAGTATAAAGTTGCATAGTTAACATTACATAGGTCATTAATGGTGCCAAAAATGTGTTAAAATTTTTGGTTATTTTGGTTCTTCTGCATTATAAAAGAACAGAAATCAGCTGGAATTTTTAAGTAAAAACCAGAATCTTTATTCGCATCAAAAATATCTTCATTTAAACTAATTTTATGTACTTTATAATGGAAAAACTTAAGGTTTTTAATGAAACTTTTCTTAGGTAATGCAAAAAGAGATATCTCTTTGGAACCTTATTATATTTACTTTTGAAGTGTTTGGCAGACACCCTTATCAAATGTGACTTATGTTTATTTTATTTACACAACTAAGCAATTGGGGGTTAAGGGCCTTGCTCAGTGGGCCCAGCAGTGGCAACTTGCTGGTGCTGGGAAACAAAGCCTGATGTTCTAATCCAACACCTTGATTACTGCACTACACTTCCCCCTTTCCTTTTTTACACAAAATATGCAAGCCAAACTGTTTTTAATCCGATTTATTAACCAACACAAAGTCAGCAGCAGTACAGGATATACACTTACAGGGATTTACGCTTAGAAATTACTTTTACAGCATTGGTCCTAACTTTACTTTTAGGGCATTTTATTTAAAAAATGTTCTGGGTTTCTCCAAAGAAATAATATTATATGGTTTCCTCTAGTTTCTTCTTACAGGGTTCAACTTTAAAAGCATCTACTGAAAGGGACCTCGTTCTGATGTAAAAATTCTGAACTCAGTGTTATTTATTGGTTATTTTTTGCTTAAATGTAGGACTGTAAATATTTTATTAATATATTGGTATAAAAAAGTAAAATGCATCCATAATGCTATGTGCAATCATGCCATCAAAGTAAGTTGATAGATTCATGCAAGACAGTGGAAAAAAATAAATAATCCTGTAAAAATAATTAAGATTCTCCCAGATTTAGAAAATGTGCACATTATTAAAAGACACACACACACACATCTTTCTAATGGAAATGTTGAAGAAAGGAACGCAAACACAGTGTATAGGTATGTACTGCAGTTTGATCAACGTTGCAATATTCAATTTAAGGCATCAGATGAAAAACATTTGGTGACCAAATTTTTTACATTCATTTCAGTGTGAAACTGCAACACCAATGTGTTTTAGCAATAATATTTATAAAAAAAAAAAAAAATAAAAAAAAGTTGCAACCATTAATTCAGTTCGTTATGATGCAGGACACACTAAATGTCTCATGAGGGACTGAGGTCTGCAGCTCAGACAGCAATGGCTAGAGCACTATCATGAGTAGAATGACAGACGTGTCATTGTTGAATTCGGTGTCGCCATGCAGGAGGCATTTGCGATTACTTTAGTGTTGCAAAAGCTGCCTCTCGGATACAGGATGCTGCTTTCTCAATTTCTTCCTCAGTCTGCTCAACAGTCACCACCACTCTGATGCTAAACATAGAACAGAAAACATTATTGTCAGGCACAAAGAAGCAAATTTGTAAAATTATAAAGGCAAGTATGTGTAAATAACCTGCATAATAAACATGCAAATATATTTATTGATGCATAAAAATAGCATACTAGTTATTTTACTGATGTATGACAGATGAGATAATCAATTAATGAGCCAATTAATGTCTTTAGCCAAATATTAAATATGATAAAAATGCTTTATATTAAAATGCTATTATCCTGTATGAAATTCTGATTTAAAGGCATGGCTAGTGGTGGCTCAAGTGGTTAAAGTGCCAAGTTGCTGATCAACAAGCCCCACCGAAGCCAGTCTGCTACTGTTGTGTGTTTGAGCAAAACTCCTAACCCCTCCTGCTCCAGTGACGCTGTATTATAGCTGACCCTACACTTTGATTCCAACTTTTCAAGCTGGGATATGTGAAGAAACAAATTTCACTTTGTCACAGAGGTACGTGTGAAAAAGACCTTACATTTACAATTTAAAAGGGTTTTTGTATACAAGCGTGTCTAAGGATGAAATTGGATTGTTTACATTATATAGATCATTAATGGTGCAAAAATGTGTCTAAAATTGTGGCGCTTCTGCAATATATAAAGCAATGTTAAAAAAAAAACAAAAAAAAACTGCACTTATTTTGAACTTGGTTATATGCTTGCTCACCTTGGTGATGGAAGGAAACGCTCCTCTTTGTCTAGGTAGCGGGCCAGAGTCAGAGCTATTTGTCTGTCCATACACTGCAATCAGGCAAATAAAATAAGTTAACAGCCAACAATAGACTTGCACAGCTTTCTGCAACTAATAAACATCTAATTACTGATGTTCTCTACAGAAAACTTATTAATTAAAATTAAATTAATGATCAATCTCCTGACAAATAGCTACACTGGAACTGAAGCAGAGCCAGTTAAAAAATTGTTATGACCTTCACTGTAAAATGTAATACGTTTTAGATGCATCTTACATAGTCAACAATAGAGCGTAATGTCCTGACATCACTCTCTCTAGATCCAGTGCTGTTCACAAGCTGGAGATGGAGTGCTGGAGCAAATGGCTCCCCAACAAGCTTCAACCCTGGAATTCTACAATACGCATGCCAAAAAAGACAAAAGTTCAGTTTCAGGGCTGCTTACATTTGTCCTCTTGTATATTTTCAGTTTACTTAAAAAAAGGATATGAACACACTAGTAAGCTATGTGTGGAGGTCAAGTGTTTAATTCTTTATTACACAGACTGGAGTTTTTCAGACGAATAATTGTCCCACACTAAAAACTGTCTAAAGCTCTCGTTCCAATATTTACCAAGCTACATATTTGATGATTATTGAAAGGTTACAAAACAGTGCTTTAATTTGAAGAGCTTTTATTGGTATATGATTTAATTATGCCTTTTATCGTAAAAAGTAATGGCTTACCCCTGCAATGCTTTGTGGACATATTTACACTTTTCTCTTAGGATGGTAAAAATTTCTAAAAAAGTACAGAAAGAAAATAAAAGAACCTAAATTATTCCAGTACAAAACGTGTCATGCTCTTACATTCAAAACTACTTTTTACATATCCTGCTTAGATGTTTTTTTGAACATCCCTATTAAAAAATTCAATGTAGTAGTCGTTAAAGCAGCAACCATCTGACTGATAGTTCTCGTTAAGCAATACACCATTTGGACAGAGTTTATGGCTCACTTCGATTGATTGTGTGCGATAGTTAGTATTTACACATAAATAAAAGAATGTTAAACTAAAAACACAACCTCAAGATGTAATTCTAAATTAATTGTATTTATCCGTGAAAATTAATTTAATACTGATATTTCTCCAAAAAAATACTCAAATTTCATATACATTTGATATAAATTAGGAAAAGTTTTAAAATGTATGTTTTTATAAGGTCTGAAATCTGTTAAAAGATTTAAAATATTTTCCGTAGTTTTTATATAGGCCTTAGCATATGGTCTAAATTAGCAAGATATCAGTCTTACTTTCTGTTTGAAGTCTTTCCAGTTTAAAATTAAGTGATGAATATAGACTGCTGGGTCCATTTGATGGTTACAAAAACTCCTATTAATCTACCAACTGCTCCTCCCTTCTGAAATTATGGTGCATTTTAACAGCTTTTTATGTGCTTATATAGACAGACAAAGAAATACAAAATATAGGTTAGAGCACTGTATGTCTGGGTTTTTTTTTTTTTTTTACCAGGGTCTTCCTCCATAATGTTGAGAGCCTCAATAGCAGCAGTAGCCAACATGGGTGGAAGAGATGCTGAGAAACAGTAGCCTTGTCCAGACAGACGCTAAAACACACACAAGCATGGCCGATCAGTGACATGACAAATGTCCTGTTACTGCTTAATGTCCGAATCAATTTTGCTTAAAGGAATCAAAAAATTATTTTTTTTATGATTTTAAACCAAAAAAATGTGGCTTAAATAGTGTGTCCGGCAGTCATAGTGATAAAGTTTTTGCCAAACATTGCCAAAACATTTGGACTGGTATAAAAGATACTTCAAAGATGGGTCATTTTGCATTTATCTTGGTTTACATTTTAAAGCGCACATATATTCAGTTATGTTTATGCTTTTGATTATTTCAATGATAATGCAAAGTCCATTCTTTAAAATTTACAGACTTACTGGATGATCTGATTCAGAACATGCACCAAATTCGAAAGCTAATTACCTACACCAATAATTTTAATTGATATTTATTTCAGAAAATCATCTAACACTAAAAGAGTCATAGATACCTGATGATCAATTACAAATGATCGTCCACAGCAGAATCCACCTATAGAAGCCACAGCATTTTCCATGTTGGCACTTATTAGGTCAATGTCATCTATCTGGATACACACAAAGTTACATTACTAAGACACTTTAGAAATGCTATTGTAAATGATTGTTTTAAACATTTTGTAGCCCCTTTCAAACCTGCTCAACTCTAAATATGTACAATAATAATTTGGAAAGTTATTAATAAGTGCTTTAAACAACTACACAAAGATTTTATACCCCACTATTAAATCTAGTTAGTTTATGAAGTCTTCTACAAGCTGTTTACAATTAACACAACGATTTGTTTGCACTTTGATGGTAGTCCAAAAAAAAATCAGTCAATTAAGCTAATTAATAACCTATTTTCATCTATCAATCCAAACTAATTCTATGTAAGAAAAGACCAGAAGTTCAGTTTTTCCTAAGGCTTGTTGTATTTACGTATGTAGTCATAGCTTATTTATAATTGTTTCTTAATTGTAGATACTTCCAACTGCTGCCAATTTTCAAACATTTTTCATTTACATAGAAATGACCGATTTCAGCTCCTACTTACACTAACTCCAAAGTGTTCAGTGACTCCCCGGCCATGTTCACCCAGCACACCAAAAGACATGCTTTCCTCCAAAAAGATGCGTACTTTATACTTGTACTTCAGCTTCACCTGGAAA